>JAGFBZ010000577.1:0-422267 GCA_018398805.1 Hirundichthys speculiger
GTTTTTTGATCTCATGGAGAGGATGTTGGAATATGAGCCCTCCAAACGCATCTCTCTTCCTTCTGCTCTGGAGCATCCCTTCTTCATGCCTCTCCATCACCTGGGAAGAACTCAGATGTGGAGGAACAGCTGTGACATGAGCAGATGACCCTGAATAGCTACCTAACCCTACGTGGACCATACCAGTGGATTTGCAAGTTTTAGCTCTGTCACAACATTGTCTGTATACAGTGCATGTATATTTGAAATGGGAGAGGGAATTCATTTTGTCGGGAAATGAAGAGGTGGAAGAGATACTGAGGAGTCTTTCAGCTGGAATGAATCAGAGGTCAAGTGGATTTAGCACTGAAACTTAATAGAAATAAGCACTTTAGAGGAACAGCCAAGGTTAGATGTCTTGGAGATAAAGTAAGAGAGGCTACGCTGGGATGGCTTGGGCACATAAGAGGAGGGGAAGTGAATAAACTGCTGGAATGATGCCAGAGATGGAGAACCCTGGCAGGAGAAAGAGGGAAAGGCCAAAAAGTAGATATCTGGATGTGATGAAAGATGATTATGCAGCTGGTTGGTGTAACAGAGGAAGATGCAGAAGACAGGATGAGGTGGAAATGGATGATTCCCTGTGGTGACCCCTGGAGGGAAAAGCCAAAAGAAAAAGATTTCCAATGAGATGAGTGGGTTGGAAGTAGAAAAGGAGAATAAAGGAACATTTTGATAATTTATCTTTTCAAGATTAAATTCTTACTTATTTATTGCACTTACATTAATTATTTATTGCATTTACATTAAATAACTTTATTAATGTAAACTTTTAGTTCAAAAGGATTTGATGAAACTTTTATGTTTGTCGACTTTTAGTAAACTTTTTGTGGTCTTGGTCCTCTTTCAAGTCAGCAGTGCCAGAAATAACAACAACTCTTAAAATATGTTTTTTTCAACTCCTGTATGCTGTATAGGTGCAGAAAGATATAGATTTTTCTGACACTTATTATATTACAAAAATGAATGGAACTAATTAAAATGTAAAAAAAAAAAAAAAGAAAGAAAAAAGGCTGATAAAGAATTAGAGGCATGGTTTCCAAAGTGGTTGTTGGTATGTAACTTTAAGAGTATTTTTAAGATCTGTGCTCATAGTCACCATAAAATAAGAGTATCTGTGTATTTTTGTAACACATTTTATACCGACTGATATCTTTGATTGTGAAATAAAATTCCTTATTCAGTCCATGTTGTTGGTGTGGCCTCTTGGTTCAACCGGTCCAGTCCGGTGTCTGACACACGCTGCTCGTGTAAATACCACAGAGTCTCAGCCCTCCTCTGCATGCTGATGACGTGCACCTCAACAGAGAGCACAGCCACAAGGCGAGTTTTCTCATTACAGCCTTGAACGCTGAAAGAGCTAAAAGAGACTTAAGTATGTTTCCGTGGAAGGCTCTGTGCACCCATGTGTGTGGATGGAGAAGTGAAAAATGTGTGCTTGTGTGTAAATGATCTTCTTTGGCATGCCAAAAATAATTTACAGGAAGTTTATTAACTGGAACTGAAAGTATTTTTTAACCTACATTTATCAACAAGGAGTTTTGCTGGGCAGATGCACTAATTCAGTCATTTGCCCGACAAAGATTTTATTCCTGACAAAAATTGGGAGGTACACATTTAAAACCTTGTGAGAAAAGCATTTTGATAGTGTGGGTCTTTGCTTTTGCCACTTTTAGATCCCAACTTCAAGTATTCAGAAGAATAAAACCATCAGAATCCCTTCTGAATCCCTTTTAACTCTTTCTCCCGTCAGGAAACATGGTCCTCATGTTATACTGCCTGGCTTTTTAGAGATAAAAATGACAAAAAACTTAAGATATATACACTTCAGAATTTTTCACTCATCTTCTTCCGTCTTCACCTTCTGTTTTTTCTTTCAAATTCTTCATATGAATTAGAAGTGCAAAAAAAAAAAATCTACTGTCTTCATCTAGTTTACTGTGACTGATGCTGAACTAAGACTGAGGCATCCACTGCAAGTTAAAGCCAACGGTGCTCTGAGTCAGGGCAGCCATGAAGACTGAAGCTGACACTCAAAAAGGCTTCGACTTCCATTTACGTGCTTGGAGAGGCTCGCATTCCCCTTCGTGATGCAAACAGATAATATGATCAAGGAGTCCCCAGGGCTCAGTGCTGGAACCCCTCCTGTTTTTAATATACACCACCACTCTGAGCTTCATTATCTGCTCACATGGTCTCTCAAACCATTGCTAAGCTGGCGATACTCAACTGTACTTATCATTCATGCCTGATGACTCCACTGTCTTGGCACAGATCAACTCAGAATGCCACCCAGTTGGTGGTACAGGCCATGGTCATCTTTACCTCAACTACTGCAACTCCCTCCTTGCTGGTCTACCAGTGTGGGTCACGAAACCCTTACGGATGATCCTCAATGAGGAGGTGCATCTGATTTATAATGAACCCAAAAAGGCACACGCTACACTGCTCTTCACTGAGCTCCACTAGCTACCACTGTCTGCATGTACACAGTTCAAGTCACTAATGCTCTCTTATAGAGATAAAGCTATCAGAGCAGGGGCACCCTCTCTGTCTTCAATAATCTCTTGACATTTCTAACCCTCGCCTTATTTTGTTGCACTTTATTTTCATGCACTTCTCAGTTCACCTTTCTTTCTACACTGTGTTACTTTATCCCTCTTATTTTACCCCTTTACAATTCCCTTCTATTGACTTAGCAGTTTGCGACTACCACAAGGTCTCCTGTCATACCGTAGCTTGAGTGAATTGCTTGATTTGTAAGTCACTTTCAATGACATTGATGACTAAATGAATAAATGTAAATGTACTTTACATTAATAATCAAATGGTCATAAAGTTGATATATTTCTACTAAATTCATACTGTAAGCATAGTGCATTAAGTTTTCATCATCTCTCTAAGGTAAAGAGCCAGCCCAGTGAAGCAGTTAAAGCAGAAGTCATACAATATTTTTGTATGTGGAATTTGGCTAAAAATGTTCCTTTTACATGTATGAAGCAACGCCTTGATGTGCGCTTCTGTGTGAGCGTGTGGTCACGTGTGAGATCATGTGTTCTCACGTAGTGTGTCATGGTAGCTCACTGTAACTGCTGGGTCAAGAGTGTGTAAGTGTATGAGTGTATGACTCATGTTGCGGGGACGTAAATCTCTTAACAGAATTGTAGGGTGTGCACTCACATCTCTAATGAGAACAAAAAACAACTCCCCATGAAGACAGTGATTAAGTTTCTGTGTTAAGATCTGCTCAAACATTCAGATTAGTGTTAGGCAAGTAGTTGTTATGACTAGAGGGCCAGTGAAAGCCTTAAGGTGATGAATATTAGTTTGATGTTGTCTGAAGCAGAGGAAACACAGTTGGATGTGTTTGTGTGTGTGTGTAAGGGAGAAGCAAGGCTTCCATGAAAGCCCAGTGGCCCAGAGCCACTTAAAGGATTCTCAGGTGGATCAGCATCCAACACGTGACCCACCATCTTTGAAACACACACACGTTATCATGCATGAAGAGTCATGCAGCCAGCAAATGGAAAAGAATGACTCCATATGACACACACAAGCACATGATTTGTGTGCATTGCCCTTCAAATGTGATCTTACTCATGTGCAGCAGTTACATACAACAGTTGTGTTTGACTTTTCCAAAACGAACCAGCTTTGGAATGAATTGAAGAATATGTTCACAGGTTTGGATGCATTCTCCGTCCTCATCTCTCCCTGCGTCCTCTCACTGTTGTGAACCTGCTGTTGAAAGGTGATACCCGACTGCTTCAACCTCCTGCTGCTCTGTAATAAACATCTGCCACCTTTGGATGCTGAAACAGATCCCAGATCTGTTACTGAACATGACCTCAGAGGGGGCGTGGTTCAGAGGCGATCTTGTCAGAGCACTGACCGTGCCCGGCAGAACTCAGAGCGGCCAAAGCAGCAGAGGAAGAATGTGCTGGTTGAAGTGAGCTCTTTTGCTTTCAGTGCCAACTGGGGCATTAGAGTAAGCTGAAGAGCTCAAATTTCACTGTGAAGCATCATTCAAAGTCATGGAAAAACAGAAAAGAGCTGAAAGAGAAAGTAGGAGAGGTACTGGAGCATTCATGAGTAATGCATGCAATCCCACTACACAATCCTATACACAACCTGAACAGTCGTTCATACTGCTGGGACTCTTTTAATATTGTCACTATCATGATGATACTTTTGATAAGAAGGGCTGGTGAATATATACATGAAGTAATATCAAAGAAGAATTATATTGGTGTAAAGCCTGCCTTAATAGAAAAGAAAACATTGCAACTGATGAAAAATAATGCTGATATGATGAGGTACAACGTCCTCCTTATGGTTGCAAAGGAGCTCTAACCAGTCAGCGTCTGGACAAACAACACCCAAGGGTGACCTGCTGTGTCTGATACTGGATCTCTGGGCCCTGTGGGGAGGGGTCTCTGTGGAAGGGGATCTGCTCCTACAGACGGTATCAGGTCCCATCGGACTGATGTCTGAGGAGCTGAAGACCAGATAAACTCCTTAGATTCTTCGCTGTGTTGTTTGAGCACTTTACATAAAAATACAAGAAACACAGTCTATTTAGTAGATTGACAAAAAAATAGGTTTCTTTTTAGAAAATTGTCTTAAAATGATGAGGAAAAAGATTCACTTGAATACCTGGAAATGTAGTGTTTTCATATTACAGATAGTTTCACTTGCAGAAGAAAGCTTGTCTCACTTCCTTATTCCTCTTTCTCAAGAAATTACATCTTACTCTTTTGTTCACATGACGGTGGAAGAAGTCCAGTTATTGTGCTTCTCCTAATAAATGCAGACATTAAAGAACATGGAAACACTTTTGCCCAACTGAAAAATCATATGAAATCTGATTTAATTGAAAGATAGACAGAGGCCAGAACATTGGCAGTCGAATCATGGATTTGTAACACCCCTCAGTTCTCTCTGACCAACCAGTTTTTCAAGTGGACAAAGTGCACAGTGCAAGGTTAAGGTAAAATGAATATTTATTACAAAAGTTTAAAAGGTTAAGATCCGTTAAAAATATCCAAAGGTGCTGTGTGCATCCTTTCCTCTTAATTAGGGTTGATGGAGGGGGTAGAGCAGTCCTTAACGTCCCTTGGTCAAAAAGGTGGGCCCACATACACCTCCCGGGCAAAGCCCTTAGTCTGCACACAACACCTGTACAGAGGTTGACAGCCACAGTGAGACAAATACCATCTTAAAATGTTCACAAGTTAAATACAAGAACAAGCTACTACCTGTACAGAGGTTGACAGCCACAGTGAGAACAACTAGTGTGCCAGCTCATTAAATAGCCTGGGATTGATTGTACACACCTGTGTGACCACACCCACCACTACAACTCACACACACACTACAAACCACAGAAAAAAAGTGCAAAAGTGGTTCACAACCCAGGTTACATCCCTCCCTGCTAAAAAAAAGTCATTGTCCCAATGACCACAGCACACTAGACTTCTCTGAAGCGTTGAGGTGGCACTCCTCTGGTTGCCCTGGTGGAACGCCTCAGCTCTGCAGCCTCTGTCACAGATCTGGAGTCATTTGGAGCTATCCCTAGTGTCAGGACCTGTAGGGACCCAAAACCCAACCCATGGAGTTACGGCGTGGGGCTGGGAGCCTCCCTGCTGAATGTTGGGCACTGGTTGAAAATTTCTTTGTCCCTGGTTTTCTGCAGCCTGTCCTGGCACAGGAATTAACAGATTTCCATGCACAACTTTCTCCAAATTGTCTCTCTCTTGGCGAATGACATACACAGGTAGATCAGGGTGTGGCTGTTTCACTATTACGTAAGGAGTCTCTTCCCATTTGTTGGCCAGTTTGCCCCGTCCCTTTGCTCTCGTGTCCTGCAAAAGTACCTTTTGACCAGGTTGTAATGTAGGTAGAGCAGACCGCTGGTCAAAATACAACTTTTGTCGAGCCATTGCAGAGTCCTTAAATTTGGCTGCCTTTTATTGCAAACTGAAGACGAAGACGTCTTTGGTGGCAGATGACGCAATTCTCCACAGATGTGCAGGCCAGGCTTCCTGAGAGACCTAAGACACTGTCCTGTGGAAGAAATCCATGTCTCCCAAACATCAAGTAATGAGGCATATATCCTGTGGTGCCATGAATTGAATTATTGTATACCTGCATCATTTCAGGTAGATGCTCATGCCAGTTTCTTCTTTCATCTCCCAAGGTTCCCAGCATGCCAAGAAGTGTTCGATTGAGTCTCTCACATGCTCCATTTCCTGCAGGGTGATAAGGTGTCGTGTGGCTCTTTGACATACCGTACAGGTTACAGAGTTCTTTCATTAAGTTAGACTTGAAATTAGGCCCCTGGTCTGTCAGCAAATGTTTAGGCACCCCAAACTGTTGAATAACCTTACTTGACAGTACCTTTGCTGTAGTGGTTGCAGTTTGATCTTTAGTGGGAACAGCCCAGCCAAATTTACTGAAATGGTCCACCATTACCAACACATTGTGGAAGGAGTCCTCAGGGTGTCCTATAGACAGAAAATCCAAAGAAAGCAATTCCATGGGGGCATTTGACTCAATGGGGACGAGGGGGGCCCGTGTTTGATTTGGTGCTTTACGAACAAAACATATTTGGCATTCAGCGCACCAATTCATAACATCTTTGGACATATTCGGCCAAAAGAACCTATGTTGGAGTAGAGCATGAGTCTTTTCAGGGCCCCAGTGGCCGGCCTGTGTATGATACATTTGCCAAACATTATGACGCTCAGCCTCAGGCAATAAGACCTGGAAAACAGGGTCTACTTCTCGTGGGTCCTGTCGCCTCCGGTGCAATACACCATCTATCAGGGTAAGTCGGTCCCAGTGACTGAGGACCTGCAGCGTCTCTTTACTTTCATTTTGCCTTTCTTGTCTATTTGGGGGATGGCCTCTCTGCATGTAATTTTTTACTTGGGCCAACACAGGGTCATTATTCTGAAGAGTCTGCCATTGTACCTGGGTCCATCCTGGAATTACAGGGATTCCAACTGTGTCAGATTCGATAGCCTTTGGTTCCCCAACACCAACACACATTGCTCTGGCCACAGTTGCTCTGATGTGAGTAAAGGAAGGAATCTCCAACCCTTCTCGCGCTTCCTCCGTGTCCAGCATAGGTACCTCTGAGGGGAAATGAGACAGTGCATCCGCACTTTGATTAGTGCGCCCCGGTTTGAACTTGATCTCAAATTGGAAGCTAGCCAAACGGGCAGCCCATCTCTGCTCCAAGTTACCAAGTCTTGCTGAGTTTAAGTGCACCAGGGGGTTGTTATCTGTATATACAAGAAAAGGAGCGCAATGAAGATACTCCGCAAATTTCTTGGTTACAGCCCAAGTTAAGGCTAAGAACTCTAGCTTAAAGGAGCTATAGTTTTTGTCATTTCGCTCTGAGGGGCTAAGTGATCGACTGGCAAACGCAATTACCCTCTCCTTCCCCTCTTGTATTTGACACAGCACAGCACCCAAGCCCCGACTACTAGCATCTGTGTACAAGATAAAGGGCAAGTTAAAATCCGTGTAAGCCAAAACAGGTGCAGAGGTGAGTGCATTCTTTAAAGTCCGAAATGCCTCCGTACACTTTTCATCCCAATCAGAGAGGAATTGTTGTCCAGAACGCTTTGAGGTTTTTGGGCTTATTCCTGTTAATAAGTGGTTAAGTGGACTAGCAATCTTAGAAAAGTCTTTGACAAAACGGCGATAGTAGCCCGCGAGCCCCAAGAATGACTGGAGTTGTTTAACAGTTTTAGGGACACATTTTACCTTCAACACATTTTACCTTCTCAAGATCAGGTGAGATTCCTGCTGCAGACACTCGATGCCCCAGATATTGTACCTCTTTCTTGAGAAAATGACATTTATCTGGTTTTAGCTTCAGGCCGTGTCTTCCCAATTTCTCCAACACAGAATCCAGGTGGGCTAGATGGGAGTCAAAATCAGGCGAGTATATTATCACATCATCCAAATAAATGAGTACAGACTGCAAGTTTTGGTCTCCAAGACACGTGTGCATCAGTCGTTGGAAAGTTGCAGGCGCATTAGACAACCCAAAGGGCATCCTGGTGAATTCATATAATCCCATTGGTGTAATAAATGCAGTCTTTTCCCTATCGTTAGGAGCAACCTGCACTTGCCAGTATCCGCTGGCTAAGTCCAATGTTGTAAAAAATTTTGCTTTACCCAACCCAGCCAGTGACTCTTCTATACGTGGGAGCGGGTAAGCATCTTTATGAGTAACTGCATTCAATTTGTGGTAGTCCACACAAAATCTCAGAGTCCCATCTTTTTTACGGACTAGCACAATTGGTGTTGCCCATGGACTAGTGCTGGGAAGAATGATCTCAGAGTCCAACATACCTTGAATCAAGGCCTTCACCTATGGATACATTTGTGGTGGTATTTGATGGTAACGTTCTCGGATGGGCGGTGCACCTACTGTTGGGATCACATGTTGCACTGTTGTGGTAAGTCCATAGTCCTCATCGTTTGTTGCAAAGACAGCTCCGTGTTTGTGGAGAAGTGCCTCCAATCGTTCTTTGTCTTCTGCACACAGGTCGACATCATTCAAGTTAGGCAAAGCATTGGTTTCAACATTCACTTTATTCTTGTCTGTACTCACTCTCACTGCATTTGCACTGACACGGTGCAGGGTCACATTATTCTCAGGGACTACATCTGCAGGATTAATTTCACAGGTTTTGGCTAACAATTGATGCCTGTACAGGTACATTGGTGAATTATTTGGATTTCTGACCTTTATCAAAATGCGTCCACCTTGGACAATTGATAAGGAACGGGCAATTAAGAGTCCACTCACCTCAAGTGGCTCCACCAAGCACTGATAGTCCTTCCCATCAATTCCTCCTTTCGTCCGGGCCCACAAAAGAACTTCACTCTGGGCTGGCAGCTGGATGGGACGGCGGTTGATTGTCCTCACATAGCCAATGGTCCCATCGGCACTTACAAAGTAGGCTTGTTGGGAGCAGATTTTAAACGCCATAGCCCACGCCTGTTGTTGGGAAGGGTCACTGTTCATAGCCCATAAGGGGCACTTTTCCAAGTCCTGCCAAAGTCGTGAAATAATGTTCATCCCTACTACACCATTTGAGTCTGTAAGACAATGATCTTTCACAATGAGAAAGCCACAGTCTGTCAGCTCGGCTTCACCAACTTTGATGGGGAGGATAACATAGCCCAAGTAGGGGATGGTGAGTCCATTAGCAGCCTCCAGTGTTAGCCAGTGCCCTGCATCCTCCAGTTTCCTCCCCTCTTTAGCAAAATGGCTCAGGAAGAAGCTGTTTTTCATTAGAGAAACATTAGAGCCGGTGTCCAAGATGTAGCAAACTGGGACATTGTCAATCATCAGGTTAATATTTGGTATCCGTCCAATCAATCTTTTTGAGATTCCCTCTTCAGGCCCTTGATGTTCTAGGTACCCCACTGTGTGGGCCGCTACAGTGGTATCCACTAGTTTAAAGAAGCTGATCTTTGTTTACTATTACAGAAGCGGGCAATATGACCAGGCTGACGACAATTATTATTACAAATTGGGTTACCCCGATCATCATACTGGTTTGTAGAGTTTATACGAGGATGGTCCCTCCCCCTTGGTCGAGTGTTTGAAAAAGGAGATTTCCAGCTTGGAGCGTGGACCACTTCCGGTGAGGTTCTTTGCAGTTCGGACCTGATTTCTCCAATAATCGCTTTAGATAACTCTGTAAATTTTGCAGTCATCCGAGTGTCCATTTCTTCCCTTAATTGTGTTTTAAATTGTTCAAAATCTCTGGCACTCACTGTATTACTATCCTGTCCCTTTAAAATAAGACACTGGGCCTGCTCAAATGTTTCGCCATAGGCCTGTTCCCTTAAGCACAATTCATCCTTAATAGTTTCGAAAGTAAGATCACCATCCAGTAGAATTTTGGTTCGGAACTCACCCTTGGTCACTGGATCTCTAAGGCCTTCAATCAGGTGGTCTCGGAGTAAAACATCATTGTCATTAATTCCTCTTGGGTCTTTGTTTTTGAGTCGATTAAAGTCCTCTTGTAATCTAAGAGCAAAAGATCCAATATCCTCATGGGGCTGTTGTTTAGCATTGAAAAATTGTGAACGTAAAACCGAAGCTGTGGCTTTATCCCCATACAATTTATCAAGCTCATTAAATATTTTCTCTGCAGTGTCCCGTTTGTTTTGTGCCAAAATTAAAATCTCTCTTTTGGCTTTGCCCTCTAAGCAGCAGAGCGTAAGTTCAGCTCTAAAGTCCTCTGGCACACTTTGCAATGCAAAGGTAGTTTTCGACTACTTTTCCACTCGCCAAGACTGATTTCAGAGTCTCTGCCTTTAAATTTTGATGTCACCATATTAAACATGGGAACCATGCCAAAGGATCTGTATGGAGCTTGAATGAGGTTGGGTCCGCTAGGGCCAGGTTGGCTTGCATTCGGGTCTGTCATTTTGTCCACCACTGGTTGTTTTTTTGGTCAGAGCCTGCCGGCAACGCCAAGATGTAATACCCCTCAGTTCTCTCTCTGACCAACCAGTTTTTTCAAGTGGACAAAGTGCACAGTGCAAGGTTAAGGTAAAATGAATATTTATTACAAAAGTTTAAAAGGTTAAGATCCGTTAAAAATATCCAAAGGTGCTGTGTGCATCCTTTCCTCTTAATTAGGGTTGATGGAGGGGGTAGAGCAGTCCTTAACGTCCCTTGGTCAAAAAGGTGGGCCCACATCCACCTCCCGGGCAAAGCCCTTAGTCTGCACACAACACCTGTACAGAGGTTGACAGCCACAGTGAGAACAACTAGTGTGCCAGCTCATTAAATAGCCTGGGATTGATTGTACACACCTGTGTGACCACACCCACCACTACAACTCACACACTACAAACCACAGAAAAAAAGTGCAAAAGTGGTTCACAACCCAGGTTACAGATTATTCCACATGTAGGAAGTCAGAATTTCCTATTTCCGTGTAGTGAAATAAATTGAAACTTCACCAGCTTCAGCTGTAAAACGGTCCTGATAGCTGCATTGTTAAGCAGTTCTGTTTGTTTGTGGCTCATCAGATCAGTTGCACACATAGCAGCCTCCTGTACGCAAACACGTACCTCATACTGCATTATTGTCAGCTTATATTCCTAATAATAGTGTCCCTAATCAGTGAGCCGAGAATGAATTTCCTTCGTTGGAGCTGGATTACTGTCAACTCAGCGTTTATGTTATTACCAGTTACAGGTTCCAACTTCTGGGGCAAATGCAAGTGCACAGTAAAGACATAGCAAACAAGTGGCCACAACCTGAAGTGACTTAACAAAAACAACAATAAAATACTTTGAAGCATTGGTTCAACTACTGCAGAAAAACATAAAATAAATCGATTGTAGGTTGTTTTTTTTTTTTGTTTCTCCTACAGGAGGATGACCTCATTCTGTCTGGACTCTCTCCACTAAGGAGTTTGTTTGATTGATTTTGTGATGTTGAAGTCTACACTTAACAAACATCTCCTGTCATCATGTGGGGAATTAAAGAGGTTTTTCTGCTTGATTTTTATACCAGTACCTTCCAGTTGTTAACTGCCAGCCTCTTGTTGAACTAAGAAACGATGCACCTGTGTAAAGACACCAGTATGTCTGCCACTGCCTCCCATGAACATGTGTCACTCAACATGACATCAGCCATCTCCTTTAAATCTTCATCAGAGACACGTGAGTCATCGGGTGCATTCCCTGCCATGGCTAACGAGATTCACCTCATTAAGTCCTTTAATCTGTGTTGAAGAGCTGAGGGTGCTGGACGCTGGAATGAGTCTGGAAGAAGGAATGACAGATCTAGGAGCTGCATCCTGAATGCAGCATATTTCTGTAGTGGAGACCAAGACGCACACGCTCAACATCTCCTCGGGAGTCTTCTTCTTCTTTTGTTTTCCAGTTTGTTTTAAAGCTTTGGGGATTTCCTGCATGTGGTGGTGAAGGCCATCTGGCTGCTCGCATTATCAGGATTTCTCGCTGTTCGGAGCCGTCCAACTGTGACCACCTGCATGGGTAAGAAAGCTGAAGACCAGAAGACCATGCTAAGTTAAATGCTGTGCATGAATAAGGAAGCAACTTAAAAATAACCCGTGCAATAAATATAGTCTAACATTTGTCACTGTTCGTCCTTGTGTAAGCACCAGCTTTTCTGATTAAGTAACCCCAACCTCCTCCAGGTGACAAACATTATATCTGTGCATGACGGTGGTGTGTGTGTGAGGCATACTGGGAGTCTGAGTGTCAGAGCCTTGTCTGACTGCCGTCCTTGTCCTTGGCAAGTCTCAACCTGAGTTATTAGCTGTGAATCGTGAGACTGTCAGAGAGCCACAACATGTGCGAAGGAGAAAGCCATTATATTTCCACCTGTCTCTTGTCAAGGAAGCAGAAGCGTGGTCGTTGCCTCTCATCCCGAGAGCCGGCGTTCATCATGGAGTCTGTGGTGAGAGTCAAAAAGTCTCTGAGGGCGCCCATCAGGAAGCTGACCAGCTGTGTGTCAGGGGTGAAGGACAGGAGGTTGTCTGCCAGGCACAGGAGGAAGAGGAGTAGAGGAGGGGGAGGCCATAGAAGATGCAACATGTTGGGGAATACCCCTCCTCTCCGAGCTGCACATCCACAAGACCCGTCAGTCATTCGCTCGTACCAGACAGACCTGGAAAAGGAGAGGCAAGTGGACTCTGTACCATGTAGGGAAACACAGGATGTTCTTCCTGTACTACAGATACTATATTCAGGTTGGAAAAGTCAGGAAAAACTGATTAAATTATGTAAAGGTCACAAAGCTGCCCAATATTTAAGCATCAGACAGACTTTCTACTATTAAAATAGTCAGAATTCACAACCAATGAGCTTATAACACATTTTTTTGTCCGTGAACAGGTGCGGTTTTGTGAATTAAGCTTTAACAGAAAAAGAAATCCTTTCAAGTGTAATTCAGCAACTGAGAGAACTTAATGGCAGCAGTCTCATCACTTTAGGTCCACGTGCTCTTCAGAGTTGCACCTCAACATTAAGTAAACAGAAGAGGCAGCTAAAATGAACATTTAACTCGAGTTCTGTCTGTAACATGTCAGGAGTGTTTGTGCGTTGCGCTTACAGGAAGCTGCGAGAGGCGATGAACGCCCAGAAGAATGCAGAGAGAGCAGCTATGAGATCTCACTTCAGGAGAAAATATCAGCTGTCAGAGGTTTGTGACAACAGCACATCACTTTACTGCAGTTTCAGGCTTGAGGTACATCTTTTAATCAGCTAGAGCGCACTGGGAGATGTTACACATACAGATGATAACATTTATATCAAACGGGTCTTAAACACAAGACTCACCTTAAGTTCTGATTAATTATCACAGATTTAGCTAATAGGCAGCTGGTTATCAGGAGTCGATATAGGATAGTCTTGATTTAATTGTTAATTTTTTTTTTTGCAAATTAGCATGTTTTGATAAATGCACCTTTAGGTTCTAATGCGGACTAAACACTTTAAATCTACCTGCTGGTGTTTAATGACTGATGTGGACAACAAATGCTGATAACCAGTCTCGGAACTTTTGAAACTCTTCACTCCTCTTCCTTCTTTTCTGTTTTTCATGATCCAGAGCCGTAAGGACGCAAGCCACCTGAGGTCAGTTGGCGGGAAAGTGTCTCTCCCCCACGAGCTGTCCAAGATGATTCATCCTGAAACCAAAACCAAGGACGATGGCTTCAGCCTTCTGAGCGCCTTTCAAGGCCTGAGCTTCGGCACAGCAGTGGTCACTGGACGCAAACACAGCAGGGCACCCACTCCTGCGCCAACAAACAGGGAGTCTTGTAGAGTCATGTGACCAAAACTATATGTTGAACTTCATGTAACAGCCAATTCCAGTTTTTTTTTAATTATTATTATTTGAACATATTGACCCACTCTTTTCATGACCTGCTGGCATTTGGGCAATATATCATTCAGACATAGCTAGTTTTTTTTTTTTTTTAGGAATAATAGTGTACATATTAATAATAGATTCAATTGGCTCAAAATGTGATGCACTGTGTTATTTATAACATCCAAAATCATTTGATGGACCTACCAGTGCAGTCTGCTTGTAGCTACGGTGTAGTTTATTATTAACCTTTACTAAATGCTGATTTATGATATTAAATAGGTGGACTTCAGATTAAGTGCTTATTGAGGCTTATTTTAAGCTGATGCAAAGACATGTGTGAAGCTTCAATATCAACACATGAATTGTAAAATATTCCATGTCATACAGTACTGTAATGACATGTTTAATGTTTATTTCATCTTGACTGCCATTACATTTGAATGAGTTAATGCTTTATTTGAAAGAACTGCAAAATAGTTGTACTGTAAAGTAAAGCTGCGTTTTTGTTTATCGCTTCTTTTATTTTATTAAAAGTTACTATAGCTAGTTCACAGAGCTGTTACAGTTCTTTAAACTCTATAGATCCAACTGGGTGATCTATTCACAAGTCAGGAACCTCAGGGCTACAAACATTTAAATATTTAAACATGTGATGGAAAAAAAAAAATGTGCTCATTTTGTATGATTCTGGTGAATTTGTTGAGCTTTTTTTTTTCTTTTCTTAAAAAAAAAACAACAAAAAAACAAAAAACTTTTCATTTACTATTTTGTACCATACTTGGTGTGCGTAATAAAGACAAATTTATGTCTTCAACGTTAAAGCACAAAAGATTTAGTCACAAGTTTCATTTGCTGACTGCTTTGTTTGTTTTAAACTAACGTATGTGTGTAAGTAGTTTGATATTCTCTAGTTGTCTAGTTTAGGATTTAATACATCATAAAGAAGAAACCAATGAACCTTGGAACCATGTAGTAAATAGAGCTGAAACATGCAATAAATAAATTTTTCTGCCCAGCTGGACTCACTCTCTCGCTTTCGCCCACTGTGTCTTGTGTGATTGTGTGCGTGTGTGAGTTGGACCAACCTGATATTTGAGCTCTGTTGTCTTTCTCTTGAACTCTGACACTGAGACATAAATCATTCCCTGCTATCAGTTCATCGGGGTGATAATACACATCCAAGGCTCTGGATGAGGTTGGAGTCGGAGGAGGGAAGTGATCATTCCCCCAGAGGCAACAACGACAAACCCATCACACCCCCACCCCTGGATGAGATCAACCGATACACCTGGTTTGGATCATGAGGAGCATGTCCATTGGAGTGACCGTGTGTGTCAGAGCACAGGGCACCTCTGGGTCCAGAATCTTTGCTGATGCACTGCAAAGGGGCCTGTGTATGGCCGCAGCTGGGACGGTGGTGGAGGGCAAGTTAGAAAGGGGAAAAGAAGCTGTAAGAGAGGTTAGAAAGAGGGACAAGGATGGACGGGTGCGCAGCTTTGAGGAGATCCCTCACACAGGGAGGAATGGCTGGATCAACCTGGTGAAGTTCTGGCGGGAAAATCGTTTCCAGCAGCTCCACAAACACATGGAGAGGACCTTCAACGCCCTTGGCCCCATTTACAGGTACAAGGAGGCTCACGGTAAATGTCATGTACTGTTCTCCAGTCCGTAGATGTATCTCTGTGGTCACTCCGGCCTTTCTGTGTATGTGTGAAGGGAGAAAGTGGGAACCCTCAGCAGTGTGAACATCTTGTTACCCTCTGACATCAGTGAGCTGTTTCAGTCGGAGGGGCTGCACCCTCGACGGATGACTCTGCAGCCGTGGGCAACGCACCGAGAGATACGCAAACACAGCAAAGGAGTCTTCCTCAAGTCAGTCCCACTGCTTTGTTTTAAAGTCTCACGCTGTGGACATTTATATTTGTGTTAGTGGTCACACTCTATCTGTTGGCATAGTTCCCTCTATTTGAATTTTCCAGGTTTAGACTTGAGACAAATTTATGCAAGTTTCCAGTGAGTGCTGTAAAGCAAGTTTATTTAATGGCAGACTGAGCAGAGGGCGGTGCATACAGGCTGTCAGCCACCACTGGGAAGGTGTCAAAGTCAGAAAAATCTCCTCTGATTCAGTGTTGCACTGTTCACTGTTTCAAAGGTGAAAATAAATGAATGTGTATAAAAATAAGAATCCTGAGTTTTTGTCCAACAGGTCAATCAACAAAAACATTGTATCCCATAGTTTAGTTCAGACCATTCAATCATTTATTTGTCTAAAAACCAATGATGAAAGATCATGGAGAGCAGCAATGGCTCCTGACAGGGAGACAGTAGGTGTAAAAACAGGGTAAAGGCTTTAGTTAGATTACACAGTAACACTTCCCTTGGCACTGCAAGCTTTCCAAAACTGTTCAGTTTAAATACACAAATGGGGTATTCTCATTGAACATGTCGTTATTTGCTTATATTTCCAGTAGATAAGAAGTGTTGAAATAAACCCCTTAAGGTGTATCTTGTATGTTTTTTCTTTTTACCACCAATCTGAAAGAAGCAAAATTGAAGAAAAATAACTCAAAATATTAAAAGTGACCAGAGCATGAAAAAGCCGTTGCCCGTAATAAAACACCCTTTTAATCGATTCCCATTCTCTTACCAATTTGAAAATGATGTCTCTAGCAGAAGTAATGGAAAGGTTACTCTGTGATTAACGGGCTCCCTCGCAGCAAATACCTCTGACACAAAAGCATGACCACAAACAGACAACAAATTGAGCCAGGGGCTCATGGTTGCTGTCCATCAAGTTTTCAAAGGTTAAAAATAAGGTTAAGTGCTGCAGACATAAGTGGTTTTGGGCATTCTTTGCTTCACTGGGGACAGAGTGAAATTGGACTATCTTAATGCCTCACTGCAACTGCTCTCCACAGGAATGGCGAGGAGTGGAGAGCCGACCGCCTTCAGCTCAACAAGGAGGTGATGATGAGTGCAGCCGTAAAGCGCTTTCTCCCCCTCCTTGATGAGGTGGGGAGAGACTTCTGCCGAATGCTGCAGGAGAGAGTGGAGAGGGAGGGAAGAGGAGAGGAGGGGAAGCGCAGCCTCACCATCGATCCCAGTCCTGACCTTTTCCGCTTCGCACTGGAAGGTCGGGGGTCATCCTCATTTTTACGCTTTTCATTTACTGACATCGATTGGTTTCATTTGAAGTTGGGCAACACACTGCATTAATGTTGATTCTACCATCCTCTTTTTATCAGTCTCTCATTCAGCCTAATGATCGGCCTCATACGTCAAAGTTTCCCTCTGCAGACATCTCACTGCTTCTCACCACCACGCTTTAATTTGAAAATATTCTCACCTTGTATGAGAGCAAAATTTCAATCTAACAACTGCAAATATCTTCCCTTAACATATTCAAGATATAGGAGGTCAAAGGGAGCTTGGTTCTTTAAAAATAGAAATGATCAAGGCTGCAGCATTCCTTCTGCAGGTCGGCTCCTCTCATGCGTCTATCTGCATCATGCCACATTCACAAGTGTGAATCCTTGTATGACTCAGCTCAACGTGAACTTTTATGTGTACGTGAGCGCCAAGCTGATGGCTTTGAGTCATGTTGCACTGATCAGCATGGATCACAGCAGACAAGAGTCAGGCACTAAGCCGGAGTGTGAGCGGGCCCACCAGAAACTCTATCCCCGCGGATGATGAGAGGTTAATGTAACGCAGGCACGTCTGATGAGAAGAGAGGCAGGGAGCAGCGCAGCTCCTTCGAGACAAGATATGCACTCAGAAACCAAAGTTACGTCTCTGTGTAGCGATGGATTTGAAATATGTTATCAAGGCTGACATGGGAAAAAAAAGTTGGGATGATATGAAAACAGCAAAGAAGAAAAAAATAGGCATTGTTACATTTAAGACTTTTATTCAAGCCAAGATATTTCATGTTTTTTTTTTAATGTTCATCTCATCTGCTTCATTTCAACTCATAACATACATCCATATTTGAGTTTCTGGCCTCCACCACTTAGTAAAGTTTTAATTCCTTCTCACAACAGTAGTCAGGATTTCTGCCAGTGAGGATACGAATGTAAGAAGTGTTTCAGTTCTTTTGTCCTAGTCTTCCTGTGAACACATTTTAGGATGTACAACAGCATGGCAACACAAATGTTGCTTCATGTTTTTTTTTTTTTTGTTTTGTTTTGTTATTTTGATTTTTGTTTGCTTGTTTTTTTGTCAAAATTCTCTACAAATTCTTTGTTGGAGCCAGGTCAGGACTACATGCAGGCCCATTCTGAATGTGGTTATGCGTTGTCTTGTTGAAAAATGCATGGATGTGCCAGAAGGCAGCATATGTTGCCCTACAGTCCCAGTATACTAGGCTGCATTGACGCTGCCATCACAGAAGTGGAAATAAACCTTTGCCAAGGGCACCAGGGCCTGGTTTTTGGGCTTGTCGCTGATAGCAGTCTGAATGGTTCTCTTCATCGTTTATCATGCATGGCCACATGGCCATTTCTTCTGAAAAAGATTTTAAATTTTCAGTTCAACTGTCAGTTCAGTTGTTTCACTTGTGCAGCGCCAGTTCACAGCGAAGTCAGCCGAAGGCACTTTACAGAAAAGGGTTTGCAAAGTTTGATAAAATAAAATCCAATTCAGTCTGATTTTTTTAAAATTCAGTTATAATTCTGTTCATCGAACCTGAGTCTAAATTCAGTTATAATGCAAATTCATTAAAACAGTCTTGTGAAGGAACCCAACAGATCTCCCACCCTTCTGAGCAAACAAGAAGTCACAGTGGTGAGGGGAAAATAAAAATGGTTAACGGGTGTGTGATGGCCCATCCTGGTGTCTCGGAGCCAAAAGACATCAATGCCAGCTGTCAGCGAGGTTAATATAAGACTTGTTTTTAGTTTTTAAGTGGCATTTGTGATGGTAACACCATACTGGAGCACTTAAGGTTTACCAAAGCAATCTCTCCTAAGGTTATAACAGCTGTTGATGTGTTTTTTCTTGTTTCAGAAGGTCTTACAATCCCCTCAAAACACTCAACATTGACCTGATTGTTTTCTGAAGCGTTATTGTTTGTTTTAGTTAGTGTGCTCACTTGAAACTAACCCCCTCCCGCCTCCTCTCACTTTGACCTTGGAATTCATTCTAAATATCTTTAGATCTTTCCTTTGACTTCCTGTCAACCATCCACACTATCCTTCTGATCAACTTGGGGTTTCAATTTCGCCCCGTGGAACGCCCTACCACATCCTTGAAGGTTGGCAGCTATCCCATGGATCTAATATTTCTTAATGATGTTTACAAGTGTAGCCACAGGAACACGAGGCTGCTTGGAGATGTTTTTATAACCTTTACCTTTAACACATCTATCCATAATTTTCTTTCTGGGCTTCTTAGACAGCTCTCATGCTAACTCTTTTCCATGTTTGGTACGGTCCATACAATGATACCCAACTACACACCAGCAGGTTTTCTCCTTTGAAACGGGCTAAAAATAAAAGGTTAATGCTATGAACCTATGAGTGAAGATTAAAAATATTGAAAGAACCAATTATACTATATAGAGATAGTTAGTTTGAAACATGACAATAACACAGTGACTTATGGTCATTTTAGGGGTACCAATAAATCTGTCCAGGCTATTTTAGGATGTGTTTCTAAATTAAACAATAAATCATTTTTTATCATAGTTTTATTGCTTCCTTTTGTCAGATACTGAAGCCATGCAGGTATACATGAGACAGTTGCTTTTAATTTAATTACTTTGCAGGAGTAATGGGGCATTATTTCAATGAGCCATAAGAGTGTCAACACATTTGTCCAAGTTTGTAACATTTTATGTGTTCTTATTGACCTACCTGCTGTTGAAAAAGAAAAAGAATATGACCATAGAGGAATCACAGAAGTGCATCAGTGGGTTTCAGGCCGCATCTGCATAAGTTTGCCCAAATGTTTTTGTTTGTTTTTTTTCCCCCCTTTTAAACACACACAATCACAGCAGCTCACATATTCCTCATGTTTACACCATGAACCCTCCTTCCATGCCAGGTTATCAATGCTGCACTCACTCTGGCCGCCCGCCCCCAAAGCAAGGTAGCCCAGGACAACATGGATGTCTTCAAAGATCAGTGGGAGAAGCAAGTGCGCATTCTGACCGAGGCTGTGGATGACATCACCTCTGTGGATGACTTCCTGTCAGTGTCAGGTATGCTGTAGCACAAATGCTTTGCAGATGAGCCAAAAGAAAAATGATTTTTTTTTTTTTTTTTTAAATGAGTTGTGTGTCGTTAATTATTAGTCCTTCACTCTGTTATTCTCCCTTTATGTCTTCACTTGCTACTCAGATGAAATCTAAGAAATCTCAACATTTGGAAAACAAATACAATCATGCAAAACAGAAGCAAAAAAAAAAAGCGATTTAGTGGTAAAGTTAGGAGGGAGATTTCGATTGGTTATTGTGGTTGATTTGTGATGTTCGCGTGTTTTCATGCATCTGTGGTCTGTTTTTAGTCTTTGAAAATGTCACAATTTCTCTTGTTTGTTCTCTTTCTTCATTTCCTAAAAACAATCATTTGGAAATGTATTATTTTAGCCACATTTGTGTGTGTGAGAGAGAGAAAGAGAGAGAGAGGTTTTAAATTTAATCACAGGTGCACTTTTGCTCAATTGGCAAATTTTCCCAACATGTGTTCTTGAACAAGAAGATTGTGCCAATAGACTGAGCAACACACTTACATTTCCTTATCAACACGAATAGCTTCATTTGATTCTGGTAGTTATCAGCACACTGTACTAAAGATATGAATCATTTCCATTTACAAAGAAAAATAGTTTCTTTTCAGAAGTATTCAAACTTTAACGGTAATATTCTCTCCCATGAAGAAAAAGCCTTGGCTTCCTCTTTTTGAGTTCACATTCATCCTTTTCTTTTTCTAGAAAACCATATTCTTGAAGATGTCAACAAATGTGTAATTGCTCTGCAAGAAGGAGATGTGGACACACTCTTGATCGAACTGCCGGAGCCATTCGGGGCCGAGCTGCTCGTGTGGTCCACATCATTAACGCTGAGATGGAAAACTATGAACCCGGGGTCTACACTGAGCGCGTGCTGGAGTCCATCAAGCTCCTGTCTGAGACAGGTTAGTGCACTCCAGTGTAGCAGTGCTGCGTAAAGAAGCACAGTTAAATTGGATTTTTATTTTTTTTATTTTGAATAACGTGTTTTAGAAACAAAAAATATTATCCCTAATTGTTGGACTGTGCTTGTGTGAAATATTTTGCTCTGAAGCTTTTTGGCGTGTGCAGCTATTTTGCTGTGAAGTAGCATTCATAAGTACACACACGGTAGTACTTAACTTTAACTTTCTACTTCAGCTTTGGCGCACAGATACACCCTTACTGGCAGAATACTTTTTCACATTTTGATTAGTGTCTTGCCTTTGACACAAATATTTAAGACCACCTGTGCACCCCTCCGACACCTCACTGCACACTGTCAGGGATTATTCTATAACACCCAGATTTTTCTCTTGGACAGAGTCCCATAAGTGACTGACTACTTTTCACCTCATAGAAAGGAGCATCAGGTAAACTTTCACAGCTGTATTTGATGAGCAGGTTTGAACTGATATAATGGCAAAATGTATTGTTGATTGATACTCCACAGTATCAGTATCAGCATCAGTATCAGTATAAGCACTAGTATGCTGTAACTGGTGCTTATATTGAAAAAGTGCAGAGTTATGTTAATAGTCTACGTTTAATGAAAAAAATAGATATCCTGTTTGTTTCATGAGCTGTAATGTTTGTTGCCAGAATTGTCTGGTGTTTAATAGAGTCCTTTATCCCACCGCCATGCTGACCCAACTATAGAGCAATCCTGTTTTTTTAGAGACAAATGTTTTTTTTTGAGGGGGAAAAAAATGAAACATGAAAAGTCAAGTTTATTTCTACAGCATAATTTAAAACAAGAAATAATAATAAAAACATAGCAAAGCAACATTTTCTACTGAAATTTTAAAAACAATAGTACTATAATAAAACAAAAAATAAAAATGTAAATAAAATATGAATATCGTGGGTATACACAATAAAAGCCAAGGAATCATGCTCAGGATGGGGTCAAAGGCCAGTGAGAAAAGGTCGTTTTTTAATAATGATATAAAATGATCAGAGGTCTGGACAGATCTGATTTTAAAAAGGCAAACTGTTCCACAATCTGGGAGCAACAACAAATCAACTAAAGAAGCTCCATCACCTCTGCTTTTTAATTTACATCTTGGAGCTGTCAAAAGCAGCTGGTTGGTTCATCTCAGTGCTCTGACTGGACCATGAAAATTTAAACTGACTAATAAAGTGGCACCATACTGTTAAGATGCTTAAAAACAAGCAGTAGCATCGTAAAATGGATCCTGAACTGGACAGGAAGCCAGTGAAGGGAAGCCAGCACACGAGTGATATTCTCAGACCGTTTTCTCCCTGTCAGGAGACGAGCTGTTGTGTTCTGAACAGACGCAGCAGCGACTGTTCCATCCCAACATAGTTGCAATAATCTAGTCGACAGGTAATAAAGAAATGAATAACTCTCTCAGTCTTTAGTGGGAAGATGGGCCTTCACCTGACTTTAGAGCCCAAGATGAAAAGAATTTGGACCGTCAATTGGACTGTCATGTCCATCTAACATGTCTGACTGACCAAAGACAATAATTTCTGTATTGTTCTCAAATTGAGGAAGTTTATCTCCAACTATGAGTTTACTCCCTTAAGACAGTCCAGCAAAGGTTGTATACAATCAGTCTTTGTCTCTGTATGGGCAAATAAATATGCAAATCATCAGCAAAACAGTAAAAAGCAATGTCCTGCTTCTGAAATATAGAGCCCAGAGGAAGCAAAGAGAACTGGACCCAGAACAGAGCCTCGCAGTACGATGCAGCTGAGGAAGATTGGCCCAGATAAACAGAAAAAAAAAAACGCCTGTCAGTCAAATATGACCGGAAGCAATTAAGGATTATACCTTTGATGCCCACACGTGTCTAGTTGTGATAATGAAATGTCAGGGTCTACTGTTTCAAAGGCAGCGTTAAGATCCAAGAGCACCTCAACAGTCATAAGTGACCAGAGTCTTCAGACAGAAGCAGGTCACTGAAAACTCTTAACAGAGCTGTTTCTGTGATATGGCACGATTTAAAACAGGCCGGGAAGGGAACCTTGGAAATCGGCCTGGAATTTGATAGAAGAGAATTATCAAGATTTTGCCTTTTTGATCAGGAGCTGCACAACAGCATGTTTAAAGGCAACTAGAGCAGAACCAGACCTCAGAGATAAATAATCAGGCCAGCCACACATGGCCCTGTGCTGTTAAAGACATCCTTAAGGAGCCTAGAAGGGACACTGACAGTTTGAAGGCCTCAGGTGCTTCACAATCTTAGTAAAAGAGAACAGAGACACCTACTCAAAATTTTCGAACCCAAATCAACATGTAGAAGATGGTGCAGGATCAATGAGAAAATAATCAAAGCTTGTTTTGTTTTTTGATCGATGTAATTTTTTTTTTTTTTTTTGCTGCTTGGCAGTTGTTTGACAACTCTGCGGTGTTTATTATCATCATCCTAAAGTTAGCATCAAAACCTCTTATTTGTTTCTTCACTTGCTCAACATTTAAGCCACTTTGTTTGGGACGCTCACCATCTTCCTGCAGCTGTCAGACCCCCTGGCACCGTTGGGACATTTTGCTTAAAGCTCCAAATTGCAACAGGCACATTGAGGTTGTTGGCACTGTGCCACTACTTGTTTTAGATATAACAGTCCAGGTGTTGACCCAGAAAATAGAACGGTATATTATATTCAGGTCAGGGTAGTATTTTCCACATCACTGGCTGCAACACAAAGTCCGAAGCATGATCATTCCACCCCCGTGCCTAACAACTGCAGCGCTGTGTTTAATGACCTTCTGCACCTTCTTTTTCCTCCAAACTCAGTCTAAATGAGAGCCCAGTAGTCACTTTAAATGATATAAAAACCTTATGGCACCAGATGTTGTGGTGCGCACAGACAAAATGCCTTATTTTTTCTTTGATGGCTCTGCCTTGAAGATCATCATCTCAAGTATTGTACGTATAGAGTACAGCACTGCATCACTTCTGCTAATTACTCCTGAAGCTCCTTTGCTGTCAAAAGTGGGGTTTGCCTCTTCAGCAAGTACCTAAATGCATCGTCGTGTTGCATCTCCTTTTTCACATGATTGTATATTTCAAAAATTCTGCCTGAATCTTTGTTTTTTTTGGACTTAAAATAGACTTAAATGGCTAAATAACAGTAGAGCACCTTCCATGTTTCATATTAGTGCATATTGTATTCAGAAGGCGTCTGACAAAGAACAAAAGAGTTTAGTGTTTTTATATTTTGTATCAGAGAGACATTTTCTCTCTTTGATATAGTTCAGCAAATCCCTTTGAAAATGCTCCATCACAAAGGGCGAACAAAACAAAAACAGAATACAATGAAGTGAGTAATTTACAAATTACCTGTCCAGAGGAACAAAATCTAACAAAGATCCTTCTTTCATAATGAAAAAACTAGAACACCTTCTGACGTGCAATTGTGGTCTGCACCCACCCCTTGTTCTATTTTTTTTCTCCTCTTTCACCCATCTTTCCCGCCCCAGTTTCTGCCTCTCCCATTAGAGCCCATTTAGCGAGGCGGTATATCTGTTGTTTCACCCGTTTCTTTCATGTGCCAGGATAATTGAGAGACATAATCAGCTCCCCTCCCTGTTAGCTGATAAAGTCTCAAACAGCATTAGGTGAGTCACATGTCCTCACAAAGCCATCTGTCTGAGCCTCTCTTCTGACAATCAACTCCACCACAATGGTCTACTCGTAATACTAGTTATATTGTATCTTAGCCACATTCTCTTCTATTATTGCATCATTTATTCTAATTGTTCATGGTAATTAATTGATGAAGTACAGTGGCAATATCTCATGGAAATCTAAGGTTAATTTCTTCCACCATAGCCTTGTCACTTGTCACTGCTTAGACGTTATAATTGCGCTGCTGCCGTTCTATTAATCCTCCATGGAGCATGGATCTTGTTTCAAGAGTCAGCACCACCCAGAAGAATTATGTCAGCATTACTGAGAACAACAAACGGAGAACTGTTAATGTTGCAACATCACATCGATTCCCCAGTGACTCACATTTATCATGTATTTGCTGTTTTTAAGAGTTAAGATGACGACAGAAATCTGAGGGCTTGACCTCACAAACCTAATCCTAACCCTTACAAAGGGACTTGGTGTTCATGCAGAGATGTTATATAGTTAGAAAGAAAGTCATTAATTATAATCTTTCAACCATTGCAGATGGTTGTAAAAAAAAAAAATGAAATAAAAATCTTTGAACAAATTGGGCTATATGTACAACAAGTTTTCTGAAATACTTGAAGAGAACAGATTTAGCCTTTCTTCCACTGCTGGCACCAGATTCTTGATGACCAAAGACAAAGGAGAAAGAGGAGAGATGCCAAGGCCCAAAAAAAGGACAAATACTTGACACTATTATTTTGAATCTGGCTCTGTTCTGTCATTGGTGCTGCATGATTTGCAGCCACAGACATGATGGTTTTGTAGAACATGGACTAGGGGTGCATAGTATTGGATATTTGCTGATATTCCAATATTTTTTAAACAGATTTTTGCCAGTTGCCAGTACAGATATTATCCACCTATACTTCTGATGCAATACTTAATACTGACATTAAATCAATATTAAATTATGATGTCCTTATCGTTATGATGATGGGACTGATGCAAACACATTCTCATAACAAAATGAGAAAACTACTGAAGCTTACTGCAACTTGCATGTAAATTCCAGGAGTTTCTGAGTGATGGCTTTTGTCCAGAGTGGTCATGGTTATACTTTTTGGCAGCAGATAGCTGTTTTTTCTGTGGGAGTCCCTTTCTGTTGCTTGATCTTCACAAATTCCTCGGGCTACTGGGTACTGTGATTTGGACCTCAGGAATCTTTTCTTAGTTATCGTAACTATTGGAGGACATTCCTCTTCCATTTTCCATTTGCATTGCAGGAACTACAGCAAAGTCATAGGAGCAGCTTTTATAGGCACTTTCCCCCTTCTAGAGTTGAAAAAGTCAAACTGAAGAGGAACTGTCTGTTGAGCAGCTGAGAGTGTTAGATGGGTCAACAGCCTTGTACTTGCGCAACTACATTTATGCATATACTGAAGGCAGACGCCCTCGCAAGCATCCCTTTCTCACCTCTTAAAAACAATTCAATGTGCTTACAGAGCACAGATTCTCCCTCATGTTGTGGGAACTATTTCACAGGCTGATAACTTTTACACACACTCTCTTAAGCTTGTTCTTATGCACATACTTTTTCGCGCATGTGCAGGTTTTAGAACTAATAAGATGTCATGTCGTACTGCACAAAGTGAGACAAAATGCAAGCCAGCACTGCCAAACTGTGTGTTCCTTCCGTCAAATATAGAGGGAAACATAGGGTATATATACCCAGCGGCCGGTCTTTAATTAATTCCTGGAACGCTGCATATTCTGTTCCTGCATGTTAACACTTGTTATGAAACAAGTGTTTAATTATGCTGAATGTTATCGCATTTGACATGTTAATGTGAGTGGTCTCAGATTGAGTAACCTGGTCTTCTCTTCAACGGCGTGTGATCTCCTCTCTCCTGCTTGGTGTATGTCAGGGGTGAAGCACAAATGCATTAAAGAGAAAGATAGTTGCAAAACACCAGAAAAGACTCTCTGAAGTGAAATAAAACTGATAAAATGACACAGTGATACAAGGCTTTGACTTGGCTATGTTAGCACACAGCCAATACTTTGCTGTTTCGTGCTAATGTAGCTCTTGCCACTACTTCCTTGTTTTTCCTTTTTTCATTATATATGTAAAAAAACAACCTGACAGATTAAAAAAAACAACACTGGGGCATGTTATCTCTAAATTCATTATTTCCCCTGGAAATAGTCTTTGAGGTCTGAAAATAAAGTCTACACAGATGCAACAAACAGACCAGTTACATGGCCTTATTGGTGTATTTTTAATGATTCCGGATGCTAATAGAGATGTTAAGACAGGGAACAAGCAACTGTGTTAGACCAGTGTTTCATTGGTTCCATATTTCTCTTTGATGAAGTGTTGTTGTGTTTCCCCCCTTCCTGTTTGCCTCTTAGTGGTAGTTGGGGTTTTAAAGAGCTACCATGCACATCTGATCTGGACCATAAAGCATTTATTGATCCTTGTGAACTTTTGCCTCCCTCTCCCCTCAGTCCTCTCAGACCTGATGTCTATAGATCTGAGAACAGTCAAGGAGAAATCTATAGCTGGGGGAAAGATGATTAAGTGTAGCTGAACAAAGGGAAAGGATATAGGACCACACACTTTTTAGAGGGGACTGAGTCCAATTAACTAGGTCCTACCAAAGAAGTCAATAGCTGTCACCAAGGATTTCACTAAGCGATTTGAGCGAGGATTTTAGTGGAATTCATTGATGGGGTCCTCTTTTCTTCCTCGTCTCAGTGGTGTGCATGTGTTAAACATTTATGCTTTGTGTGTGTGCATGTTTGACATAGATTTTAGTGTTTTTATTTTATTGCCCCTTTGTTTGTGCCCCCAGCAGCCTCCAGCAATCCCCTCTACTTACTTGTCTTCCTGACAGCTGCCACACCAACGCAACTCTCACCACAACTACAGTACTTGCCCTATGACCTTGTCTCAATTTGCCCATCTCTCTCTCGCACATTAAGCGTGGCCAAATTTATGGCGGGACCGAATACAGGCAGCTAAGGCACACTGTGTAAAGCTGAGCCATAGATTCCTGACAGACAGTCCCCACATTGGCCTAGGATTGAAGAGTGTCCTTGAGAGGGAGAAAAATCAATAGCCTAATGGGAAAGTGGTTATGACTTCTCTCCCTTTTCCCCTCCCCCTTCTTCTTCCCTGATAAACTTTTCTCCCCACACTAACACTCCCTGTTTAAACTAATCTATCTCCCAAAAGATGGACACAATTTTAAGTTTATCATTAACGTAGTGCCTGCAGAGAGTAGATTAATAAAAAAAAAAAAAAAACTCATATGGTCTGCAGTCAGTGTACTATTTGGAAATGGTAAGTTGATGTTGCTCCTTATTAAAACATTGTGGTACAGAAAATAGGATTAAGGCAGAGCTTTGCAATGAGTAATAACACATATGCTCACACCGAGTCCCACATGTCACGCCTGTAAATCAGTGGATCAAGTGCACTAAAAAGAAATGCAGCTGGGACTAGAGGGATAGCGGTAAAGACACTTCATACTGTCTGCCTCCAAAATGGTAGCCCCGAGGACCAGTCTGTTTTTTAGTTTTTAGGTTGTTTTTTTTTTTTTTAATCTTTAATGGAAGAGCCATCTTGGCAACATTAATGGGCACCAATGTGGATAAAGAGTTTTATTCTTAAAACAGAAACAGGGATGTGAATCTGTGCTCTATTAATATTTAAAAAGCCTTCCTTATATGACCCACAGGTGTACCAAGCCCAGAGTCGGATGAGTCACTTTTCAAATCTGTGTCCATTGTTCTAATAATGGGAAAAGAGGTTTTTGCCAGAATGAGAAGCAGATGGCAAACTCAAAGCTTGAAAGGAGAGGCGGTAAGGTCTCTTAATCAGTGCATAAATAGAGGTGGGAGTTAGATGAGAGTACTGATGAGGAAATTGCAGAGGAGCAGTGCAGAAGGAGAAGGCTGGAGAAAAAAATTTAGATTTAGACCAGTGGAGAAGACTATGTGTGCATATCGGTTACATAAGTATTAAACCGTGGTTAGACCAAGGAGTTTTTTGAGGCTGTAAATAAGTCGAAGAGTGACATGAAAAATGGTATAAATTGAGGTTATGTTGTTCAGAGGATATTGGCCGAGAGGATGTCTTTAACAAGCTTGTGTGGGTATCTCCACAGACGCTTGCTGTTTTGATTTATGAATGTGCAAGGGCAAGTTATACAAAAGGTCAGACTAAGCTGTATTTTCAAAAAAAAAAAAAAAAAAAAGACATTCTGGCCACGTTTCACCACATTCTGTGTTTGTGTGAAACGGGACAAGACACCTTCATGAAAACGTACCCACCCTTCTCATTTTAATCCAGAGTTCGATCTGATTTAACTTTCAGCTGCAGATAGGAAAGCCTCTCTGATGCGCAGCCGGTTTAAACTAGCCCCTCGCTTGGGGAGTACTGTAGTGTTCGAGGATATTTACTTTCTTGTTTTGATGACTACACAGTGATGTGATACAAGTAGAGAATAACAGAGACCTTGTTCAGCTGCAGCAAGTGAAAGCAAAAGCATTCATCACAGTAAAATGTTCAATAAAGAGTTGGACAATTTAGAGTTCAGTGGACTGTTGTTAACCCTGTGGCTATACTGGCTCAAACAGGTTACATGTAAAATACTTCCCAAATGCTTTCTTCTCCTTTCATGCTTTAGAGCACATCATGGAAGCATTTTTTTTTTTTTTTTATTTCTCATTTCCCTTTATTGATGCCTTTCTGGATACAGATTTTAAAAATACATTTCCTGTCTTTGACTGATATCTAGAGAGTAACTGCTGCACTGTATTCAGAAATGCAGAGCTAATTATATAGTAGTAACATGTCGTATCACTGTATTTAATACTTTATCGAAAACAAACTGCCCTTGCAATCTTACACTGAGCACAGCTCACATCCTGGGTATCGATGCTTTCAAACAGCCTTTCCATTAAACCGTGTCGCATGACGGTAATGGCTCAACAAATAGAGAGGCGTCTCCGGGAAAATTATATAACAGTGTTATTATGAAAAAGAGAAGCACAGCATGATCACCTAAAACGTGGAGCTGCACGAAGATACTATGAGATTTTGCAAAAGATGAAAAATACATTTTTAAACATTGTTGGTGCTCTGTATGTAGCCAGCAGTGTTACAGTTTTTTTTTCAACTGTGTGTGATTTCCAGTCATGTTCAGAACATGCCAAACAATTGGACACAACGATGTGTTTTGTTTTGTTTTTTTTTTCCTTAAATGTGTTGCAGCTGTAGGTGAACACGGTGGATGGTCCCAGATATTGACCATGCATTCTAGCGCTGTACAGCAAGCAGTCCTCAGAGGGCTTCAGGTGTTTGTTCAACTGAAGGAAAAGCTTCTACCAAAGTATAAAACATTTTTATAGAGGGTTACAAACAGTGCTCCAGCAATGTTTTTTCCCAGTTGTTTTTTTTTTTTGATAGAAATAAATCAAAATGTAAACACATCCACTGCCAAATGAAACAGTATATTCCTATAATTGTTGTGAGTTTGTTGATTTACTGATGCAGTAAAGTATTGATGTTGCACAGGAGACAGATACTGACCTTTCAGTTTAAAAGCTAAAGTATATTTTTCACCCCTTAAAAAAGTCACACTACATTGCTTCGTTTGATGAAAACTCTTTGCACCTTTCCCGCTAGATGCTCAGTGTGGAATTTGCACTTGGCAACGAAATACTACACTTGTGTGCACAGGAAATTCAATGATCAGTAAAGTACCAACCCGCGAGACTGCTGCCTGCACCTGTCATGCTCCAGCGAAAAAAGGCCCCGAAATACAAGCCACACTTTACAGATGAAAGAAGTGAAATTTATTTAGCAGTGGAAGAAGTCTTAAATAATAACAAAATAATAAGGAAAAAAAAGATGGAAGACACTAAATGAGGTCCAGATGTTCAATTGAAGTGCTTCATCCCTTATATTCATCACAATAATTTGGACTTCAGAGGGGATCTGTGGAAATAATTGTGTTAAATCCAGTAATGCAATACTTCAACCACAAAGTGTCATAGATTATCCATAATAAATATAAAACAGTGTGAATGAGCTCATGTTACCAACATTCCAGGTGTTGTGGCAAAATTCTTGAGCAGACGACTGCCTATCAATATAATCTAGTTTACAAAGAGCTGCTTTAAGACTGCCTGGTTAATGTAAGTTCATATGTAATTCCTGTAATTTTAAGGTTGATGCTTCATAGATGATGTAGGTTGGGCTGTGCATATTGTGTTAAATACATCACAGAGGCAAACCATTTCTCTGCTTTGGGGTTTTAAACATGCATTGTACTTCCATAACTTCTCACTTTAACCACACTTAAGCCTAGTGGGTGAAAAAAATCCATTCCTACATGGTCACATTTAATTCCCTTCATCATTTTTCAACTGGAATGAGTGAAATTGCTCCTTACCATCAGCAACTTTGCTCATTAAGAGCTCGGAGAACATTTAAATATTTCTATTTAAAACGCCTTCCCAGCAATTCCCCAAAGCCTATTTTATGCTTCTCCAATAAGTGGATTAAACTGAATTAAAAATGAAAAGAAAAGAGGAGAGACTTTTTGTAGTGCCTTTTATGTTAGTGAAAAATAGCTTATTTTTGTCAAATAAATAAGTACACTGCAGATACACCTTTAGTGTAACTGATTAAGTTTATTTTACATATAAGAGAGACGAATACTACAGAAATATGAATGAAATCACACAGTTGGCACTCTGGAGAGAGCTCACTGACCAAGCTGCAGTGCTCTTATTTGTCTTTTTCCATCCGTCCATTCATTAGCCATCTTCTCATCCCAAAAGGATTTTGTCCGAAATCAATATCTTTACATTTTCTTTAAAAATCCACTTGTACTGATTAATATCTGCTGCTTATTATTTCCAAATCAGCAGCAACATCCAGTGACACCATATCGGAAATGCTATATTTTTAATCTGTCCTCTTTCTTGAAATGTTCACCCTTATGTCAGAAACAACTGGAGTAGTGTGGAATATGAAATTAACCAAGGGAAAAAAAACTGCAGATTTGACACTTAGTTTTACTATTGTATCGTATTTCAGACACAAAGCCCAAGGTTTTTCCTGATTTGTCTCATCAACTTATTTTCATTTGTTAATACACAGCAGTTTGTAGATTTCAGGCCTCCACCACATTCTGAAAAAAAGTTGGGACAATGAAGCTTTTCCAACTTTGTTTCTCACAAACACATCGTTGGCTGTGCAACGGTACAGCGTTGCTACAGAGTCAGAACTGCAGGTGGACTTGTGAAGTACCCATAATTCTCTTCTTCCTCAGCCTCGCCATTGTAATGTGTGCAGGGTCCGGTTCTCCATTGAAAAATACACAGATGTCTTTGAAAAAAGTGTCATTTTGACGGCAGCATACAGTCTGTTGTCCTGAACTCTAAAAGTACTTTTCTGCACTGACGCAACCCGATACCATTGCAGAGGCTGCTTTTGGACTTTGGCAACAATCGGTACTGCCACTTTTGTCTTCAGCCACATAGTGTCCACATCTTCCAAGAAAAGGTCTGAATTATTGATACATCTGATGACAGTACAAACTTTGACTGTATGAAGGTCCATCCCAGATGCCTCGTAGCCCAGAGAGATTGGCACCGCCTCTGAAAAAGGCAATATAAGGTTCGTTTTATCCACAGTCACATATTGTGGCATTTGTGAATGCAGCTCCATGTATTAGGTGTCCCAACACGAACTGTTTCCCATGTGGTCATATCAGCTTTGATGAATGATCATTTTGATGCGACGCTGTCTCAGGCATCAGAAATCACTGGTGTTCAGTTTTAACTTCCACCATTGCTCTTTACACACTTAAAGATGTGTGTTTTTGCTTTTTTTCACATTACTAAACCTGCATTGCCCCATTCCAGTTTTTTTTCTGTTGTGGGGATGTGTTTTATTGCAGATTGTAAAACATTTCTCTATATTTTTGGAGTTGGAGGCATTTGTACTTTAATATTTACAGTAGGTGGAAAATGTCTGTCAGGGTAAACCATTGCTTTCTTTATGGTATTCATAGGACAATTATCGTGACACAACAGGAGATCACCTAGAACGGTAGCCTGTTAAATATCGAAACATTTAGCGGGGTTTCTTGAATATAAAAGTGATGTCTATTCACATTCAGCACCATTGATTTGAAACACGCAAACAGCAAAAAGCTCCTCCATCAATTCTCTCTCTCTCTCTAGTTGATACCGACAACAAAACCAACCATTTTTATGGTCAATAGAGACATTTCTTTTGTTCAGTGGCTTTTGTTTGGCTTTAAGAACTATGATGATTTTTTTTTCCATTCATCAGTGCTCTGATTTGACTGTCTGGGCTTCAGTGTTAGCAATACAGCAGCCCACATAGCCATCTTCCAGATTAGTTATGCATGCACATAAACTGCCTACCTACATTTTTATATGCCAAATGGTTCACAACCAGTCTGTGACAATCAGACTGTGTCTACAAGGGAATCATTTAAAGGCTCAGTGTGACATTTTCCTCCCTTCTAAAACTGTAGCACTAGAAAATGTGAAAACAAGTTGTGATCATGTCCTCAAACAAAAGAAATGAAAGTCTTGAGATTTACAATTTCATTGTGACATTTCCCGTTTTCTAATTGATAACCTTTCACTCATAGAAAGAAGCAGATAACAAGCATGCTCAATTTGTTTTATCTATTTATTTCTCTACCTTCCTTTTTTTTTCTCCACAGTTATGCCCCGTTTTGCTGAACAGGTGGAGGTAGCTATTGAGGCACTCAGCACAAACCCCCCGCAGGCCTTTGAGGAGAATGAGTTCATTGATGCATCCCGTTTGGTGTACGATGGCGTCCGCGACATCAGGAAAGCTGTCCTCATGATAAGGGTACGTCCCTACTTGCTCCCAAGGAGTAAAAGCTGAACACTCTCTGACATTCATTTAGATGGATTAAATTCTGGGCCACGATTGATTTGTTCCTGCCATCAGCTCTTTTTCAAAAAAAAAAGTGACTGCTTATTCTCGTAATGAAGACATCTAAACAATTTGTTCATTTTAAAAGTATTACTAAACAGTCAGTTGTGATGTATTTTATGCCACGTACAATTACTTCAGCATATATTTAATGGTGTTTTTCAGTGAGATTATTCATTTAAAAGTATAACTACTGAGATCAACCATGACTCAACACAAATCTGTCAGACATGTGTAATGTATCTTGAGTACTGTTTTGTCCAGGAAACTTAGCTATTGGTTGACACACTGTAGATGGTGGTAGAAAAACATAATTGAAATCTATCCGTCAGATCGTTTGTACAGAGCTTGATGTACACTTTAGAGCTTGTCCTGATAAAAATGCATTACAACAACAAGATGCTAGCAGCAGCTACAGCCTCACATACCCACTTTTAAAGTATTTAAATTTTTCACAGAAACTGGCCCTCCTCTTTTTAACATATAATTCATTTATTCAACTTTATGCAGGCTGGAAGGTTTCCCAGTGCAGCTCTGGAAAAAATCTAATTATGGAAAATAATTTGTTGTTGGTAAATAATGTAAAACAGGCAGCTTTGAACTGCCCGGGACCAGCTGGCTTCATAATCCCATCCAAGTTCAATTACTTTCTGAGGAAACAACTTTGGAAGATCTGTGCTTTCTCTGTTGTTTGAGTCCATCATACAGATAGCGAATGTTGGTGCCACAAGTAATGGTTCCCTCTCTCTCTTTCTCTGTAATTTTCTCCTACTTAAACCAAGCAATATCTCCTTTAGAATTTTTACAGCACAAATCTCATGAGAAGTCAGTGGATTAAGAATCTAATTCTCTGCAGTGTTTAAAATGTGAAGCAGGTCTTGAGGAAAAAAAGTAAAGTTATAATGAAAAATTTCAAAAACAGTTTTGCAACCTGGCCTCTGTTTACCCACATGCATGCCTGCACGCACAACAGTGCAGCTGAATCGAGAAGCAAGTATTGAACAGAAGAAAACATGAATGAAATTCCATAGTAATTTAAGACTGTAACATTACCAATAGCACATGCATTTGATCCATCTGTCAAGATTAAAAAAGAAACAAAGATATTCATTATACAGAGAGTTAAGAAGAAAAATGAAAGCCAGTCCAGAGTTCAAATGAATGAAATGAAATGAATGAATGAAAGTCAGCTGCATAAATGGGTTCATGCTATTTCATGTACCACTGAAACGCTGGGATGTATTCTGAGAATCTAAGACCCTTGGGTTTAAAGGTTTATCAGATACAAAATCCTCAACAGGGGTTTATGGTGAGGTAGCAGGATTTTTACAAGCTTGTAAAATTTTCACAGTAACTTATCATATTTTCATTTTCAGCTGTAATAACTGGAAGGTAAATAGCAGAATCACACTGAGCACATAGGCAGGCAGTCTCCAAGGTAACTGAGTCTCTGCGTTGGCACCTCTGCTGTGCCACACAGTGACCTCATTGAAACGAATGGGGGGGCTGTATTCATCCTGACAGTCTTTAGGTATGTGTGAGCAGGGCTGTAGTCAGACTGTGTATTACATGGCTTCCGTAAAGCACAGCATCCCTCAAATTCTTCACTGGAGGGAGGAAAAGGATAGTTTCACAGTATTTCAACCACTGTGGCTTCAAGATGGAGTAAGATAGCTGTCAAAAACAATGCATGCACAAGTTCGCATTTGTCCATATTAATCTAAACTTGTGCATGAAAATAAAGAAGTGTAAATTTTAAAAAGATTATTAAATCCTATATGAGTAAAATATATGTGAAATGCTTAGTTTGTATTTTGTCTTGTATTTTTGTCTGAGAATATGATTCACGTTGTTTGCAACCTTAAAAGATTATGATTACAAAGTACAATTTTACAGTTGCAGTTTCTGCATTATGAATACGAATATACAAGTGAGAATTCACTGTCAAAACTACATCACAGGTCACAGGCATCATCTATGGAACAGAGGGGGCATCGATTCCTCAAACTGCGCATGCGTTCTAAATCTATACCGATGGTAGCACCAAGCGGCAACCATTGCCTGTAAGGCTGAACAATCGAATGCTCCTGTGGCATTTGATTTTTTTTTTTTTTTTTTTTTTATGATTATAGCAACTTAGCACGTAACATTTATTGACTTCTAAACTGTGAATAAAAATTTAACAGATCATGGTCATAATATAAAGACAATATGTTTTCTTATGCTAGTGTAGATTGTACTAACAGACCACCATGACTGGCTGTGGATGGTCTGGAAGGATCTGGGTATGAAGGAAGGAGCTTAGCTTAGCCATGCTAGCTGCAGCAGTCATTTGATGTCACCAGTGAAACAACATTGGAGACCAGAGGTCCCACTACCGGGACAGTTTACTGCAGGGTCCCAGTACAGTTCTGGCTCAAAAAGTCCTGAAATGATTTTCCGTGCGGAGCTTAACACAGCGTACCAGCTGAGACACAGAGCTGTTGGCCGAGAGCTTGCTCAGCTCAAGGCCGGAGGTGCCTTCAGCCGAGTCGGTAAAGAGCACCACATATGACCGGCAGCGCCGCTGTGCTAATGAGGCCAAATGGCTCATTGTAAATCCTTTCAGGACTCTTCAAAGTGTAACAACAGACTGGTCCTTCCGCGGTGAGACCGTGGCTTCCATTCAGAGTTGTAAACAGTCTGAGTTCAACCGACTTTGAACACATGCGCAGTTTGAGGAATCGGTGTACACTCTGTTCTATAGATGACCCCTGTGACCACGTGATGTAGTGTTGACAGTGAAATCTCACCTGTATCTTCACATTCAAAATTAAGAAGAATGTAACAATTTAAATCATTCTCACAGGCAAAATACAAATTGCACATTTTATAAATAAATTTTTTTTGTTTACAATTTTTTAGACAAAACTTCAGACAAATATGCAGTAATGCTAACTTGTACACGCACATTGTTTTTGACAACTGTCTTACTCCATACTTAAACGCTGTATTTATATTTATGTTCTACATCTCACCACTCTCACACCAAATGGTCTTTTGCACCCATAAACACAACAAGCCAAGATGTACCCTAGTGCCAGGATCCATCTCTGAAACACATAATATAGAATAACACAGTTGTTTTAGCACAAGTTAGACCGATATCTGGTCCAGTATCTAGTTACGTCACCATTTGGTTTTCATCACACAGGATTTTTTTCCTTTCATCCAGCTCTAAATGCATTCATATTAGGGGATAAAACGGTTGACACAAACATCTTACTATATGCAACAACAATTAATCAACTAAACAAAATTTAATCCAAGAAAAGATGAGACTGTTATTTCCTATGGGATTGTGGTTCAGCAATATCATTTGGTAGCCTGGCAAGCAAAGCAGATCCACAAATGTGAATTACGCTGGAACCTCTCAGTTCACTTTTGATTTCCAAGGAGAGTTATTAACAAGCTTGGATCAGATGTGCCTTGAAACATTTGGATAGATCTACTGCCAATTAGAGCATCGACACCACTGACACAAAATCGTGCAGTGCAACGTTCTGCAGTGGTGCTCTACTGTAAAGTCCTATTCCATAAAACCTGTCCCATGTTAGATTTAGAGTTGTGATTGGCCTGTGCTGAGCAACACTAGGTGAAAATCAATTTGATCAAAGGGGACCAGACACATTAAGCCTGAGCAAGTGAAACATGAACTCTCATGCTCATCCTGTCCCCAAGCTAATTATTTGGAGAAGCATGATAGAAAAAAAAAACTTGCTAAATCAAACTAAACAAATTATGCATCATCTAAATGATAAAGCAAAAATAAATCAAACTTCCAATATCTGGAGAGTTCAATTACATTATGAAATCAGTCAAATACATGCTAAGGAACTGTCAACATGTACTACATTGAATATCCATTCATCACTAGAGTCATTATATCTTTCTTCTTATCTAGAACTGTGTGACTGGGACAACAGAGATTTCAAGGCCTTAACAGCTGGTCCACCTTACGAAAGATCTCTCTAGCAGGTCCTCAATTTGGTTTGATTTGATTTACTCTAAGGACTCCTTTCAGTGGCTCCTAAAAAACGTAATGCAGGGATCCTCTCCAGATGCCTGAACTACCTCACCTTGCTTATTTCGATGCAAAGAGCAATAACTCCATTCTAAACCTCTCCTGAATGACCCAGCTCCCCACCCTTTCTCTAATGATGAGGGTAGCCTAATAAATGGACCAAACCCTCTTGGGTCATTTGTATTTACTATTTAATTGTTTCACAAACTACCCACAGGTGTGTATGTAAACGCAACAGTTAAAGCCCATTTCCTAAAGTGAAGGTTTAGGAAAGCCATCCTCTTGTCCACAGAGAAAATTCAAACATACTATCAGCACCAAAATGTAACCTATAAATAAGGGGAAGTAAGTCCAGCTATTTTACTGATATCTGCCACCTTTCTCTGCAAACTCAGATTTTTTCCTTATCATTGAAGTGATGTGCCATGTTCTTATAGCCTGTTTCACTCAGGCAATAAGTCCAACCACCAGACATACCATACCTGACGCTGCCGTGTGACTCCTGTATCTTTAATCCAGGCAAGGTCTGTGGGTGTATGGATGCTGAAAGGGCTTCATTTCTTTTCTTTTAAATACACACCCTTAATCCATCTTCAAACCAGGGACTAATTTGCCTTAGGAGACCCGACTAGGGCCTAATCTATCCCATATACATAAACAAAGCTCTTGGGAATACTGGAATAGTCAAACCCCTGCATTACAATAAGGTGATGATTCATGAAGGGGCTACGATAGAATAAATGGTTTATGTTTTATAAAGCTTTGATGACAAATAATGAGAAAAACAGAATGTGCTGGTCGCATTCCAGTTTTTGTGGAAGAATATAAAGAGTTGAATCAAGGACTGTCTAATGTTGCTCCATATGGCACAAGCATTGTGTGAATAAATCATCCACACTTGGTTTGCCATATGTGAATGCTTTTCCCCTTTGCTTTTGTTTTTATTTGTAATTCATTAATCCCCCCCTGTTACAGCACCATGGGCAAATATTTTATTTTATTTTATTTATTTTTATTTATCTATTTTGAGTTTTACAAAATTGTTATCTCAATAAAGCTAATGAACTGCATAGGAAATTCAGCACAGATACTGGCTTGTGTAAATGTAAATTCAATTCACCACTACCATTGGCTATTATCTCCTAGCAACCTATTTTGCATAAATCCAGTTTTATAGCCATTGTGAGCACTATTTTTTTCACCTTACTAATTATTTTCTCATAATTCTGGCAATTAATAAGATGACACTGTGCTCTTCACAACATAACTAACAGCTCTGTGAATGCAGTATGATGTTTAAATATAAGCCTCATGTAGAAACAATTTTACGCATGCAAATGTCTTGATCTGATTCTCTGCACTGAAACAGGTTAGCTGCTCACCAGGAGCCTGAGGGTTCTGCACAGGATATTAGCTGTTCCTGGCATTGCCCTTTTCTGGACAGAGATTTTAGATGTTGTTTCTGGCATCTACTGGATCCCCAATCACTATTGCCACCACTGTTGCCTTCGCACCCCACATCTTTTCTAGCTCTTTTTTTTGCCCATGGTATTCCTCAAGCTTCTTGTGCCCCTACGTCTTGATGTTGCTATTGCTCAGGATCGCTACGTCTATCAGAACTGCTGTCTTCTGACGTTTACTGAGCACCACTATATCAGGCTACCTGGTTGTGGTGTTCCATGTATGCTTTGCCTGCCAGCAACTTACATCCTGCTGTGATCTACTGCGCTATTTCAGGGGCTTCTTTGCACAGCTGGCATCTGGGGTCCTGTCTGGTGTGGTAGACCCCAGCCTCCTGTGTTTAGATCCTGTTCTTGTGCAGCCACCATCAGTGCCTCTGTGCTGCTTTTCAGTCCAGCTTTTTCCTGCTATTGGTATGTTTTTCTGGTGTCAGCCACTTCTTTCATCTATCAGTGGTACATGCCATATAGGGGCTTGTCGTTCCATGATGGTACCACTGGCACTTCCTCCATACTAGGTTTCAGTTGCCTGAAGTATTCCCTTAGCAGGTCATAAGTTGGGGGGTCCATATTCTTGATGCATTCTTGGAGGCCTGCTGTTCCTCCTGAATAGTAGCTCTGGCACTCACTTGTCCTGAGCCTTCTTCCTTTTGCTGAGTGTACAACTTCAGGGTGCTGGATTTGGAGTGAATCCCTCCATGCATCATAAAGAGTTTCCTTGTTATAACTGGCTTGCATCTCTTCCAATGGCCAGGACATACAGTAAATCCAGCAGGTTATCTGATGGCATTGTGATGTTGTTGCTGTAGATCCAGGTGAGGTGAATCAGGGAGTGGATCTCAAACTTTCTCTTGTTGTACAGCTTGATGTCATCCAAGTCGAGGAGGTGACTGATGGTCACCCCATTTTGGAGTCTGCACCCGTAGCTGTTCTTAGTGATGATCTAACAGAGGGGGTTCACGCCTCTGTGGAACAGCAGGGGGCGCAGGGCATCTCCTTTGTATATATCGCATTAGATGAAGTGCAGTTTGCTTCTTCAGCCAGTAGGCGTGAATCATGTTGAGCCCTGGAGCGCTACACATCTTCATTTTTTACACTATTTCTCAGGTGTCTGCCAACATGGTTAAAGTTGAGTCTTGTTCTGGGAGGTTGCTATGTGATGCTCGTAGATCCTCCAACCACTGGGCCTTGGTGTTGTGTGATGCCTCCTTCTCTCAGACATTCTTCCAGAATTGTTCAGTGTCAGCCCTCGGTGGGCCTGCTGCCACCTACCTGCCACTGAGAGTAGACCTTAGATGGATTGTTGGAGAACATCCTGTTTATTCTCAGAACGTCTACTGCTTTCTTTAGGCCTATTTCTTAGGCAGCTCTTTCTTAAAGTCCATGCTTCTCTGCAGCCCTGAAGGCTAACCTCTGTCTTGCTATGATCTTTGCCTCTTGCCTTCCAAGAGTGTTCCTCCTTCTGGTTTCAAGGATGTTTATATATATATTTTTTTTCTCTCTCTCATTGTGTTTAAGCTTTACACATCTCCTCTAGGTCAATTCTCAAAAAACTATTTGTTTTTAAAGTTGTGTTGCATGTTTATGCTGACTTTGTTTTGAACTAAAACTCAAGTTGAGGTATTGTGAACTGAAAGTAACACAGTGAAACATATGAGAAGAATGCAATATTTCCACAGAATGGGGTGTGTGAAAAGAAATCCGTTTTCAGCTGTCACTCAGCTTCAGTTGTCAGGTGGATGTTTCTCTTTCTTCTCTCTCTCTCTCTTTCTTTCTTTCTCTCTCTCTCTTTTCCATTTCACTCCTGATCTTTGACTTTGTCTGACTGCCTTTGTGCTTCTTACAGACACCAGAAGAGCTGGAAGATGACTCTGACTTTGAACAGGAGGACTATGATACTCGCAGCAGGACCAGTGTCCAGACTGAAGATGACCAGCTTATTGCTGGACAGAGTGCTCGGGTGAGTGGATGTTTACTTCCCCACTGTGCTGTGCCCTTTAGATAAGAGTTCAGAACCTGTTACAGAACCTGTAACAAAGATGGGAAAAGAACATCTATTTGGTTTGTGTAAAAGGTGGGAATTAATCACATTTATTTTACAAAGCAACAGTAATGTTGTTCTTTAAATTGTGGGCTGAATCGCAAGTTGAATGTCTTTCTCCGTAACATCCACCGTGGTTCCTTGGCTGTGTGGGAAACGATTCATCCAGCTAGTTCCACTTGCATAGCATTTAAATTGTTCTAACAAGCAGGCACTATTTGAAATGAACATTGTTCAGGGATGGCAGGTGTAAAATTGCAATCACAAACAAAGAAGTAATTACCAAACTCCCTTCAGACACCATCCAAAATACAGCATAGTGCAGTGCCAAGACCTCAGTCATGATCACCAGGGTCTGAGGCTTTGTTGCACATTAGCAATTTTTCACTTGGGCCCAGCTTAAAGGACATTAAGAGGGTATCAATCCCTGCTCCCCTCCAGCGACACAGAGGCTCTAACGGTGTGTTGCATGTTGAAATGGATTGTGGATGGCAGGAGTGTGACTTGGCTTAATGCCTCTCCCTGTTGCCCGGGCTTTCCTAGGACTCTATACAGTCTGCAGATGCTCGGGTAATGCACTACAAAGGGAGAAATAAATTGAATCAAACTACAGCTTATTCTAGTTTGAATTCTGTTCAGAGCAACTAAAGACCAAATTCTCATGTTTTGCTTTGCTTTGCAAAAACCTCCAAAATAATTATGAGGAATACATTCGTAAGGAAGCACTAGAAGCAATAAAGATATCACGTTTAAGTTTATTCTCAGTGCACTGTTTTAAGGGTAAACAGATATCAGTAATTTGACACATTTGCCAACCTGCAGGTCGTCTTTGACACATGAGGACTGGACTGCAGTTTTACAATTGAGCATATTCAGTTCAGTAAATGTGTGTTTTATAACTAGTAATTCTGATTTTTCATTATCTTTTTTTCACTTATATGAAACTTGGAAATTACACCCCTATGACTTCTAAACATTAATAGGCTTTAAATTTAGGCTAATACAACTCCAGTTGAACAGCAACACATGCCATATTACAACACATCATTATTTATCTAACAAAAGCTTCGCCAAAATGCAGAACTAGTGTGTGGAAAAACTAAGTACATGCTCACTGTTTCCATATTAATTAAAGAATCCCACACAGTTTATGTGTGAACCGATTGAGACTCTAGCTGCACATGCAGTTTTGTTTATTGTACCTGCTGGGTCTGTTGCCACAAAGCTTCCTACGGGTGCACATGGACATGTAATCTACTGTACAATGCAAAGGTGTCGATAACAGCTGATTCTCCTGCCAAGTGCCCTCAAAATAAGCATCCTTGTGGCTACTTTGCTCTTTGTCTCTTATTGTCTGGTGTGCTACATTCTGAATGGGAGATCCTGACGCATGCTGATACTCGATTCTTGTTGTCACAAATCTTTGGGCTGCAGAAAGACCCAGTGGACCCTTGCATTATTGGTGCAGATGAGAAAATGTATGTTACACAGGCCTTCCACATAGGTGGCCATGTAAAATATGATTTAGCTTTGAGAGGGAAAGCAGCAGACAAATTCTGCTAATCAGCTGCCTGCTGGGAGTTGCAGTTTGTCGGTCAGGGGCATTTAGGGATCTGTTTGACAGTACCAGAGAAGAAATACAGAAGCTATGATCCTGTAGAAGCCATCATTACTGCCTTTTCCAAACAACAGGGACTCCATCATTTTACAGTGGAAGTGGAACAACAGCACTGCCCAGCCTCTGTGAATCGCAGAGATTCAAGCCATTGAGAGGAGTCTCAGAAGCACCCTGTTGCGGTGTAGAAGCAACACTGTTCTGCTCTCCCAGACATACGTGTTAAATCTATTTTGGTGAAGCCGCTGCTAGACCGCATCAATATACACACAGCACATTAAGTCAGACACGAGGATGGCACAGAGAATCCTACGAGCTGGCTCTGATTCGTATGTAGACATTACGTTAACCTGCGGAGGTCATGTTTAAGGAGCGGGTCAGTTTATAAGTCAAAAAGCATATATAAGGATGAGTGACACCACTCATCCTTTTTAAATGTATAATTCCTGAAAGAACAATACATGGCTAGATAAACGTCTTTAAGCGAGCTGACTCCTGCACAACTGTCACCTGATCTCCAAACCTTCAGGTAAACTCTAATGAATCCACCCGAGGGGGCAGGGCTTGCTGGCGCTCCACTCTGAAACATCGGACTTGAGGTTGCGCTGAGGCCACAGCAGTCCACTGCAAAACTGGACCACACCATGTTCTGTTGGGTTTTGCAGCATGTTCCCCCAGGATCAGACCATCCAATGATCAGAAGTTGGAAAAAACCCAAGAATTACACCTATGAGCATAGACTAGTCGATAGTTGTAAAAAAACATAAACAAATATTCCCAGAGCAAGAAGATAAGAAGTGCTGTAGTAATGTGGCAGAAAATCTTCTTTGGCTCAGGGGAATGCTAATTATATTTTTGTTTACCCCAATAGAGACATAGTCAAGAGAACAAGGCCTTGGTTGATTAATTAGATTGAGTGATTAAAGTTTAATATGAAATCTAGCCACTAAGAGCAGACCCAGGTTTTGGGCTGTTCCAGAACAACTGTGGGGGTTCTGGGTGTGAAACGCTTGTAGGTTGTTGTATTTATACTCCCACTAAGGCTCCTGCGGTGTAACATTATGGGGCCATCTGAGCTAAGATGCACCAACGCTTGTACACAAAGAAGATTTACAGCACCAAACTGTTAACTAGTTTTCCTGGCACTCAGCTGTGCTTTGAGTGGGCAGATCTTTTTGAGAACAGTTTGAAGTCACAGCATGACTCTTTGTCATAACTTTTAACTATACTACAATGACATACATTAAGGTGAATTAAAGTGGATTAGTATTTCTTGCAGCAGTGCTTATATCAAATAAATGCACAGCACAATGAGTCACAAGATGACATGTTGCTGGATTTATCCCATTTGCACATGTATTTTACATTACCTTGTAGGACATATCTGCCATGATCACAAAATTTCTCAGACACGAACTGCTTTCTATTTATCTGATGGCAACTGAACATGTCAGTGACAAGTCTAAAGACCCTCCTGTTAATTTTCTATAATATAAAAATGAACATGAAAGTGTCACTTGAAACACGGCACAAGTCTGAACTGCACTATTAATGAACCAACACAAACAACAGCCATGTCTTCATATGGCATAACTGCGGTTTAGAAGAATACAACAGATCATTATTAAATAAGCTGTCCAAGAGTTCTATGTTTTCCTTCTCTGTGGTTTTACCTCCAGTAGTGTCCTACAGCACCAAGTTGTTGTTTTTCTTTTCTTTTTTCACCCCACCGTGCCAAAAGAACAGAAAACAGTCAAAGCATTTGAGCCACAGCTGAAGCTTCTGCTATTTGTCTGATAGTATATGAGTAATTTCAACTGTAAACTAAGTAACTGTAACTAAAACTGGAAAGTTAAAGGGACTTAAGAGTTGTGCACGTTGCGTGGCTTCTCATACATACAGTACATGATGGTGGATCCTAATTTAAATAAAAGGATATAATTTTTCTTCATTCTTATGTCACTGTAGCACAATTAAGTCCTCATAAATAAAACCCTTCTGCAGTAGCTCTTTTTAACAACCACCTCACACTGGGTACACTTATTTGAATCTTTATGATGGTAAGACATGATGGAGTGAGATAACTTTGACTCCATGAGGATTTTAATGATATACCTCACTGTTCAGTCTTGATTGAATGGCAAATATTGCATACGTTCCTTGGCCCTGTCCATTACTTTTACAGGCATGTCTGCATGAAGCACGAGCAAGGTTACAGGAGAAGTCACCAGTGTCCGCATGTCCGAAATTCCATCACTTTGACAGATTAATGGAGCCAATAATGTCACATATCTCATGCCTGAAGAGGGCTTTACAGAGTTAAATATTGCCTGTTTGTTCCACCAGTAGACGGTGTCATGGCCTCAGAGATTAAACTTTAAAACGTGCAAAAGACAAGTACATCCATAAAAGATGTGCTTGCTGTGAACCACGGGTTACCTGCCCAACCTGCTACAGCCTGTCATCTCTCAAAAAAGCTCACATGGTCATGCCCAGTCCACACTTGTACTCTACACTTCTTTTCAAAGAGACAAGAGGAAGCGTAATCCTTTTTTTTTTTCTTAAGGAGCTGACACGAGCACACTGAGGTTTACAATCGTGATCCCTCCAAGCCAATCCGGTGCGTGGACATAACAGACAGGACACAGCCGTGATAGCTCTGCTTTTCTCTTTCAATCTTGCATTATCCGTTTTTCTCAGTGTTGAGAAAAATCAAATCAAGTTCACGGGGCCCTGTGTTGCCAGAGCTTTCCTTAGGCCTGGTTATTAGAGCACACATGGAAAACAAGAAAGCAGGAAAACGAGAGGGGTGGCTGTACATAGTGTATTTTTGAATCACTTCCATGAAAAAGTGCAGACAAAATTTCTCTTTCTGTTACACGCCACGGATAATAAACAGGCAGCCAAACACAAAAGCTGCCCTCGCACAAACAGAAAACATTTTCAAACTGAGTGATTGGATAACCCCGCTGATAGGTCATCCATAAAATTGAACTGTGAATGTCTGGGCAGTTTATTTCAAATGAAACAAATTAAAGTCATTTCAAGACGCCGCACTTGGTGAAGAAACCCGGAAAGTGCTCTAATCCCTGCAGACGTAGCCGAGTCTCAGAGTGTATTGGCACAGCGCTCCCTCGGCCGGATTTGCCACTATGTTAAGCTCCCAAGGCCTGCTCTTGTTGTTATCAGTAAAGAAGGGGAAGGGATTTGGGGATAAGTGAATTCTAGAGAGCTGTGCAGGAGGGGGGAGGGGTGCTTCACCAAGGGCCTTACTGCTCCCCTGACGTCCCAATTGGCTCATATGTTTACCCATGTGCTGCCTCTCTCTTTAGTGTACAGAGGCCTTTCTCTCCCTTCTTCTCTGACATGCTCTCTTTTCTAACACCATTTTCAGAGTCAACTGGTATACTAACAAAATCCCTCGCTCTCCAACCTTCCTTGATCCCTTTTTTTTTTTTTTTTACTTGTTAATTTTCTGTCGAAATTGCTCAGTTTCAGGAGACAGTTTTTAGCTGTTTGGGAGAGCAGTTGTTATTATGTGCAGAGTGAATGTTGGTAACATTGTCTGACTCACAGCTTTGGCTTAAAAAAACAACATATTCTACCATTTTTTGATACCAGCTTACACTATTAAGGCAGAAAGAAGTATATAACAGGTGCCTCAACAGTTGGGTGTGGGAGAAATGTGAACAGCAAAGATGCTAAAGAAGGCATATTATGAAAAGCTATTTTTGACTCTGTGTTTAAGAGCATCATAAACCTGCCCACTTTGTTTGGGAGCACGTTGCTTCTGGATTGGCACCAGTTGCAACTTCTTTGTCAAATTGACCTTTCGGTAAGCGCCGCCCCCTCCCTAGTTACTGTTTCAATGACTTCTCCACTATGGACCAGAGCTCGCTAGCCAGCTATAAGCCTGCCTGGTTGTCTACCAATATATATGGCCCTGGATATTTATTTTGTTAGGTATAAGTGGAGGCTAGTGATGTTAATGTCACTGTATTAATCATCTTAATACAGTGCTGCGACTGTCTTATGTTAACTTAGCTCTGGTGTTACCTGCCAATACTGCATGTGAAGTCATCGTCACAGTTATTGCCCAGCGACAAACACAAAACTCCAATGCATTCATGATTAAGTCAGCCACACCTACTATCCAACAGTTTCCCAATACATGTTTATATTATTTTGTTTTGCAACAACATGATTTCCTTTTGGGGATTAATGAACTAAAGTTTAATTCAGTGCAATTCAGTTCAAGTAGATCTTAAAATTCGTGTGAGTGATACATTTCCCCACCATAATCTTTGCCCAACTTAAAATCATTTAAAGTTTGTTGAAGTCCTGTGCTTCAGATGTACTTTAAAAAGCACAAATCTTGAAGGTATTTGATTACAAGCATCGTGCATGGAGGCGAGGGTTTGAATCACATCAGGCGGCTGATTATAACCCCTATACCTGGCTGAACAAAGCTGTAAAGACATGACTGAGAGTGGTGCTTGAGCACGCAATCTCCGAAAGAATGCCACAAACATTTCATTAATACCTCATAAAATTCTGTCAACTTTTGGTAAAAAAAGGGTCCAACATTTTTCCCTCAATGACTGCTATTCAATCCTTGAGCCAGAGGAATCTGCTTAACGTCACAGCACATTCTCCACCCATGTTGTTGTTGATTAGGTAGAAATTACAGTACAGCTTTACCCACGTTATATTTCTGTCCACACTGAACTGTAATCAGCAAACCATATCCCAGGGAGCCAAAGCTAAAAACTGAGAGCACAAACACACTTCAAGCATCTGGACTAGAATGTGTGTTGTTGTTTTCACTGCTGTACTGTGTTTAAAATGGTGTGTCATTTAAATCAGCAATTTACATAAAACTTTGTGAAAAAGTGCTGTAACATGAGACAAAGTTAACTTCAATCAACAAACAATGTAGTGAGGTTTATGTGAATGTAGAATATGTAAAATTGTAGATATTTGGCCTGATGATTTTCACTTTTTGATTCCAATGAGTACTGGGTCAGCAGTGAGTGGGCAGTGATGATACAGATTTCTCCAGCAATGGAAATTGGCTTAACCTGTCGGTGAACTCTTTGGCTGAGATGTGGGATGGAATAGAAGGGAATCCTAAATGATATGTCTATATGCCACTTGACATTAGATAGATGGATTTCTGCGGCGATAGCTGAGCTAAACATATTTGTACTCCGAATAGTCATTTAAAAATACTAATAATAAATACCTTCTTGTCCAGGGTGTACCCCTGCCTTTCGCCCGTAGACGGCTGGGATAGGCTCCGGCAGATCCCCGTGACCCTTCGGAGGATGAAACGGGTATAGATAATGCATGGATGGATGGAAATACCTTCTTAGAAATTGTAAAGCTGTCCACAAAATCAAAAACGTCTACCTTTGTTACTTAAAGGTGGGGTAAGCAGTTTTCAGGGTGACCTCATGTCTATTGATCATCGGGCAAAACATCAACAAAACATGGAGGGCTACCTCCTGCCTCCCCCTCCGTCCGGTACTCCCCAAGAAAACACTCCCCATCACAAGCACAAACCTTTCCTCCGTTGGTCAATGGCTGGAGCAACGTTTGTATAGTTTTGGAGGCAGGTTGCACTCACTGTTTCCAGCTTATGGTGTCAGGGCTGTGTATTTAGAGAGTTTTTCTCGGTGTACTCATGAGATGGGCTAGCGGATGGTGATATTAACTTAATGTGACAAAAAAGTGCTCTTGGATAGAAATTGCGTAGAATCGCTAACCCTACCTTTAAGAATGACCCAAGATGAACCTTTAAAGTGGCTGATTTCAGTGTACTTTTGTCCTGCTCCCCCTCCTTTTCCCTCTTGCTCATTTTCTTCCAAAGATTTTCAGGACAGCAAGCATCTATATTTTTTGTTTTCATTTTCCTCCTGGCTCGAGCAAAGTAATAAACATTTCACTCCACTCACCACACCAGAAAAGGAAAAGGATGAAGGAGGATTAGGGTGATTATATCATTAAAAGAATATCAGTTCTTAGAGGACAATCAATAATAATTGAGGTTAAAAAAACAATGATAACTTTTTTTTTTCTTTTTTCAAACTGCACTCGTTTTCTCTTTCTCCCTCTCAAGTCAATAGAATCGACCTAATGGAAACCAGGTTACTCTTCCTTCCACCTCGCCTCGCTGACACAATGTTGAACAAATGCATTATTCATTCTCTGGTCTAAGAAGCAAGGTAATTATACATTTATCTCCCAAATAATACTGGGTCCTAACTGCGCCTATGACCTTGCCACAAGATTTATGCCATTTTGGACCTGCCCTCAAAGGCTGCTGAGAGAGCAAATGTGTTCTCATGGATGGAAAAAGGGTAAAATGGATTTGCTTTTTAAGGGTATAAGATGTCAAGGGCTTTGAAAAGGTCTAATCATTAAAAGTAGGATTATAAATTTTATTTTAAAGCATTTCAAAGAAGTCGGAATAAGCAAACTCCAAATATGATGTTTAAGTTCTTTGTTTTGTGGAGCTATTAAAAGGTATACTGAGCAGAAATTGTTTTTCTTCCAGCTCAATAGCTATTATTCAGGATTTGATATTTCCACCTTAATTTTTTTCTACAAAGCTATCAATCTGCTTTTTCTACTCTTTATTTCATTATTTACCTATCACTCTCTCCTCTCCATCCCCCTCTTCTTCTACCGTCACCCTTCTCTGTTGGTACATCCCTCATTCTTAGCTATCTTGCTAATTTCTGCTTAATTTTAATCTTTTGAATCATCATGGTCGTCCTCCTCATCCTCCTCTAATCCTTCTGCTTCCTGTGTTGTCTCTAGGCAATCATGGCACAGCTTCCCCAGGAGGAGAAGGCAAAGATTGCTGAGCAGGTGGAGAGCTTCAGACAGGAGAAGTGCAAGTTAGATGCAGAGGTCGCCAAGTGGGATGACAATGGCAATGATATCATTGTGCTAGCCAAGCAGATGTGTATGATCATGATGGAGATGACGGACTTCACCAGGTAAAAGTGACACCCCGTCAAGACGCCCATCAGATACTGTGTACTGTTATCTGTATTAGTGTGCTGTATTTCACTCATATAAGCGAAACCTTTCCTCTAAATTTCCTCTTATCTGGGCTCAAATATCAGAGGAATCTCTAATGGCGGACCGATGCTTCTCTGCCTTGTGTATAGAGTTGTGACAGACTTTACAATTCCAAGGCATGGACAAAAAAAACTCAAAACATGACAATAATTGCATATTAGAGCCATGCTTATTCTCAGAGGTTCTTCACAGCAATGCTTTGACTGCTCAGTTTGTACTGAGCTTTGTCCCAGGTAACTGAGACTGGCACAAGTAAAACACACGCATGCAAACACAGTCGTCCCAGCTACATTCATAAAAACACAGCAGACTTTCAGGTTTCCTTTCTTTTACTCATAATCATTCTACTCAAAGATTCTCCCGTTGTGCTTTTAACTCTAATTGTTTCCCCATGCTTCACTCGTTTAAAGCACATGTCGTTAAGGACAATGATAGGCTGTTTTTGTTTAGTCCATTACCTGGGAAACTTTTTTTTTTTTTTTTGTGGACTTGAATACATTAACATTTGTGCTGGCAGCAGCAGGAAATTAGCTGCTGTGTACAAGCTTGTGTGACACAGATGAGCCGAGTCTTTAAAAGGAAGCTCTGCATGTCCACCGTTACTACAACTGCTCCTTCTTCTTTTACTCCTTGAATTTTAACAGAGGCAAAGGCCCCCTCAAGAACTCTTCAGATGTGATCAACGCGGCTAAGAAGATTGCAGAAGCTGGTTCCAGGATGGACAAACTGGCTCGTGCTGTCGCAGACCAGGTAGATTTTGCAGGCCTGTCTGTGTCTCCAACTGTCACTTTTTTTTGTCTTAATGCTTTTCTGTCTGTCAGAAACTGTTCCTGACTTTGTTACGACAGCTTGGCAGCAGAGCAAATTTTGAGCTGGAATAAGGGGGCATGGCAAAGGAAATCATTATTGAGAGTATTGATGAATGCAGCTGGAGTGGTTGAGTGTTGTTGCTGCATGACTTTTTCTCCCAGTGGGGCCAACGCTGAGAGAACAAGACAGCAGAACTAAGTTGTGTCTAATATAATTAGCTTCCAACCGAGGTGATGCATTCATTATGAGATGAGTACCTCTCTAAAACATGCTGACAGACCATTTTCAATATCTAATCAATCAGTTCTGTGCTGAGGGAAGATGGGAGGAAAAAGAAATAGGTGTTTATGCTGTGGAGGTGTGTGTACTCTTAATTAAGTGGGAGGCATTTCAAAGCACTCACTCCAGGTAATGCATAATGTTCTTTTTCATTTTTTTTTCTGCCTCTAATAAGAAATAAGGATAAAGTTAGGCTCTGAGCTCGCTGATTTATTGAGGCTTCCTGTTGTTTTTGTAATTGCAACTGCTGTTAGTTTGCAAACTCAGAATAATTACTGTTGGTTTCAGTATCACATGCTGAGTTTCTATCCACGTCTACTAAGGAATACTGAAGCTTGTGTCAGCTCTCAAAATAACAATAATGAACATTTTTCTTAAAACCCGTTGTCTCTATGAAGCCTGCTCATTGTTTCTTTTAACCTGTATTAAGAGTTTTATTTTAAATTCCCATCTTTTTTGTCGCTGAAAGCCGCTTTCAACTTTCAGCATGGGCAGATTTCTGTGCTGTTCAGTCTACATGACTCGCTGCCTCGTAGTTGGTAGGCTGCGATGTCTGACGACTCAATCTGACAGCCACTCGGCCTCCAAAATGAGTTTTGTCAACAAAAAGACGTGCGAGAAATGAGGCGGAACCACACAAAGAAGGAGTTATTTGAAAATGGTCTGATAGAGGAAAGGAGTAGCGCTAGTCGGTTGTGCAATAATTTGTTTAGAAGACAAACGCAAAAAGAAAAGCCAAGCACATGGGGAAAGGAATGGATTAGCACACATGGTGAGCAGGGATCGTCTGTGCTGCAGAGAGACTTGGAGGTGACTTAAAAAATGAGTGATGAAAAAGTAGCCGCCTGCTGGAACGTATGGCGCGCTGCGTCTAATTGAATGTTTGCAGCGTCACCCCCTTGCTTTAGTTGCTGCTTTGGGTTTCCCTCCCTCAGGGGAACCTCCCCCCATGCCTTGCTCTCTCATTGGCTCTGGCTTGACTGGGGAGTCGCCTGACAGTTCCAGATATTTGGCGTGCTAGATATCCGTCTGCTGTCGGCAGTGGCTCCGTGATGCATCGCTGAGCGTCTTTCAGTTGTTCTCACAGAGCAGCTGAGCATTAAAAAGTCTGCAGGCTCGGCACCGGGCAGGTCACACCACAACATAGACTTGTATGACATGTTATGACCCTCTGCAGATGCTGTAGCAAATATTTGAGCAAATAGTTTCTTTCAGCTTTCTGCAAAGTTTGCTTTAATATTTGAACAAACTTTGCAAACTTTTTTTGGCTCTTTTTCCTCCTGCTTAGCACCGCGTTCTTTACAGCCTAAAGCATAAACTAAAAACAAAAAGTATGGAAATTTGTGTTTGGTAGATTGTTTCTTTGTTGTAACAATGCTTCTTGGTAATAATTCTCATTCCGTTGGGAAGCCTGTTTATTTCCCTTTTAATTTTATTCAACCAGACAGCTGATTAATCAGAGCAGACTGGGCCTTCTGTGACGGAGCCTTATGGAAACAGGAAACAACAACTGCCTTTATACGCCTCTAGAGTTATTTTCTTTTATATAGATCGAAAAATGATATGTTTTGACAAGAGCTGAGTGTATAAGCATGTTCCAGTAGAGACCATAAGACATTTATGAATCTTTGAATGCATGTATGTGGGCCTTTTAAAAGGATCCATTAGTTTCAGTAGCCATTGTCTCAGATTCCCTGGACCAGAAGAGACAGACCTCTTTACATTTTCGGTTTTCCGTGCCTCCTTGTGACAATATGTGACTTCACAAGAATATATCAGCAAGCTTTCTGCTGTTACAGCACTGAATGTCAGTCAGTTTTTGTGACTAAAACTATGCTAAGCTTTCACTGGAACAGCAGGCGTCTTTAGTCAGTGTTGGTGCACGTGCCACGGTGTCCTGCTCCCTGAGCATATTGCATCACAGAACTAATCCACAGTATATAAATGCTTCGCTGCAGCACTCTGCACTTATTACTACATTACAATTTGAAAAATGAAATGCAAGATCCCTTTTTTTTTCCTGCAGTAGTCCTGCAGGAAAACATTTTTTTTTTAATTTCCATGTAAGAGGACAGTTATCTTTATTTGCAGTCAAGTATGTTTTTTGGTGTTGAGATCAGTGAGAAACACACTGAAGTCAGAGTGAACTCGTATTTTTGTGCTCGTGTATTTACTTGTGGACTGTGAAAGTCAGCGCCTTCCAGGACTCGCGTGGGAGTACAGGTGTCATAAGGCAAATCACTTGAACCTGCGTCAGAATTAACAGTTTGCTGTAATGAAAAGAGCAGGTGGCTTGCCATTTTTAATTTTCATTTTAACATTTTTGACCAGTTTTTACTGAATATTCAAAGCCTTCTGCTACATGTCCAGAAACATCAGAGCGCTGTGTACCACATAAAATGAGATATGAGGAGTTTTTTTTAAATATAATGTGCATCATGTTTATTAAACAAGTCATTAGGAACATGTGTTTGCCATGACATTACGTAACAAGAATGACTTAATGAAAGCTCTGTCAAGGATCTTAGTGGGATTAAACCACAAGTAGCATTAAATTGATTAGTTGTCTTTGTTGTGTAAGAAGAAAAGTATTTTGCGTTCACACTTTATAGCAGGGTAATGTGTGCTTGTCAGGAGCACTGTGGATCAACAGTAAGAAGAAAGGAAGCTCCACTACTTCCATACAGCGCCCTTAAGTAGCAAACCTTGTCACCGTAACTCTACATCATCCTTATTGATGATCACATGTGAAGCAGAAGGCAATTCAGCGTGGAAGGACGGCGGGACGACAAGCTCATTCAGAGTCTTTCAAGCACAGCATTTGACATCGAAAAAAAAAAACCTGTGGGGACCATCACGCCATTTCTATCCAACAATGTCTTTTCTTTCATCGTTTTTTTCTCCATTTCCATGTACCTGTGCAGCTTGAACTATAGCATTAACTTTAGAATCCGTTACAGCTGTTAAAGTCTTTACTTTTCCTACATTAAAACTAATGGCGCTCCAAAAACTGCTCATCAGGGTTCTCAAAGTGTTCCTTAAAAGTATCTAATTATATAGTTCTCAAATTTTGTTTTTATTTCACAACCCCATTAAAAAAAAAAAAAAAAAAAAAATTACACTTACTTTGACTTTTACAGACAGTATGAACCAAATATATTTCTTGATTTTTGTTTCGGGTTATAAATTAGTTAAAATCACGTACTTTTAAAGCAACACAAAAGAGCTTGTGCAGTTTTTTTGGTCAGAGGGTCCTAATACAGGTATGGAGGTTGTGCCTCTTCCTCTTCTCTTGCTTGTTTTCCAGCTCCGTCAGAGTTCATCTGAGGCGTCGTGCCATAAACTGATAACTTGCATGTCGTCGTCACGAGAAGACCGGAACGGGCTCCAAAGTTACTTTGAGTGGTTTTTGCCAATAGTAGACGACCAAAACTCAGGCCAGGATAGGAAAGTATTAATTAGAGCCGTCAATATGATGGAGCTCCAAAACTCTACAGAAGATGTTTGAGTGTTTGTCTGTAGACGTGACGTCTCCTGCCTTTTCTTTCTCGTTATCACACTCATAAATACTTTCTTTTGTGGCATTCATGACAACTTTCAGTTTGATCTTTGAGAAGAATGAAAAACATAAACAAGATTTTTTTTTCTTTTTTTTTTTGATAAATGCTGAAAAATACACACAGGGTTCAAATAAAACACCTACACTTTGGGGGTTTCTCTTTAGTTGTCAGTAGCATTGATTACAAAACAACAAGAGCAAAGCTCCTGTAGCCTGCTGACAGCAGGTGAAACCAAGCATGACTAAAGTGTAATTAAAAGACTTCTAAGTAAAAACAGAAAGTAGAGTCTAATAGCAGTTGCTTGCGGCAGAGTTGAAAGCAACCAGCTTTAGTAGTGACTGTTCCTGGGTGAAATTCTCACCTCAGAATTACAGGCTTCTCAGCTTAAAAAATAAATTATGTTGGTGCTTCAACTATTGCAAATTCTTACATAATTTGGTGAAGCTCTGAAGAGTTTCAGAAAGCTAATGTTACCTCATTTTTTTTTTCTAAAATATTGACTTGTGTCACTTACTGGTGGGAACAACTCTCCAACACGCTGCATGCCGCGCTCCCAGGACAAGGGGTGGACGTCGCAGGCAAAACTGAATTTAAAAAAAAAACAACATTCTAATGTATTTTGTCTTGTTCAGCTCAATAGTGTAATAGTATCCCAACACCTGTCTACATACCTAGAAATCAGATCACAATCATTTGATGCCCTCTTGCTGCCCTCTCTGCAGGCATTTGGCCTTGAAACACTGGTTCATCATCCTGCTGGTCAGGGCGACTTCCTGATCTGCACGTAGACGCCTCTCTGTAGGCCCACAGGTGGCGTAAATTGTCACTGCATCTGAACTTCAAGTGTAATATAAGGATTAACCACCAGATGGCGCTGGAGTTACTACAGTCTCAGAAGTGCGTAAGTGAAAGGGCGTGTAAGTCAGTTGCAGACTGCATGTAGAGGTGAAATCAACAGGGAACAGCTGCGCGTATCTCCAGTGAAGACATGTAGAGGGAGACTTCAGTCGACCGCAGAATGGGCGGAGCTCAAAAGCGTGACTGGCAGCGTATAACTCTAATGGGGGTGGGAGAACCGAGCCCAATGTGAACTAGGGATGGAACGGTTACCGGTATTACGGTAAAGCGCGGTAAAAATGTACGCGATAACGATTGCTGTTTATGTTTGACTTCATCTCATTATCACGGTCGATTACCGGGATATGGAATATCAGCCTCGCTTCAAGTCTGTGAGCGACTCGCGTCAATTTCTAGCTTGTAACATCGGCATCGTAACGTAAGCATGGCAGGAAAGTGGTGATAGCACACAGGACATTGAAAAATGACATCGAAAAATGACCAGAACGATGTTCTTCTGATGCAGTTAAAATATTTATTTATTTCCAATAACTGATCCGAAAACCATAACGCCGGCAGTTAGCGCCACAGCGGTCAAAAACCTTTTGCCTTTCCGGGTCAAACACCTAACCAATAACAGGCAGCTACCTTTATACCCTGACCCTCAGGTAACAACACAGCGACAACCACAGACACACAGAGTGAACTACAAATTCATAACAACATATTTGGCTCCTATACAACTGTTTCTTTATTTGCACATTTATATGTATTTAAGGTGCAGCCTAAAATCAAAAGTTTATTTCATTTAAACTTGCACTATAATTTTTGTTCCTGATAATTGTTTGTATATTTTGACCTACTATGGTTGTTAAAGTGTTTATTTAAATTTGCACCAGACAAATAATCTTTGTTCCTGTTATTTATTTTGTTCATTTAAAATAAAACCTCCTTCTGTGCCAGTTGTTTCTCCGTTTAATGTAAAAGTTTCATTTTGATAAGATTTTGGCTTCTGATGTTTTAATATGACAAGAAAATCGCAAGATTTTGTGAAAATATTAAAATGTATGTGTTTTTTAGACATTTGTACGGCAATTAAGAATATCGCGATAATATCGTAAACCGTGATAATTTGGTCACTATAATCAAGATATCAAATTTTCCATATCGTTACATCCCTAATGTGAACACCTGGATTCCAATTTAGGTTTCTTGACTTTTTTTGTTTTGTTTTTAATTAAAAACTCCTCTCCGTCACTTTTCTTCCTAGAAAGGAGGATGTTTTTTGCTGATATACAGGTGACATTTAACGCGTCGTGCTACTGTTGTGCTCTCCTCAGTTGGTCTCGCACACGTTAGCAACACGCTCGCTCTGACGCTCCTCAACATCTCCTCAAGTGTGTGCGCGCTGTGCTCGTTCAGGGTTGCACGTGTGCATCCATCTCACTTGGCCATTCGCATGAAGCACTAATTGGTTCAATGTTGTGTGTAAATCACTCATTTGGTGACGCACCTGTGGACGTCACTCGCTCAGCAGGACAGTGTCCATGTGATGTTCTCATTATATTTCATGAACACTGTCCTTTACAATGCAAAATTAAAAAAAGCAATACATTTTTAGTTCATTTTCTTGGAAATGTGGACAAATGTACCTACGAGATGTTTTCTTGTGACCTCTTGAAACCTTCATCCTTTCAAACTGTTATTGCACCACCCACGCCATCCTTTTTTTCCTCTCAAATGTTGACTATTTTTCACTATTTAGCATGTCGGAGATTTGAGCAGCAAAGAAAATCTATAATTAAACAAATGGCAAAGAGAGAACATGCATTTCCTTATTACTACCTCTTTACAAACTGATTTCTTTGAGGTTAAATATTCAGTCATTCAGCGTGAGATGACATCCTCATCATGTTTTGCCCTCGTCTTCATATCATCTTTTCTAATTCATTTAAATTTGATCAATTTTAGACCAAATTCTGTAATGAAAATATAAAAAAAAGTCAGAAATTCCTTTTTCACTATGACATATAAAGAGAGATGGAGAGTGCTGCTGCGAGCCTGGCAAAGTAATGGCCCGTTCAATTTATTTACATCAACAGGGAATCTGTGAAAGAAGCGGGCAATTAGTCAGGCGTACAACAGGGAACAGTTGTGTCATGTCTGCGTCAGACTTGCCTGGGATGGCTGTGTGAAGGAATGTGTGTGTTTGAGGAAGCAGAGTGAAGTGTCGTTAAAAAGAGATGCAAGGCGGGAGTGGTGATGCAGTGATAATGCCCGGGAAGAAGCACCCCCCTGCGTCCCCAGCTGTCTCCGCTGAAAGTTGGTAAAACGACCGTGTGAAGAACGAGGCAGGTGTTCATGAAATCAATTTACTGAGCGTCCATTTTCCACAGTTGCTCCTATAACGTTGGTTCCCTGAGTGTAACCCACGCACTGGCTCGCCACAAGATGAATCCAGATGTGCAGCTCGGTAACAATGTGCACATACAGTTCCATAATGACCACAAACCCGTGCAGGTTGTTAGTCCCTTCAACACCTGTGGTGCTTTGTTTCAGCTCATGTCAATACCGTCATTGACAAGACAACGTGTGTAACTGCTCAAAGACTATGATGAAGCTACTTAAATCAGAATTTAAAGTGCAGTTGTACAAACTGGCTTGAACGGGTCTTTGCAGTTATATTTGTGAGGCAAAGAAACAAACATCTCCCCAGACAAAACAAAAACACACTGTGTACTACTCCCTACGTCTGACCATCACTGAAGGGCACCAGCGGCCTGTCGGTACTATTTATCTTAGCGCGGGAGGCATTTTTGTCTAAGGGAAGAAAAGGATGGCAAAGACAGCTTCAAGTCCTGTGGGAAGTATATTCATATCACAGCTTGATGTTTAACTTGCCATCCCCCCTTTGTGCAACCCCTTAAGACGAGGAAATGAGCTGTGCATTTTTCCCAAGCAGTACTGCTGAATGTCCTAGTTAGGACCATTTAATATTAATGGCAAGGAGAAAGGTGTTTCTCCAAAACGATGCTCGCAGTGTTTAAGCAGCTGATGCAGTGTTCTTAACCCACTGGGAGCTTAGTGGGCCATAACTGCCTTCTGGAAGGCTTCCAGGTGGAATAAGATGTGCAAACTGTGTGAGAGTGAGACACCCGAGAAGGTTGTCCTCATATTCCATGTTGGTTCATTTGCTGCACAGTATTAGTGGTTTCTTTGCTGCTGGAGGACCAAACAGGCCACTCAGACCGGGTCAGGACTTCTGATTTTTAGAAAGAAAAGAGAGGGATGGCAGGTTAAACAGAAGGAGCAGCTCCTGTGGAAGCGGATCTTTATGTATTTGATGGTACATCGACTGTTGATTGACCTGTTGTCTTTTTGTGCAGCATGCTGCAACAAAGATGTTTCATGTGAAATGAGTGAGTCTGACAGTCTCAGTTTGGCTGCAACAACCCAACTGAAAAAAAAAAACACTTTAACCTACATTTTCAACGCTTATTGCAAAGATGTTGAGCAGTAAATAATAATCCAGCATCCTGGAGTCCTACTGCTTTAGTTGTTTTTCACATTTGTTTGGCCATGGGCACATTTCCATAGTGACTATTTCAAGTGCTGATAAGGACTGACATCTATAGCAAAAGAAAATAATGTTTTTTTTTTTTCCAGCAGTTGCCATCAACATGTTTGGTACAAGAGCAGTGCCCATGAAATGTTGAGTCCATCTTTGAGGAGCAAAGATGGACAGAAAACGTTCACTTTATCAACAAATACATGATCATTGAAATTAGGGCTGCAGTGCAGAAAGGGATGTAAATGATTTGATGGGAAAAACGTGAAAGACTGTGGAGTCTTATTGTCTGCAAAGAAATAAAAGATCAAGTAAATGCAAGTATCAGGACATTTTACATTTATAGTTATAACCGAGGTTATAATAGGTTAAAACTTAGATTTTCTAGCATTGGGAGGTAAAGTTGAGGCCTTCTCTTCCTGCTGTCACAGTGTGTTTGAGTGCTATCAGGATGTTGTGTGCACCTTTATTTTCCACCATGTCAATAGATTTGTTATTTTTTATTTTTTTGTCAAGGATGCCAAAATGTCCTTCTCTTTGAGAGCGTCACTCTGCCTCTGGACTTTTGGGGATTATTATAATACTTGAAACAGATGATACAGAACAAGTGCCACACAAAAGAGGCGTCAGATAAAAAAAAGGAACAATTCATGTCGCTTTGCTGTTCAGTGAAATCAAATGACCACTTGAAGTTACTGTTGTACGTGACCTCTTATAGTCTTTATTGTTTCCCCTTTTTTCGTTTAGTGCCCCGACTCGGCCTGCAAGCAGGATTTGCTGGCGTACCTGCAGAGAATCGCTCTGTACTGCCATCAGCTCAATATCTGCAGCAAGGTGAAAGCTGAGGTGCAGAACCTGGGAGGAGAGCTTATTGTCTCGGGGGTAAGTTTGTCCAAAACACAAGACTTGTTTCCCCATCATCAATGCTATAGATAGGCTTTCAGCATTGAGTCACTAGACGTGGTCCTTTTAAGACCGTTTTTATGCTCTGCGAGGCAAGTGTACAAATCTCTGAGAGCTCATAAAATGAGATGAAGGGTCATGCAGATTAAGGCTGATGCTATTAGATTGCCATGTAATGATACCTGAAATGTGCACCACAGGCTTTTCTCCATTTGTGTTTTTCATGCCCTAGGAGCTCCGCTATTACTCTCAAACAGAAACTTTTACTTGACATTTAAACTTTTTCATTGCATCAAGTCCTTTTTCTAACTTCTTTCTAAATATTATTTTTTGGAGTGTCAGTACATAATAGTGTCTTTTTGAAATTCACAAATTACACTATACTATAAGTCTGCAATTAGTTTAAATTAATTACATTTTTAAATGATTTGACAACCTTAATTATTTTACTTTGAGGAATGGATACGTGCAACATTTTGTAATAATTTCACTGGATATTTAAAAGCCTTTTATTTCAATTAAAGATGCTGTTATTTAGGAAGCAAATTCTCCTCCATAATTTATTTGTGCAGGTGAACGAATCCTCGTGTGAAAAAGAAGATGTACCTTTACACCTGAACGAACAATATTACTGTCTAAACCTCATTTCAGCAGGACGTGAAGTGATGCGTCGTAACATACACAGTCATCACGCTTGATTTACCAGCTTAGTTTAATAAGAAGCTTCTTGGCAGTGAACACTGTTCAAAGCAGCTTGGACTCGTTTTCTATAAAGCGCGAGTGCTGTACAGTGATTTTCCCAAAGAAAGAGAACCTGTGAGGGACGCCGCTGAAAGGCCACGAAGAGTGATGCGTAAACCTCTTACTGATGCTGTAAATTTTACCATCGAGAAAAGATGTCTGTAAAGAACTTCCTAATTAATGTTTTTTTTTTTTTGATGATTTGAATCAAGCTTGACTTTTGTATTTACTTGAGATCTCCTTGCATATTTAAAATTTCCCCCTCATGAGACATGTGGGCCCTGCTGAGATTTTTACAATTTCACCGAGGCCAGCTGGAACCCGCGCTAATTAAATCCAAACAGTTGCCTCCTCACACTGTGATGTAGGAGGACCAACCCTTAAATGTCAGCCAAACAAAACAGATGGAGTCAGAGGTACACCTGACCTCTGCCTCTGCTCATTAAGAACTGCTAAAATAAGATGTCATATAGAGAGGGCTGTTTTTATCTCACTTAATTGCTTGTTGCAGCGCAGGTCCCATAGGCGCTTCATGTGGCTAATGTCCTAATGTTGTTGCTGAAGCCGAGACGGTAATTGAACTTTTTCTCCTCACACACAAATTGACTTTTTTGATCTTTCCCCTCATGTAGTTGGACAGCGCTACTTCCCTGATCCAAGCGGCCAAGAACCTAATGAACGCCGTGGTGCTGACTGTAAAGGCCTCCTATGTAGCTTCCACCAAGTACCAGAAGGTGTACGGCACGGCCGCGGTCAACTCGCCCGTGGTGTCGTGGCGCATGAAGGCGCCAGAGAAGAAGCCGCTGGTAAAGAGGGAGAAGCCAGAGGAATGCCAGACGCGCGTACGACGAGGCTCGCAGAAAAAACACATCTCCCCCGTCCAGGCTCTCAGTGAATTCAAGGCCATGGACTCCTTCTAAGAGTTTCAAAAAAAAAAAAAAAAGAAAGAAAAAAAAAAGGGTAGTCATGAAAAAAATGAAAAACAAGAAAACATGACAGTGAAAAGTTGATGAAAAATGTCCTTTTTACCATGTTAACTCACTTCTGTTTGCTCTTTGTGTGCTTGGTGATACCTCAGGAGGACCGCGGTGCGTATTAAACGGCCTTACTGCGGCTCCTGGGAACACGGTGGTCTTCATGGCTCACGGACAGCCAGCACACACCCAACAGTATTTATTGATCTTATTGTAGCTTAATCTGTGATACGAAACGCTTCTGAAAATATGGAACTTAAAACATATCAGAAGAGTGGGAGTGGCATTAAAAAAAAAGAGGAAAAAAAAGGTGGCAGTTGATATTCTAGCTGTTTCATGACTGTGCTACTGACTGGCTGTGTGTGAACACGCTAAAACTGAATGAAAACCCTGAACGGTGAAGTAGAGGAGTCGTTCCAGAGGGAAGATATTAGTCTTGATATATTGACACTTCTTGATTTTTATTTTTTATTTATTTATTTTTCAACTTGAATGTTAACTTGTAGTGCTAGAAATAACTAATGTTTAAGGTACTGGGAAGTGTCGGCATCCAAGTAGTTTCCCTGCTCCCGATTATTCTAATAATATAATCCATGGTGTTTTTTGTTTTTTTCCTTTTACCAAAGCACACTTATGGTTTACTGTATTTTATTTTAAATCCCTTTTATTTGATGATTAGATCACTAACTATGATGACCCTGTTTGGAAGTTGTGTAGCATATAATATAGACGGAGAGGTTTGACTAGTTGTGGTTTGCTCAGAGAATAGATTCCCTGCATACGGTACCTTTATATTCACTCTTCTCTAATAAATTCCTCAACTTGACCCTGCAAGCTTCTTGTGTTGTTCTTAATGCCGAGCATAAAGCTCTCTGCAGTTGCCACAATATCCCTCTAGGAGTTTTATTCATCTGACAGACCTGGCATATTCATACAGATCTCAAATCTGCAGGCTGAGACGCCAGTGGAATCTAAATGTGAAATAGGAATGAAAATTATGTTACAATACTGCAATCTCAGTTCAGAAAAAGTTGGGATGACGTGCAAAATGTAAATAAAAACAATGCAGTGACTTGCAAATTTCATAAACCGTTTTATTCACTATAGGTCATACAAAGCATGACAAATGTTAAGAGACATTTGAACATTTCATTAAAACTCTAGAAAAGCACTCTGAGAGCGCAGACCTCTGCCAAGCCCAACAGTTCTCCTGTATAGAGGTTTACAGATTGCAATAAAATCCACATTCTGAATCAGATCCGGATAAGACCCTGAAATTTGATAGAGGTTCCCATTGTCAATCCTTGAGTCAAATTTCATGAGTTATGGGCAATAATTAACAGAGATATTGAGAAACAAAATTGTCGTCCCCATTGATCGCAATGTTATTGAAAATTTGTGATCCAGAATCCAGGATTTCTTCTGGATCACAGCCAAAATAAAATCAGTTCTTCCTTTTCACATTTCTGACAACTCCTGAAAATTTCATCAAAATCCATCCAGAACGTTTTGAGTTATCTTGAACACAGACATAAACACTGGCAAAAACATAACCTCCTTGGTGGAGGTAATAAAAATAGCTGTCCAGTTTGAATTTGATGGCAGCAGCAGATGTCAAAAAAGCTGGGACGTGAACAACAAAAGGATGGAAAAATAAAGTAGTAGAAAGAAACACCAGCAGGGACATGGTACAGTTCGGGCAGATCATGATCGGGTATAAGAGGATCATCTTGGGCAGGCTGAGTCTCTGAGGCACACGTTCACAATAATGTTCCTCTACATTAAACTGCAAAGCCTTTGAATATCTCTTCTTCTTCCATGCAATGTCATCAGAAGATGAAGAGAATCTGAAGAATGAGACTGTGTGAGGGACAAGACCAAAAATCAGAGTGCATGCCTGTGATCTCCTGGGCCTCCGGCGCCACTGTGTTAACAGCAACATGATTCTGTAATGGGAACTGAATGAGCTCAGGAGATCACGTCTGGAAAGCACTACAGGTGGCCACGCCGTCCACAAACGCAGGTTCAGGTTCTGTCGTGAAAAGAGGAAGCTGTATGTGAACGCGATCAAGAAGTGCTGCAGTATTCTCTGGGCCAAAGCTCATTTAAAATCTTCTCAGGCAAAGTGGAAAGCTGTCCTGTGGTCAGAGAATTCAAAATTTGAAAATCTTTATGACAATCATGAACGTTACATCCTCTGACTAAAGAGGAGTGGCCACAGAGAGTTTATCAGTGCTCAGTTCAAAGTCCTGCATCCCTACTTTATGTCTGGCTGCTGGACTGCTTTAGCTGTAGGGTGAATACACGGTTACAAACATAATCACTACACAAATCTTCACACATTCATCACACACCACATCCATCACTGTCTGTCTTTTGTCTTTATCTGGCCTGCCCTTTTTTGCTTCACTGTTGGTGGTCCTCCTCAGTCCTTTCAGCTGTCGTGCTTCCACTTACACAGTGACAAGGGCCAGCTGCACGAAAACTTCCACTCCGAACCACATGGCGGCGGTACTGCGCCACTTTCGCTGTTTAACAACCAGCAAAAAAAAAAAAAAAGAAGGCGTCGGCAAAGACGAGGTAATAAACGGAAGAAAAACAAACTAAAAATGACGCAGAAAAATATTGGAGGATGTAAAGACGATTGTAGCGCTCCTGTTTGCCGTTTGTAATACATAATGGCGGCGCTAAACGAGAAAAGGCGACTCGTAAGCAAAGCGAACATAAGGCAGCCCAATGACGTCATCTGCTGTGCCTCACCTATATCTGTCCGACACCAGGAACGTTTTACAACCCGCAAAGGTTCCTGAAGGCCTCTTTTTTAAATTTTTTTTAAGGAACGGTCTTGGTCATGGAGACGCACGTCGATGATGCGATCCCTGAAAAACTGCCCTGGAACCCCGCCAGTAGAAATGCACCTAAAGAGGGCTGATGGAGGTCACACTCGCTATCACTTACCGCATGAGAAAACCAACATCTGCTGCAAGATTAAATTACATATATATATATATCCAACTCAAAAAAAAAAAAAAAGGTTTTGCCAGATTTTGGCACAAACCATTAATATTAATGCAGACTGTTTAAAACTGTCCTTTTCCCCACAACTAAGATACACACCACACACATTCAATGACATAATAACATCAAAAAAAGTGTGGCGTTCCAGCCGAGCAATAAAACACAAACTCGAGTCAAATACAATCAGAACATCCTCTAAAATAAAAAAAAAATGCTTTAAGAAGAGATTAAAGAGATCACACTCTTATATAATAGTTATATTGATTAAGACTCACAGGTCAACTCTCATCCTTTAATACAACTAGAAATAATTGGTCTGAGGTCGGTACTGTCAAGGCTTTCTTCCTGAATGTTCATTAGTTCTTCCACACAAACACAAATAAACTGAGCCTAAAATATCTTTACAGCCCTCAGATGGATCCTTATGACTTTACTCATGTTCATTCTGGCCATGCATCCCCCATGTTTCTTTTCTTGTGCAACCAGAAGGTCAGAGTTCTCACTCACTGCCTTTCATAAAGGTTCAACATTTACTTCAAGACATTTACACAAAAATGTTTCCCTCATAGCAAATCCTGCTGACATCAGTGATCCTCAGGCATCACCTGTCAATATGTTACACTCTTGTTTCCATCTTCAATTTGACATTTCCTCCACTCTTTGTGGGGAAAAGGATTAAATTTCTTCCTCAGAAATCACTAGAGACCATCTCACATTCAAAGGTCTGGACCCAGACCTCTTTCTACAAGCATTACCATGAGGTTGACATTTGTGGTTTAAGGGTAGTGACTTGGCCAATATTGTATGGATTGCCATTAACTTCAGAGTAGAACGTCTTGTTACCCCAAAGGATGAACTGTTATCTTTTGGACCATACCCGTAGTGAACTTCAAGAGGCTGAGGTAATCCTCCCAAAAACACCACTCAGTCACCTGCTCACACCTCAAACCACTTCTCATAGGATCACTGAGAGTTTAGATCACTTTTTTTTTTCAAGCCAATTTAAACCAAGTTATTTTTCATGGTCTCTATGTAAAAGTTTTGATTTTATCCAGTCTCTTAAATCCCAATTTCCTACTTTCATCTACTTTGATTTCTCATCTTAAAAAAAAAAAAAAAAAAAACTGTTAACCTTTGTGTCGTGTTCGTTTCTCCCCCCTTACTTTAGTGCTCCCGGTCTGTTTTAACTGCTCCTACATTAACAGAAAAACCACTGATTAACACCAAATTTTATTTAACTAATTTTTAAGCTGTAAACAACGTCTCAGACCACTGGTTTATATGAATAACTGCAGTGAATATACATAAAATAGACACAGAAATAGTAAAACTGTATTCCAAAATTATCATTTATTGTAAAAAGAGAGTAACAAAAATCAAAACAGTGACCAAATTCACACATCAACATGAGCCTATCATTTGTATGTATGTGTGTGTATGTGTGTGTGGGTGTGTGGGGGGGGGCTGTGTCTTCACATGTGTCTTCACACACAGGAGTGGCATCCTAACAATATTTTCTACTCTTGCTCTTGCTCTTCCTCCTCTTTCCTGGGTGGAGGAATACCAGAGCAAATTGCCATCCTTGGACTGGAATATCACGGGACAGCTCCCACCGCTACACCGGGCTCTTGGCTCGAACATTCACATTCAGTACCGGACAGCTACCTGCACATTCACGTTGAGTACTGGACAGCTCCCACCACTTCTACTACTGAACATTCACGTTCAGCACTGGACAGCTCCCACCACTTCTGCGGGCTGTCTGGTGCTGAAGTGGTGGGAGCTGTCCGGTGCTGAAAAAAAACGTTCAGCACTGGACAGCTCCCACAGCCCGGAGAAGTGGTGGGAGCTGTGCGGTACTGAACATTCACGTTCAGCACCGGACAGCTCCCACCACTTCTCTGGGCTGTGGGAGCTGTCTGGTGCTGAAGTGGTGGGAGCTGTCCGGTGCTGAACATCCACGTTCAGCACTGGACAGCTCCCACAGCCCGGAGAAGTGGTGGGAGCTGTGCGGTACTGAACATTCACGTTCAGCACCGGACAGCTCCCACCACTTCTCTGGGCTGTGGGAGCTGTCTGGTGCTGAAGTGGTGGGAGCTGTCCGGTGCTGAACATCCACGTTCAGCACTGGACAGCTCCCGCAGGCCGGAGAAGTGGTGGGAGCTGTCCAGTGCTGAATGTGGATGTTCAGCACCGGACAGCTCCCACCACTTCTCTGGGCTTAGGGAGCTGTTCGGTGCTGAAGTGGTGGGAGCTGTTCGGTGCTGAACATTCACATTCGAGCCCACAGCCCGGTGTAGCGGTGGGAGCTGTCTCATGATATTCCAGTCCAAGGATGGCAATTTGCTCTGGTATTCATCCACCCAGGAGCCTATCATTTGTATGTGTGTGTGTGTGTGGGTGGGTGGGGGGTGGGGGTGGGGGCATGTGTCTTCATACACAGGAGCGGCATCCTAACAATATTTTCTATTCTTGCTCTGCCTCCTCTTTCCTGGGTGGATGAATACCAGAGCAAATTGCCATCCTTGGACTGGAATATCATAGGTGCCTCTTCCTCAGGTGTGTCTTCCTCTGGAGCCTCTTCCTCACCATCTGTTGACTGGTCGGTCTCATGATGGTCTGGATCAAAATCAGGATCAATGTTGTCTTCTATTTCTGAGACATCCTCCTCTATTTCTGGTTGAACTTCAATCCCCTGTTCATCAGGTTGAAATAAAAGGTCCAGAGCTTCTCTGACGAGAAATTATCTGATCAGGTGCCTAGTCAACATGTTCATAGTAAAATAAGGGCAATGCACACAAAAAAACTATATATAAGGGGTCTCTGAGAAGATATGATACATTTTGTATCGGAAAGTGCGGTTCACGTGGGGGGATGGGCACATAAGCCTGGGAAAGAGACGGTTCTCATAACTAACACCTAATTGTTGACTTTGAAATGTGGAACAAGTGTTATACATTTAGTTTGGAAAGTGTAGTTCATGTAGGGGGATGGGCAAATAAGCACAGTAATGAGGTGGGAAGAGGAGACACCTATTTGTTCAGTCTGAAAGGGGTTCACGTGGGGTGGGGTGGTGTGTGTGTATGTGTGTGTGTGTGTGTGTATGGTGGTGTATTTGTGGTTGTGTACAATCATATGGATGAACACAATCTAGGGTCACCCATTAATTTCCTATGGTGGTCATTTTTGACCGGGAACACCACAGGTGTTACAAAGTTGAATAAAATACTCAAAATTCAGAGAAAATGGTGATCAGCAATTATATATGTTCAAATGGCTAGTGTGGAGGATATCATAAGGCCCTGAGACAATCAAATGTAAAACACAATATTTATGATTGATGAAAGTAGGAAATCGGTCAGGTTTGACTCAAACACGACAGAAAGGTTAAAGATTTTTTTTTCTCTGAGCAACAGTTAGCTGTAATGTAGCGTAAGTGCTGAATCTCTGCAAATTAACATGTATCTTTTAAAATTTGTCATACTGCAGTCAAAGAGAGAAAAACCACTCTACACAACTTATAATAAAATCCTTAAAAAAGAAATAAACACAAAAACAACAAGCGAGAACTTTATGTCCATGTGTAAGTACATAGACACTTTTCAATTCAATTCAATTCAATTTTATTTGTATAGCATCTGTTACAATGTCAGCTGTCCTTGCTCACTTTATATAATTAAAAAATAAATATTAAATAGACAACACTTACAGTAAAACCCCTTTCCAATTTAAACAAACATAAACTATTTCTTAATAAATAAAGATAAAAATTAAAATGTATTAAAAACAAAGGGTAATCAAAACCTCAGTAGGATTTTGAAACTAGCATTTTAAGATGCTAGTTTAAGATGACAAACATTAGTTTTTCTTAGTTTATTTCTGATTGTTTTGTTCCAGTGGTTATCATGTAATCTGTGTCATCATAGTCTTTTTTTCCATTTCTACTTATGTCTTTTATTATATGCGTTCCCATGGTTGATCCATCCATTTCCAGGCTGTTCCTGTTCTTCTGAAAAATATACTGTATAAGTAAAATTGACTGGATTTGATTAAATATTTCCTTGAGCAGGATCATCATCTATGAAGTCAAAATGTGTTCAATTGGACCTCCAGCTGACTGTGTTGCACTCATGGGTCATATACTGATTGTGAAAATACTAAACATTATATCATCCCATTAAGAGCATGTAGACGTTTAGCTCAATTCTAAACCTATTAAAGTGTGTTAAGATACACTTAAAGGGCACGTTCAATCTATCAGCAATTTAAAGTTTTATCTGTTTCCCAAAGTTGACTGCTTTTGTCTTTCTTGGGTGCGTGAGACAGATATTGAGTAGCTACATCTCATTCTTCTTCAAGCCCACTTTTTTCACTGATGGAAAAGAAAGATGAGTAAGGAAGAAAAGCTGCTTAAAAGAACCAGTCACCAAGACAAGAAACCTTATAATGTCCTAGACTCACAATGGCGAAGATGGACCACTCCAAATGCAAAGACAGAGAGGTGAGGGGAGTACCAATCTGAAGTGCTACAGGGCTCAACTGCTTTTTAGGAAACCATTTAAACCTGGCAACAACCTGCCTTCATGGTGAGTGATTCCAATGAATTAGACCATTTTAAGAGACAGCACAATGCATTCCTTTTGGAGGAGCTTTATCAAGTCCCTGAAGGCATCACAGGCCCACACAGCTGCTGAAACAGTGAGTGAATCAACTAATTGCTGCACATGACCTTGATCTCTCACGAATCAAATCAAAAGCATCGACAAGCGGAACTGTCCCGATAATGGTTCACGCAAGACCAGTTTAGATAATTCTCTGCCTCAGTCATTGATAATGAATGAGGTTCCTTATGTGTCCACATTATATTGCTAATGGTCATTAAACACAGCACGCGTCGGGAATCCGTGCATCACCAGAGTACCCTCTGTTTAGGAAACAAGGCCGCAGGGGAGGAGCGGTAACACAATCCAGTTAATGGAGGGATTAATTCCTGGCTGTGGAGCCATCTCAACTAAAATAATCCCTCTGTGTATCCATGTCCACTTTCCAAATAAAACAAGCCATGATGCCCAACAGCCTGCTCTCTGAAAACCAAAAAATTAAAAAGACGTCATGATGTTCGCAGAAAAGCCAGTGTGTTATTTTGGTACTTTGAGACATGTCTACATGAGATGTGCTGCATCGAAAGGATTAAATCCAAATTCTAATCCAGTTAAACAAACCTCCCTCAGATCAACTATGAAATCAGACAGAAGAAAACGCCCGTCTCAGTCCCTGTGGGAGAATGTTGATGAATGGCACCTAACCAGCTGCTGCAATATGCTATTCTGGCTTTCAGTCTGTGGTGTCAGGGGCCTTTTGACACGAAACATTTTGCCATCTGCTGATATGGACATGGATGGTCTAAAGGGACACCTGTTGTTGCTGCAGAAAAAAAATTATGTTACAGTTCTGTGTCATTTTGAACCCAATCAGCAAGCTCTGAGAGATTAAATAGGAAAGAGATCAAATGGATATCATCCTTGAACGCTGAGGTGTTGGTTTTCTCAGTTGTCCTCAGATTTCCTTGTTTGTTCTGAGAAATTGGCAAAATGACAAAAAAATACAACACAATTTGGAGTGGATCAATAGTTTCCTCTTGAACCCACTGTTATGGCCGCTAGAAATTCATAGCAAACACTTTTAAGGAGATACGAAATGACGCCTCAATCTTTTCTCGTGTTTCCTGTTTTTTTTTTTCTCTCTTTTTTTTGTGTTTACTTTATCAGATGTTCTTCCAGCAAAAGGTCAAACTTGTTTCAGATTCTTGGTTTCTCTGGTGAGTCACCAGGTGGAGAAACTCTCGGCAATTCATGATCTCTTCTGAATGGTGGGATGTGCTTTGCTAAAAAAGCTTTTCAAGTCCAGTTTCTGACATTGATGTTTTTCACTCCAGCGACGCTCGAGGTCAAGTTTGCATGGCCCTTCACTGTGGATATATCAGATTTATTCTATATTTGCATTTTGAAAAACCCGACTGAGATTTTAAATGTCTCTTGACCGTGGCGAGTAAAAATGGGATCACGTTTTTACTCACCAGTCTTCTTCGGTCAATTAATTTGATAAATTCCTGTTTAGTTTCTCAGCGCTCATGGTGCTGCTCCTTGAACGCAGTCCCCACCTGCTTAACTTAAGGCTGAAACTTCAATAAACAAATTAAATGAATGTTGGTGCTGTTAAAATATAATTAACTCTATAATTCTACATGTATCATATTTGATAGATATCTGAAAAAAAGCAAAAAAAAAAAAACTTTTGTACAACTAAGAAAAAATGTAAAATTTAAAAATAAAAACAATTCAACACCCAATGTATCTATAATATAGAAAACTCATGCAGAAATTGTTAAAAAACAAATAAGGTGTGTTTTATTTAGTCATTTTTTATGTCAGTGTACAAAAACCATTTCAATATAACAATAATAATAATAATTACTAGAAAAGCACTCGGAGAGCGCAGACCTCTGCCAAGTGCAACAATTCCCCATATTGCGATTTACACCATAAATATTAGTCATACATATAGCACTGACAATATGGGACCACTAAAAAAGTACCATGTCTTCCTTTATTTTGTGATGCAGAGAAAAATAAATAAGAATGCTGTAAAGATTATATTTGTTTCCAAAGTCAATATATTGAAATTAAACAAGCTCAATGTTTTTATAGAGATTGGGACAAAATCCGCCTTCTGGATCAGATCCGGATCAGCCCTTAAAATTTAATAGAGGTTTCCATTGTCAATCCCTGAGTCAAATTTCATGTGTTTTGGGCAATAATTAATGGAGATATTGAGAAACAAAATTTTTGGCTCCATTTACCACAATGTTATCGAAGATTTGAAAATGATCCAGAATCCAGGATTTCTTCTGGATCACACCCAAAATGAAATCAGTTCTTTCTTTTCACATTTCTGACAACTCCTGAAAATTTCATCAAAATCCATCCATAACTTTTTGAGTTATCTTGAACACAGACAAACAAACAAACAGATAGACAGACAAACAGATAAACGATAGACATATTTTATATGTCAGGGTTTACAGCACATGTGTCAAACACAAGGCCCGCGGGCCAAATGTGGCCCGTCACATCATTTTATGTGGCCCTTGAGAGCTTGTGCATTATTGGCTTAAAATTTAAACCAATATTTTAAGACTTAAAATAAGCTTACACCGCTTTAAAGCGCATATTGGCAATAAACTACATCGCCCATCATGCATTTTGTCATTACCCACAACAATAATGGTTGCTATGAGTAAGACAATTTTTCAGAACTGATGAACTTAAGAAAAACCTTTACAAACTAACCCCAACATGTCTAAGAAAAGTGTCTTTTGTGTTATGAGGGGGGTGTCAGTCGTGAAAGAGTTTAATCCACGTAGGCATTTTGACAGCAAAAATGGAGCTAAGTATGCTAAATTTAGCCCACAAGAAAAACGAAGAACCGCTTCCCCTGAATTTAATATAATAATTACTTAAATATTTGAAACTTGAATAATACAAAAAACCATTATTTAACAATATAATAATATAATAAGGTGTAGTTTAATTTATTTTGATTTTCATTGCATTTTGTTACATTCATGCTGTCAATCTGGCCCTTCGAGGGCAACCATGATGCTGATGTGGCCCTCAGTGAAAATCAGTCTGACAACCCTGGTTTACAGGGTTAATAGACAAAATATGTTAATTTATTTCTACATATTTTCTAAGTTCTGTGCTTCCAGTTCAGTGGGAGCAACATGTCACACCACTCATTTTGTCATAATGCAATGCTGGGAAAACCTGATCCCTGGAATTCACACTGATGTCATTGTTGGCATCAGGCACCTACCTAAAAGCTTTTGCAGACTAATCATACTACTCATGATGTTGTCATACATGACAACATCATTCACGAGGCCCAATGAAAAACTACTGATTAGCAAATGCTTTTTTATGGAGCAATGGCAGTGCATAGTAATGACCGCCGGACAACCTGGAGGTGCAGGCCTTCCTCGGATCATTGGACAAGAGATGGAAATGGAACTTAATGGTGCGGTGAGGGATGAGACAGTATTCAGACTGGCTGCAGAAAGGATGACTGTGGATTGGTTTTATTATCAAAAAATAAAAGATTGTAACAGCCAGAGTGACATAAACAGAAGGAAAATAGAAGGGGTTTGATTTGTTGGATGCGATCGATTCTTCCATCTCCTTCTACCATCTCTGCTGGAGACAATGATGGAGTCTGTTAGTTTGTGTTGCCAAGGTATTGGTAACGGAGCTCAACTAGTTACTCCTTCTGGGGCGCTATTTAGTTTCTGTGTTCTGTTCTGGATATTCTCAGTGGAAATTCAAGCCAGGTCTGCACTCAGTGCTCCAAACCACAGTTTGAGGCTATACCACTCACTTGAAATGTGGTTTTTGGACTGACATTATGGCAAATAAAGTCTGTTTAGATGAAACAGAAAAAAAACTATCTTTCTAGACTAATTATTCTTCAAGAGCTTGAAATGTTGCATTGTAACCGGATGTAGGCTGCAGACACCTGCATAAAAGTCAAATGTCTTGCATACTCAAGCACCATAGCCACATTTTTCACTGCGCTACATAAAGGTCACTCTGCTTCCTGCACTTGCACGGAACATTTGCTCTGGATATAAATCATGCACTGCACAAACATCTAAATGTGAATGTAATACCTCGATATACAGGGCTGCACATACCACTTAAAGGATTTTTTTTTTCTTTCGGAAATACATCAGAAGGTTATTCATCAGATCAGATGTGTTGAGCTGATGTTTCTCTATGACCCACATACCACTGCCACATATTTTCACAGTCTTCTAACATATCGCTTAATTATGGAAATGTGCTAGCAGTTACTGTATATCTTAGCCTTAAATGCAGACTAAGCAAAATATCACTTGCACAAAGTCTGTTGGTGTAACACACACACGCACTTCATCCCGTGTATCAGCTTTAAAAAGCCCCATTCTCTATACTTTCAATTTACAGGCACAGCACCAACCTCCACACCGACCTCCATAATGTTCACAGATATATTGACCAGCTGCTGTCACACCATCTGTTGGCTCGCTGGCTGATACGTGTTCTGAGCACTTTCGATGCTGTCAGAGGACAATGCCTTTCTCGGGCAGAAACTCTTCAATTTCCTCCTAACCAGAATGGCAGTGATGGACAGTCGGCGAGAGCGGGGAGAGCAGGGCCTGCGTTGCTTTCTCTGGCTGTAATGGACAGTGTGCTGCTGGGTGGGTGGTGTACAAGGGGACCGTGTCCACCGTGTTGTGCTGACCTTTAAAGTGATGGACAGTTTAGGGATGGAGGGTTCAGAAAGATCTGGAGAGTGAGCGAGGTGTAGATGGTTGTAATAGTCGCCCCATGAGGGCTTTTAGAAGAGGTGGGCCGTGAAACCTGGCCTGGGGTCTTCACGTCAAATCATGAAAGACAGTCAACATTACTACTACAATATAATAGTTTTAGAACACTAATCACACAATCAGTTTTGTAATCCATATTTATGTGCTATTTGAGCAGCATAATTGATTTTAATTTAATTACAAATTGAGAATCTAGTACCTTGTTAAGACTCACTTATATTTCACAATTAGATCAGCACCAGAATGATTGTAGCCTAATTTTAATCAGCCTGTTACTGTACTTTGATTAGTGCTGTCATCTCACAGCAGTCACCCCCCCACATCAGTATGGCTTTAGTACTGGTCCTCCAATTTCCCTCTGCAATCCAAAACTGTGCATGTTAGCTTACTCTGCACATTAGCCTTCCTGTGATTATGGCACAATTATCCCCTTATTTATATATTATCCTTACTGCATTAACGTTACAGTGGCAAGAAAAAGTGTGTGAACCCACTGGAATTTATGGGTTTTCTGCATTAATATGCCATAAAAAGTGAACTGATCTGCATCTAGGTCAAAATAATAAACAAACTCAATCTGCTTAAGCTGATAAAAACACAAACAATGATCAGTTTTTGGGTTTTTTTGTTGAGCACATCCACTAAACATTCCTAGTGCTGGAGGTGTAAGTAAGTCAACCCAGACGCTAATCTAGTTACTTACAAAAAGAAAAAAAAAAAAAAAGAGGCTGATTGGAGTTTTTAGTTTGCATGCCTGGAGAACAGTTTTGACAGCTCATTGCTGTGGCTACTCTTCCTGGAAGTGAGCACCGAGCCAAGATGACACCAAAGGCAAAATGTAGAAGGCTCAGGCTGGTAGAGAGGAACCCACGAGTAACAGTTAAAGGCTTGAAGACATTACTGGAACTGGAAAACATATCCATTCATGAATCTACCGCACGTAAATTATTGAGCAGGCAGTGTGCCCATGGCTGAATGCCGGGGGGAAAAGCTGCTGCTCTCCAATAAGAAAAAAAAAAAAAAAAACCCAAAGATTGTCAAAGGGCACCTTGGCAATTCAAAACGCTACTGGAAAATAAATGTCTTGAGGGCTAATAAAACAAACTTTTATTTGTTCAGGAAGAATTCTCAGCAAGAATTGTATTGTATCCTCAAATACGTTATCCCAGCAGTGGAGTGAGGAGGAGGGAGCAATCCTCATTTGGGCTCGCTTTGCTGCCTAATGACCTGTACCACTCAGAATTAACAGGAGGAAAATAAGTTCACAAGTCACCCAAACATCCTAAAGGACGATGTCAAGGCAGCTGCCTGCCAGCTGAAACGCAGTAGAGGACAATAACCCTGAGCACTGATCAAAATCCACCACAGAACGGCTTCAGGCCTTTTGGAGTCAGTCAGAGCTCTGACCTCAGTGTCCTCTGAAGTGGCTCTAGTCGTCATCAGCTGAAGCGTATCGTGTCTTTCTATTATTGTGTCTTTAATGACGGATCTAAATTTTGTTGTCATGAGTTGACTCCAACGTAATCACCAAAAGATTCGCACACATTTTCTTAAAACTTTGTGATGGACTGGTGAGCTTTCCAAAATTGAGCGTGCCTCCTGAGAACCCTGTCAATAGTGAGTTTGGTAACCCTCCCCGGGTGTGTGTCCTGTCTACGCCTTCAGAGAATTTCCCTGTCTACTAAATGAAAATTTTAACTAAGATAGTCGAGTAGTCTAAATTAACATAGGATTAAACACTCAGAAAACAGTGAAAATATAGCATTTAATTTAATTTAATACAATATATTTAATACATTTTCTCCTCATTTATGTTCAAAAGTTAAGTTCTGTCAAGTTCACATCAGCAATGAAAGGGTTACTGTCCTGAAACATGTTATCCAATCAGAATTGTCTGTCATTCATCAATGTCCGGTTAGCTGGCTCATTAATTGGTTAGGACTTCATGAATCCCGGGGAAATCCAAGCTATGTGTTTTGGTTTGGAGAGTGATGGGAAAATTGACCAATCACGATTTGTTTTTAAGGGGGCGGGACAAAAAAAAATATTCTAGCCTCCATGTTAAGTCCAAACAGCGGGCAGATTATCTTTGGAAATGCTCAAATCGAAGGATAAACTTTATGACGCTGCCATCGCCCACTTCACAAAGAAAGACAGATGAAATGGATTTCTATTTTCAAATGTAAGGTAGGCCTAAATGTTACAAGCCACCTTGATTATTATTTTGAAATGATTAAATTGGGCCAAGTGGACATTCAGTTATTTGTAAATTTATTGCGGAGGTTGTCTATAAAATTTCCAGTGGAATTTGTGCCTTTAATTAAATCCTTTGCCTTTAATTCAATATGTAAACTTATCAAATTATCAGCAGTGTGTGGTTTGAGACTTTTGTTTTTTAAAGGGTCCCCCCCACACACACACCACAGAACTGGTGTAGTGAATCTATGAAAATTTGTGACTTTTGGGACATCATATTCATTGTGCCATGCTTTATTGCGCATGAAGAGGTATTTGCACTTCAATCGAACTAAAAAAATCTTTGTATTACCAGCTTTGTTGTAACTTTTGCTATAATTGGGCATTTGAAGTTGAGGATGCTCATAAATGTATTTATCAATGTGTGTATGGCTTGTTGGGCCATGTTTTAAATAACCCCTGTCTATGGCGAAGAATTTAGCCTCGGTGTCGGTTTAACATCAGTGATCATGGGGTGACGTTTAGGGTGACCTCAATTTTATATTTCCAGATTTTGGCTTATGTTTATTTAATGTTGCCTAAATAGTCTCCAGTTTTAAATGAAGTTTACTGTTGAGAAAGTTTCTTGTTGCGGAGAATGTTAAATGTTATGGTCTATTTGTTTACATCCTTGTCATCGTTAATTCAAGGATTGCAGTTGTTAAACGCTTTTGAATTCATCGTACTGTTTCTTTTTTCCCCGTGATGATTTCTCTTCTCGGCAGTGAGGGCCGAGGTGAAGGCCCAGCTGTAGTGCTCACGGTTCGCCACTGGTCAATAGTATTGTTTTGTAGTCCAGTGCTGTTTTTCCCTGCGTAGTCCTGTCCACTTCATTTTTACAGGATGACACACCAAAAATAAAAAAAAAGCTAGAAGAAAACAGTTGTGAGTCCTTGCATAAATCTGAAGGCACATCAGATCAACACCTCAAAATCTAAAAACAGAAATATTGTTTTTAAATGTCACTTCTCCACTATTACATCTCCATGAGTGGGAAAATGAACGTTTGCTTTCAGTATCTGCTGTAAAGTCAAACTGGCACGATAGCAGAAACCAAACGTTTATGGTCACTACTGATGAGTCCTTCAGATCCACTTGGTGAAATTTTCGCCAATAACTTTATGGAGAACAGCTTGAACTCCGGGATGTTGGCGGCTTTCCTAACACTAACTGCTCGCAGCGGGTCCTTCCACAACATTTCACTGTGATTAAGGTCAGGACATTGATTTGGCCACTCCAAAACACTCTCACTATTTGTCTTGCAACTGTATATGAGCATTTAATTTTTGGTGCTTTTAAAAGTATTGTGAGTCACAGAAATAACACCTGTCTGCTTCCAACAGTTTAGGTCAGAGAAGGGAGAAAGTTTTACTGATAGCTTGTTATTTTGGGAGATATACTGCATGTGTTTGATGAAAGTAGGATTCATAGATCCCGTTTTTCTATTATGTACCAATACAGTCATGGAAAAAATTATTAGACCACCCTTGTTTTCTTCAGTTTCTTGTTCATTTTAATGCCTGGTACAATTAAAGGTACATTTGTTTGGACAAACATAACGCTAACCACAAAGATTGCTCATAAGAGTTTTATTTAAGAGCTGATATCTTATCATTTTCCATGGTTTTCTTGATTATAACCTAAATCACTTAAGTTTTTACATCAATAGCTATGGCGTTGTACTGCCAAAAACACTGCTTTTATGCATTTAGTGTTTTCTTTTCTGTCTGTTTTAGTCACATGATGACGTTTAGTGGTACCAGGTATTAAAATGAACAAGAAACTGAAGAAAAAATGGTGGTCTAATAATTTTTTTCCATTCCATCCGTTTATCTTTCACCAACATTAATGGGATTGTGACATCACTGTAGTCATGTACATGTTGTCCTTGTACTAGTTTTGATTAGAAATGGGCTTTAAATTATTTTTGAAATCATCGCATTTGTTTTGGATTTACATTTTACAAGTCTTCCTAATCTTTTGCAGGCAGTATTAAAAAGGTGTGATCTACCTGGGACGTTGCTGGATGAGAACCCAGCACTTAACAGGGAGGATTATTTGGCCATGTTGGAGGTCTGTACACAACTGAGTACTTTCTTTTGTTTTTTTTGTTTTTTTTACTGTGTACTCCAGCAGATGGTGCCTTAATGAGCTGAAGCTGTCACTGTTTAAAATACGCAGCGTAAGGGATAGACTGGCGCAGAGAGAAATATCCTTTGCGAATTTGAACAAGGTCACAATAAATTGGTCAGCAGTCCCCCAAAATGGCTGGAGAAACAGCTTGATTTATGTTTGTCTGTAATTGAATGAGGAAATACAGTGACCTCTACTAAGTCTGAAAATGGTACCACACGCAAGGGATGTGGAAGAATTATTTCTTCCCATCAGCAGCTATGATCCTCGCTACAAGTATTAACTATGCGCTGAGCATTAGCTTGCAAAGCGAGTGGACACGAGAGGAGCCCGTCCGCTGGACTCCATATTTACCCATCAGGAGGGATGTGATTTCATAGAGGTTAAAGAGCGGATAAGAAGCGACTGATGAAACATTAAACATTTCTCTCCCTGGTCAGCAGCTTTTTATGGTCTATTCAGCTGCAACAGCAAAGCACAGACATTGATATCAATCATGCCGTAATATGTTATAATTTGTTACTACAGGACCTTGAAGCTATGCGCAGAGAACTATTACCCAAAATGATGAAAAAAAGGTGCATAAAGGGGCAATTCCCTGCCAGATGGCTGCGGATGCTTCCTTCTCATGCTGATTCAAGTGTGAGCCCTTGAAAGATAGTTATAAAAACATTCCAGTCTTAATGTGGCTGAACAGTACCCTGTGCAAGAAACTGGCCGCGGGACTGAATGGTTCTGTAATGCTTAGTCAAGCGTCTTTGGAGCTAACATTTGTTAATTAAACACCACGCATCATCTGAGGCTGATAAAAATAATAAAAAAAAAATCTCATCTTGATGGTGTTTGGGAAGAAACCAAATTACTGCATGAAATAAAATTCTAAAGTGATGGTGTCAGTTGGTCTATTTAGAAGATTATGAGATAAAGGGAAGCCTTAAAGTATTTAATCACTGCGGAAAATCAGAGCAGGTTCCAAATTTTATTAAAAACAAAAAAAAATAATCATCATCACCCAAGATTTCATTATTTATTTGTTATTTTTATCATTATTATCTTCATTCGCTCAGAAGATTTGCTCCAATGGAAAAAAAAAAAGTTAAACGTTTTGGTGCATATTTCTACATAAATTTGCAATACACTTATTTTATGGAAATTTTGAAAAACTCGAAAACACTTGAAAAGTGTCATTTATGTGAGCTCCAGTGGATACGACGGTAAAGATGAGCTCACGACTGTAGCCAGCTGTGTTAATGACAGGAGCGTGCTACCTTCTACTTTACCCCGCTGTATCTCTCACCAAAAATATTTTCTAATTCCTCTGAATTTATCTGACAGCTATAGTTACTGAGCTGATTAAGACATTAAAAACCTATCATGACACAATGATGATTGTATAACATATAATGAATTGTTAAACAGTAAATTTAGCCACCTCATTGAACCCATTTTGGTGTGTAATGAACTCCTTAACTTTAATTCTTTTAGTAGATTAAGCTGATAATAGGCCCGGTTACAATGTTTTTTTTTTTTTTTTTTTTTTTTTTTTTTGCTGAGTGGTTTGGCATGTGAGACATTTGCTTGTTTAATAAAATGTTTTCAGTCATGGAATTTCTAGTTTCAGTGAAGTCGGCCATCCACAGAGAAAGAGGTTTGTTGCCCCGCCATCAACCTTCAACAATGTTAGCTCTTTGATAAAAAAAAAAAAAAAAAAAAAAAGTAGTGTTTACTTTTGGCAGGTAGGAGGAAAATTGCTACAACACAAGCAATGTTTTTTTTAAAAACAAACTTTTAGACAGAGACTGTCTGAGCCACAATAAGAAAGGAGCAGTTGCAGAGAAGCTCCCATCCCTGAACTTCTCCACCTTTAGTCTGTCTCACGTCACTTTGGTCTCCTCTTGTTCTTTTGGTTAGATGCTGTTGACAACATCACAAATGAGCACATCTGTTCCTAACAAAAAAAAAACATAAGAAAATTAATGCTGCTTTTAGACACAAACCTGCTCACTTAACACCTTTCAGTGCAGCAGGAGGGAGAAAATGTGACCATTCAGACAGACTTTTAAATACCATTAAATTACCGACATTCACTCTTTCGTGTTGAATGAGATACTTAACAACGTCCGGCCTCCTCTTCATTCTGGAGATGACCGGCTGACCTTGTCACACGTCTCTTCACTCCTAATTCAACATTCAGACTGCTCACCGAGCCGCAGGACTGTGAGCAGATTGGATCAGGAGCCGGTCGGCAGGTTCTGATTGAAATGGAAATGCACAAAATATGTCCAGCTCTCACGCCCACTGCTATCATGTGTCTGGATCAGGCGAGGCTGAGACAGAATCCCTTCCCTCCAATGATTGGCTGACTGATCCGCTCCCACGGTGCAGGTCCTGGGGGTTGGCAGGTCTTCCTGCAGAACTTCCTGTTGTCAAATATAAAACTCTCACCCCACCCCCACCCCTGTGCGATATAAGTGATGATGATCACAGATGCCATGATTTATTTGATTTTTTTTTTCTGAAATTATTTCAGTTTATTAAACACTTGCAACTTGCTTCTAACAATAACTCTGCAGAGTGTTTTAACTGTTGTGTGTGTGTGGGGGGGGGGGGCACTAAATTACAATTAAATTTCTTCATTTCTGAAAGTGGCTTAAATGTGACATAAAGCTGCAACCCAGTTTGTGGTGGAGTCATGTTCCATCTCTGAGCCAGATACTGTGAGCCAAACGAAGATGTATTACGAGCACAATCAGTCGCCATATAATCACGGTTCTGGATTTCTGCCATGCATCTGCAGAGCACCACCTACAGTCTCAGAAACGTATGATCAGAGACACGTAAAATACCGGAGTAAACACTCCTCACTCCTTGCATACTTCCCAAAGACCTACCACACTGAACTAGATTATGTACTCATCTGTTACTGCTAAGTGTTTAAGTGGGCACAAGTTCCAGATTAACTGTTCCCCAGCTAAAGGTTATGTATTCTGCTGTAGTGAAGATACACAACTTCTTCTAGGAGCTGCATTTTCCGGGAAGATTATCATAATTATCACCATCCGGTAACTGGAACTCCGCTGTTAATTTGCAGTGCTTAGAGCAATCTGTCACATACTATCAGATCATATTACCGTACTATTGTTGTTTGATCTTTTCATGGCTGGCATTTAATATATTCAGCTGGATGTACTGAGGGAGTGTGATTCGTAGATTGTGGAGTAGTTTCTCCTGGCATGTGTAATAGTTGACAAACAACACTGGTGTACAGCCACAGCAAGACTGACTGAACTGTTGATCAGGAATTTAATCAGACCCTTACTTTTGTTTGGGCTATGACTGCATTTTTTTTAATAGCATCAAACTAAGATTTCATTTCATTAATAATTAACAAAAGTCGTAACGAGTGACTTGCGCTGATGTCCAGATTGATGTCTAAGTGTGATGTGTTCTACTGAAACAGTGTTGTTTTCTGTGTTAGCATCACGGCTATCACAAGCCCATGGTTAACGGATGCTAAAGTGTCAGAAGCTAAAGTCGCTTGTTCGATTGAGTTTGTCAGCTGTGAGCAGTTTTTTGCCTACTTTGACCACACCATGACATGAAAAAATTATTCTTGAGCATTTTACTTTATTGGTTGAGAAATGCCACATAGATAATATTATATCTGTGTTGCCACATTGAAAGCTGAAATTTCACCATGTGTCTCTGTTGTGAACTAAAATTCTCCATCTTTCATACAATAAAGTCCAAAAGTCAAATGAGATGAATACCTGTTTTCATATGTGTTTATAACAAAACTGCTTTTAGTTACTTCAGCTAATTTGTTCTGCTTTGATGATACAAGGTTATGCTTTTATAGCTTATTATTTAGGATGCCAGTACAATTTATTTACAAAAGCAAAAGCAAGGCCCTGACCTTTTTTCCCTGTGTTTTATGACATGTGTTAAAATGTAGCACCAGTATGGGTTTAAGTTATGCTTTTGAGAGCATCTCTCCTGACCTAACACTCCATTAACCTTACTGGCTATTTGCATGTGTGCTTTTTGTCTTTTCTCCTCACAGAGAGACATGGATGGAGTAATATCCTAAGGCTTCATGCAGTATATCACCACAATAAAACGGGCCCTGTTGTGACTAATTTTATTGCCGTTCCATTAGAATTAACCTTGCCAGGCCTGCAATGTAATTCAGAGTCAGTTTTCACAGCATGCTACTGTCATGTTAGCCAGTGGCTAATTCTGTCTAATTGAGTAATGACAACAATTCCACTTGGTGACACCTGCACCGCAAGGTTAGTCCAAAGCATTGCCAGCTCCATGCAGAGAAACTGAGTCATGCCCACTTGCACCACTGAGTTCACAGCAGGAGAGATCCTCAAATCCAATAAATCTGACTGCAGGTAGCAAACACCAACACACATGCAGGGCTACACACACATAAACAAAGCTTGTCACAAGCCAGATCTTAGGAGTTTTATTGATTGAAGCCCGTTTGGCATCATCACAGGAGGTATTTATATATATATATATATATATATATATATATATATATATATATGTATATATGTGTGTGTGTGTGTGTGTGTGTCTGTATGAAATGACTGACGATGATTGGCGACAAAAGATTGATGATCTTTTTTGTGTGGAGTTTGCATCAGCTGTTATATGTGCAGTTATTCTCTTACTGTTTGACTCCAGATACACAAGTGGAAAAACCTGCTTTCCTGTGCTCATCTTTGGATGGACTAACCACCCGGGAGGATTAAACTCTGTGTAAGTTACAGTATCCAAAATATGTGTACAAGCACAAAATGTGTATTTATCCAAAACATTCACTGGATCAAAGTGGAAATAAATATTTCAGTTCCATATCAGACGAGTCTTTTCAGCACGCTGCATTTAAAAAGGTTTCTCAAATGTAAATGACATTTTTGTTGATGAGAATTTAAATTAGAAAATGGAAATCTTCATCAACTACCTCCCCATTACCTGTTCTCAGCCTACAGTACTCCTGTGGTCAATTCAAGTTCAAGCTGTCACTTTTGCTTTGGAAAGTTTCTAGCTGAGTGAAATGACCCAGGAATATCTAAGAGGCTGTCACGGTAAGCTCTAGATGATAAGGAAATCACCTTCAGTGCTTCTCTTAGTGTCTCCTTTAATGTAGGGAACACTGTACCACTCTTAAGGAAAGAAAAGAAAAAAATTCTGTCCTACAAATATGTGCGACTGCAGTTATTTGCATATCTCTAACTGGGATTCATATAAAGAAATATGAAAGCAGTGAGGTAAGAGTGAGCATCTGTCAGAATCAGTTATGCAATATTTTTTCATGTAATCTTTTGTTATATTATGTGATAATAAAAACACGACACATATGAAATAACTTGATAAGAGTCCTGAAAGCCTTCTCAGGCCATTTGAGAAATATAACCTCTCCAATGTGTCCTGGGCCATCCTATGGCATTAGTACAGTTGAACTTTCCCCGAGCACCTCCCCAGAGGGGTGTCCACGTGGCATCCTAACCAGATGTCTGAACCACCTCAGCTGACACCTCCCGACGTGGAGGAGCACCAACTCTGCTTTGAATCATTCCTGGGTGACTGAGCCGAACACCCTGAGCCTCATTCATGAAACGTGAGCCGAACAGATTTGTCCATGAACTGTGAGCAGAGTGCACGTGTTTTATGTGAGAACACGTTTAAGACATGAGCATGAAACACATAATTAAGAATTAGAACCTTTCCTTCAAGTTTGCTGTTGGACAGTTGCCCTCTATCTGCATGCAAGACCTGCCACTGTCTTTTTCAGCATGATTCCTGATGGAGGTGTCTTAGTGTAGTGGAAAATATATAATTGAGTATCTTATTTACCAGTAATTGGGTGAGTTTCTAGTGAGGCAGTTATATAGTTATACAACAATTAAACAAAGCACTTGACTACGGATAAGAGTGCAAGGTGGATTTAATCCCCATTGCATACAGCAGAGATGGTCAGTTACTCACATACACAGGACAAGCCGTTGTCAGCAAATGACAACGAGCAAATCAGATGAAATTCCTTTTTACACATCACCTCAATAACAACGAATCCTTGAACTAACTTCTCCAGACAGCTACGTGTCCCAAAATCATACGACTAATGTCTGAGTGACAATTTTTCACATTCTAGAGGAGAAGACTTAACATTATTCAAACAAAAGGGTCACAGTCAGTGTTGGGCAAGTTCACTTTCTACATGAACTAGTTCAATTCATAGTTCATAGAAATTAAAATGAACTAGTTCAGTTCACCAAATTAAAAAAATGAACTAAATAGTTCATTTCTAGTTCTTTTTTATTAATTATTTTTTAAATTTGCTGTGAGCAATTATTTGTCAAAATGATTGCCACCGCCCATATGCTACACCACCACAAACAATTATTTTACCCATTTCATTTGTCGAAAACTATGTGTCCAATTCAGAATCTTTATCCAAACCCGGGTTCACATTAGCATTGAAAGAAACAGCCCATGTAAAACTGTAATTTCCCTTTCAGCTTCTCTCTACAGTAGATTAAAAATATGTGGAAAACTTGCTGCCAAATGGTCTTTATTATAAGACAAAAACAGGTCCTTAAGGTGTAAATGTTTTTTCCCCCATTTCAATATTTCAATCCCCTACAGGAGTCGGGGCGCTCCTCCAGCTCTGGGCGACTGCAGCTCTCATCTTCCTTCATGCTTATTTGAAACGTTTGATGACGCAATTGTTAGCATGACAGAAGTGACAGCCCGTGTTGCCATGTTTGATTGCTTTCCGAAGATACATATCAGGCTCGTTTGTGGTGTATTTTAAATGGGGTTCGCTGGAAACCTGGCATGGTTTTGACCGTGCGTGAACTTTGAAAGAGCGTCCCAAATGAACCAAACACCCGTCCCCACTGTTTGGTTGATTGGTTTGATCAGTTTGATTTGTTTGACTTGTTGGTCCCTGAAGTTACAGAGGACAGCAAAAGACCCCTGGAGGCTAGCTACTCTACAGTAAAGGTCAAAAAACCCAGTGGGAAAAAAGGCCACGATTCCTATCTAATCGAAAGATTGAATGACCAGTACTCAATCTTCAGAAACAGGTGCATTCCCCAGATGACATCTGGAAAGAATCAGATCTCTGATTATGCAAAAAGAGGGCATCTGGTTTTAGCGCAAACATGGAATCTCACAAGAAAGTAAAAGGGAAACAAAACATGATTGGAGTAAACACCATCAAAAATATGGAATGGACCAGGACCAGGATCTGTCACCTACGACAGGCAGACAAGGCAAATCATAAATATCCCACACATGGAAGAAGCATAGCCAAACAATACATCCCTCACTAACCCGAGGTTAAGACTGATAAACATGTTTACCACAGACAACACCGTAAGCACCCAACGGCGCACGTGGATTTTCCTAGTGAGACCTGAAACGCTATGCCCAAAGGACCCCCCCCTACAGGGAAGAGCACACTAGCGATAGAAACAAGCAGGATCAATAAACCCTTGGAATTCGACCAGTGATACTTGTAAAGCGCACTGCAGCACCAGAATAATCAGGAATAGACACATTGCATTTATTCAACACATATTTAACATGACATAATAAACATGACACAACACAACAGTATTAGGTGTGTTTTCTCCCCAGCATGACCAGTTCATGTCCTGCAATATTCAACATCATTCAACAATATTCAACTAAGCATCCCATCCATCCATCCATCCATCCATTATCTATGTCTGCTTAATCCTCTGCAGGGTCACGGGGATCTGCTGGAGCCTATCCCAGCTCTCTTCGGGCGAAAGGGAGGGGTACACCCTGGACAGGTTGCCAGTCCATCACAGGGCCATATGTAGACAAACAATCACACACATTCACAATCACTCCTATGGCTAATTCAGAATCACCAATTAACCTGACATGCATGTCTTTGGACTGTGGGAGGAAGCCGGAGTACTGATTTCATTTTGGGTGTGATCCAGAAAAAATCCTGGATTCTGAATCACTTTCAAATTTTCGATAATTGTTGCGCTTGGTGGAGGTTTGTGCTCTCCGAGTGCTTTTCTAGTTTTCAATGATTTTTCTTTTTTTGTTTTTACATTTGTGAGGGTGGGGCTACAGCACCTCCAGCACCCCTACTTCCCGCGGTAATGTCTCGTACCCCATCGGGTACGAGATGCCCAGGCTTTGGCCGCCCAGGCTGTGCTGCCTCCTCTTCAGACACAGTACACTCCAAGAGTTATTCATACAAAGTTATTGTCAAATTGGTCACATGCAGTAGCTTCGGCAGCCTGCCATTGTCCACCGAAGAGGACGGAGTCACAGTCCCCCCAGGCCATGGAGTCACAGAGGGACAAAAAGCTGATAAGTTTCAGGAGACAACTTATTAATTTCTGGGGTGAAAAACATCAGTCCATCAGTCCAAAAGAGCTGTGGTCAGGGTGACCAACAATCAGTACATTTCAGTCCATCAAAACACAAAATAATAGCATTAATAACATTCGAAATCTAGCATCATCAAATTATCAAATATTATCAATTATCAAGCAATGAAATTGTGCAGACATACAGTCATGGAAAAAATTATTAGACCACCATTTTTTCTTCACTTTCTTGTTCATTTTAATACCTGGTACCACTAAACGTCATCATGTGACTAAAACAGACAGAAAAGAAAACACTGAATGCATAAAAGCAGTGTTTTTGGCAGTACAACGCCATAGCTATTGATGTAAAAACTTAAGTGATTTAGGTTATAATCAAGAAAACCATGGAAAATGGTAAGATATCAGCTCTTAAATAAAACTCTTATGAGCAATCTTTGTGGTTATCGTTATGTTTGTCCAATCAAATGTACCTTTAGTTGTACCAGGCATTAAAATGAACAAGAAACTGAAGAAAACAAGGGTGGTCTAATAATTTTTTCCATGACTGTAGTATTTAACGTGCAATAAACAGTAGGTCAGAACATTTTTCATTTCCACTGATCAGTCCACAGTCGTCTTCAAGCATTCAAAAATCACTGTCTCACCTTGCAATGCTACGATATTGAATTATTGATGACATCGGTCTTTTTTGCACATGAGTTTTTCCACTCTTCAGTCTCTTTTCCTTTTTTTTCACCTACATGGAAAGACTGATGTCTTTGCCTAAATTTGTCCTCAATATTATCTAGCCTGCTGTAACCTAATTATGCTGCAGCTTCTACTTTCAGGCAATTATGTGACACTTTACAGTGTGAATATGAGTGTGAATAACCAATGGCTCATTGCTACAAGAACACAAAGCAAAATCAACAGGGCCCACAACAAAAGACAACACAACATGAAACACATCAGAACAGCCATAACACAAACACAAAACAGATTATTTCCAGTCACTCTGTCCTCTCATCAAATTTGCACTGACACACACATCACTCCATAGTTACATTCATCCAACAAAGGTATGGAAGTTGAGACTCTCACCTAATCACTGACCAGCCAGGACCCTGCTCAGCCTCTGAGATCATACGAAATCAAATGTTCTCAGGGACGGCCTGGATGTCTCTCAGCCCTGACACACACGCTAGAGTAACACACACAAACTATCAGCACAGTCAGAGCACCACAGACACACCCTCGACTCTTCATTGTCCTTTTTTATGTTTCTCAAATCCTGTATTACATATTTTTAATTTTTTTCTTACAATTCATTTTCTCTTTTTCTTCTCTTTATTTTGGTTGATGACCAAAACACAAAACACAGAATGCAAGCAACACTACAGAGCAAAACAAGGGACCACAACCAACAGGAAAAAACACGTTTCAAAACTCTGGTGTCCTGTCAAAACACTCGGGTTCAAACGGACAGCTCAACCCAAACAGAGCTAATAGACAAAAATGCACATGCTGTCCCGCCGCAGGTGGAACAATCCTGTCCGCCTCGTACCCCATCGGTCCGCTAGGCCGACGCACACACGAGCTCGCTAGAAGTACACAGAATTTTCCAACGATTTCACAGAAATTCATTTCCTGTGGTTCACTAATCCCCATCTCGTATATCGACAAACAAACAAAAACACAAACGACAAAAACACAGCCCAGGACAAACAACAGTAAAAGTTTCAACAATTCACCAACTGCTCTGCCTGCCTCGCATTGCGGCCGGTCCGCCACTCCGGTGCTCACACGGAGGCTGACCAGGTTCCTACTCCGCTGACGAAAAAACTAAAAGTCCAATCGTATACTGGACTGCCAATCGACAAACAAATGGCTTTTAATTCAACAAACCAAGACGTCTCGTCTGGGGCTCGTCCCATGTTGCTGGCTTGTATCACTATTTTTGGTCTCTTTCTTTATTTTCTTTACACACTGCTCTGCGACTGGTACATCCTAAAATTAAACATGACTACGAAGCGTCGAATTATCCATCAAACCCCACTCGTCACTGGGAAGGTTTTACTGCTGTTTCACCTCTTTTTTTTTGTCATTTTCACACATTTTATATATTTGTTTTACATTTTACTTTATGCCTTTCGTTGTGTCAACCAGGCAGCGCACCTGGAAATAACGGGAAGACATCACAACTGCCCGTAATGCTGCGGGTTACTGATCCAGTGCCAGGAATCGAACCCAAGAATCAGGCAAAAACAGATGCGCTGACTTCCTGTATTGGAGTTCATACAGATTAGGAGCATCCTCTCCCAGGGTGATCTAAAAAATCTCCACGCGTTTGTCAGTTCTAGACTGGATTATTGTAATGTGTTGTTAGCAGGATGTCCGAAAAGCTCGCTGAATAGCCTCCAACTGATCCAGAATGCAGCAGCGAGGGTGCTGACAGGAATTTGTAAGGGAGATCACATCTCACCCATGTTAGCCTCCCTCCACTGAGTTTAAAATTCTGCTTCTCACATATAAGGCCCTTAATGGCCTAGCTCACAGGTGTCGGACTCCAGTCCTCGAGGGCCACTGTCCTGCAAGTCTTAGATGTTCCCCTGCTTCAGCAAACCTGATTCAAATTGATTTGATCACCACCACCTTGTCATCCAGGTCTGCACAGGTCTGTTAACGACCCATTCATTTGAATCCGGTGTGCTGAAGCAGGGAAACATCTAAGACTTGCAGGACAGCAGCCCTCGAGGCCTGGAGTCCGACACCCCTGCTCCTCGTTATTTACAAGACCTAATAGCACGTTATGCTCCTAATAGAGCTCTCTGCTCTCAGAGTGCAGGATTACTCGTCGTTCCTAGAATATCTAAAAGTAGATTTGGAGGATGGGCCTTCTGCTACCAGGCATCTTTATTATGGAACCAGCTACCATTTTGGGTTCAGGAGGCTGACACCACCTCCATCTTTAAAACTAAATTGAAAACATTTCTGTTCAGTAAAGCCTACAGTTAGTCTAAACTATAGTGTGTAAGAGTTAATAGTTATAGCTATAGTTGTAGGAGCAAAGACTAGAGTAGGCTCGTCTTAATCACGCCTTCATCATAGCTATGCTGCTATAGGCCTACATTGCAGGGGGACACCAACATGATCTGCTTTTCACCGCTCTTCTCCTTTTCCTTCCCTTTTCACCTCCCTTCCTCCTCCTCCTGTTCATTCCATAGTTAATTAGGAGCACCTTGTTACTGTAACTGTGCTCCATTTTCTTTCCTGTAGTTTGTTGTGCTGTTTTTGCCCCCATTTTTTTTCTCTTTTCTTTCTTTCTGTTTGCAGGCCAGAGTTTCCTAAGTTGCATACTGACTTGCAGTTCTATCCTCTGGCCATCCCAGCGTTTACCTCCACCTCTGTGTGTAGATGTGTTTGGGGTGCCGGCTGGCGTGGTGATCAGCGACCTGGTCCTCTGACCATCTCATCTCAGTGCTGCAACCTCCATCTGCTTATGTTTATGTTTATATGGTCATTATATTTAGTCATTTGTGTGCTCTCCTCTCTCTGTCCTCTATCCTCTCTCTGTCCTGTCTCCCCACTTTTCTTTCTTTACCCGGCTGGCCTCCAGTGGGAAGGTCCCCCCATATGAGCCAGGTCCTACTAAAGGTTTCTTCCTCTTAAAGTGGAGTTTTTCCTTCCCACTGTTTGGTTTAAAGGTTTTTTTTTTAACCTGCCATTATCCTTGTTTAGGATTCAATATTATATTTTTAGTTAATGATATTTGCTTGGGGGTCATGCTCTGGGTCTCTGTAAAGTGCCTAGAGACAATTAATATTGTAACAGACACTATACGAATTGAATTGAATTGAATTGAATCGAATCGAATTGGGTCGAGTCGAGTCCAGGTCAACAAGGCAGCCCAGACATGACGTTCCATGTGAAGCACCGGCACAACACCATGGCAACACAAAGCACACCGAACAAAGACTTCCCGCGGGAAAAAAAACAACTCTCCATGCCATCTTGTTGTGCAAAGATACATCAACGGTTACACTTCCTTCATAGACTGAGGCTGTTTGGAGTCAGTGTGAATATTATGCTGATTTTCTACAGGGCAAGCATAGAATCAATGCTGAGATATGACATCGCCAGCTGGTTTGGCAACCTGACTGTCAAACATAAGTCTTAGATCGAAAGGCTTGCAATAATGGCTGGGAAGATCATGGGGATGTCTGGCCCCCCAATCACCCCTCATGCCATTTTCGATCAAGTTTCTCAACGGTGACTAGATGCACCTTCCGAAGGAAGTGAATGCACTGGGTTGTATTTGTGATGTGTATTTGTAATTTCTGTGTTTTGTCTCTCTGTCTGTGTGAACTCTATGTGCAGCTCTGATCTGGGACTCCAAGACAAATTTCTCCCATGGGAGACAAATAAAGTTAATCTTGAACCTTGACAAGCCGTTGTCAGCAAATGAAATGAGCAAATCAGATGAAATTCCTTTTTACACATCACCTCAATAACAACGAATCCTTGAACTAACTTCTCCAGACAGCTACGTGTCCCAGAATCATACGACTAATGTCTGACTGACGATTATTCACATTCCAGAGGACAAGTCACAGACGCATAGACTTAACATTATTCAAACAAAAGGGTCACAGTGACCTAAGGGCCACTTTTCCATACACTTAGATAATAGAGACAATGCAGATGTCTTAAACAGAGTTTTTCTAATATAGATAAATACATTTTTTTTTATTTTTCAAAAAATTTTCATCCAAAATCATATCAAACCATTTTTGCTTCAACTCTTGACTGCTTTGTTGGACAGAAGACATGGCATCAACTGTCTGCATTAGGTCTTGGTTGCAGAGGGAAAGAAAGTGTCGTGGTCCGGTTTAGCTCTGACCCCAGCTCTCACCCGAAGCATTTCAAACGCAGAGGACTTGCCAAGCTTTCATCACCACAAAAGACTGATCCAGAGCTCACATTACTGTGGTGCACTGACCTATCCAGCTCCATTCCTCCTTCACTTGTATCCTGAGATTTGGAAGTGCAGATTCTTGCCCCCCGTTCTTCTTTTTCCAGTGGGGTAAATGGAAAAAGACTACAGAAGGTAACTTTTTTGATGATTCAACCAGTTCTTGACTTTGAAAAAAAAAAAAAAAAGCTGATGCAATCACGACAGGTTTTCTGATTTACCTGAAGACCATGCAGAGTGGGATGATTTGTTGGCGTGCTGATATGTCTCTGTGGTCAGGGTGTGAAGCTCTAATTTTTATTAGGACTTGTTCATGTCCTCATAATTTCATTCTTCTTGCACTTAATAGCAACATGAGCTTAGAGAAGGGCACCTAGGTGCTGTTCTATCCATTAAAATGTTCGACTGCCCATTAAATGCATCTGTACCTTTTTGGAAGTCACTCAGTCCATCAATATTATGGCTGATATATTCTGTGAACATGGTCCTGGAGAATCCAGTGATAATAAGTTTAGATTCAATGTGAAATATGATCTACTTAAAGCCTTGTTTGAGCAATAAAAAAAAAACAAAAAAAAAAAACGCAGCAGTAAGTAAGAATGGGTACCAAGGACTAGAGCTGGGTGATATGGAGTAATATGTAAATTTAATATAAATGTAATGCCACAGCAGTAAGTATACCTCAGAGGATTACAGTGTTGTGGCAGTTGACATTGAATCCAAATAGATCTTATGTTAATGTAAAGTTCTAGTGTTGCATATTTTTTTTGAACATCACACGCAAAAAAATCAACATGTTTATGTGCAACGCTGCTTTTAATCTGAGATACATTTACATTCCACCACAATGGGCGAAAAAAATGGTGATGTCTGCAATAATAAATCAGCCATGATAACATTTACATATAACCATTAACATTGTCCATTTTATTTCTTTAATGCTTTAGTTCAGGGATTTAATATTTGTTGTAAACATCCAAACACATTAAGGATAACTAAACATGCATGCTCCCAGAAAGAAAAAAAAACAAACAAACACAGACATAAATGATAAATAAAAAGGCAAGAAAGTAACAGTCTATACATTGATGGAATGACAGTCTTGACACTATGTGGTTTAAGGGTTCACCCGCCAAGCTCAAAAGTCAAATAAAGATGGTGTCCACTGTAGTAAAGCGATAGCAAAGAGAAGATACAACTAATATTCTCATGTAGGTATAATACTGCATTGAGCTAGGAAACATCCCCACTCTCTCAAGTCTGTTTTGGGTGTTAGAGTTAAACAAATGCAGTTTTTCCATTTGTATAACAGACAACATAACATCTCATTGATCTTGGGTGTGAAGGCTGTGGTTAGGAGTGATCTTGCAGAAATAAGAGCTCAAGACTCATCCAACAAAAATACTGGGAAGAACCGAAGCAGGTGTGATAGTGACCCTCCAGCAATGACACTTATCACACTCTGGAGATTCTGAAGGGAAGATGTGATTCAGCTTCACTTTATATTGGATTTGTCTATAATGCCTGTTAACAGAGCAGCGACAGATCCATGACATTGCCCATTCCCAGAGCTCTGCTGACACCTCTGAGCCAGAATCCTAAGCCCAGGCATTTCAGACAGAGGCAGAAGGAACCAAGGTAGTGAAACAGTTCACAGATTTTAAAACAAGGTGTTTGGGATCTGGAGGAAACAACATGAATGAGAGCTTAGCGGAGATTTTTAATATAGTGTATAATTTGTACCTAATAGCAAAATTATGAATTTGGAAGATCAGTCTTAGAAATTAAGCTGAACTAATATTGAAAACTGGCCATTAGTAAAGAGATCTGTGAGGAATACTTTTCTTCCTCCATTAACCAATGGTTGGATACCTACGTTGGCTGCCTCAGAGGGGTCCTCATTTTGCCAAAAAAGAAATAGCTGTTGTATTAGCAGCCTAGTAATAGTACTTGAAATGGGAAGGTCAAGATCACCCTTCTTATGAAAGTGAGTTCTGGATATCTTATAAAGGGCAAAATAAAAGTGTCAAGTTTGAAAAAAAAAAAGATTTACCGTTAGCCAAGTATAAGGATATATTTTAAAAGGTATACAGAAACCTTGGTAAACTCACCATTTTTATAACCATTCACTCGTCCAATCATGGAAAACTCATGCCCTCCAAGACTCGACAGTGGCTCTGCCCACTTGTACAAAACATTGTACATTTTTTACATGCACACAGTCACAATAAGAGGCACACACTGATGTTATTGCAGCACAAGAAAGTTCTTTCATGTTAAAATCAGTTTCAATATTTGAATACATCCATGTCACACATCAATGATAAAGAACTTAAGACTTAAGAAGGGAATGACAAAGGAGAAAACTAGAGAGAATCAAGAGACCGAGCAAAAGTAAATCTTGGACAGCGTTGCAAAACCAACTTAACATCCACACCTCTGAGCTAAAAATTGCAAGAGTTCTTTTGAATCACTTCAGTGACATACGTGGATGCTTTGCTTTTTAAAAGAATCTGACAGATCATCATAAATAACAGCAACAGGTAAAGCTTTCTTGCTCTGCGGCGCCTGCATGTGTTGCAGTGTTAACTGCAGAATGTTTGGATCTATTATGGATTCAGAGCTAGAAATGCAATAAGTGGCCTCGATGTGATGCGGCCTTCCCAACTTTAAGATGAACACAGCATGAACTATGAGCCATTAAAGGAGTGAAAAATGCTGCCTTAGTTGTAAACCGTGTTAAATGGGTGAGGCAGACTAAAATAGTGAATAAGTGAACAGGAAGAGCTTGTGACTAGAACAGAATCCATAACTACCTGAGCTGCTGTCAGCTGCATTTACACTGGGCTAGAAAAGTTGGCTCTCCTGTGTTTGTGAAAAAGCAGCGTCACATTTAGTGGTGTCATTTTCTGGCTTTATTTGATTTGACTCAGTCAAGATAGGGCAGGAAATGACAAGAGAGAGATGGGAATGAGAAACTATCCAGGATACTATCGGTTGGAGTCGGCCCATGAATCTTTATGAAACCATGGATTTCTGACAGTCCAAAATCCAAATATGTATTTATTTATTTTATTTTATTTTTTTTTTTAAACAGGGATGGCATATTTTGAGGTTAGCATCAATACTATTGAAAATCATTTAATCTTGATTCCAGATGGGATATTCTGAAAATCATTAAAAATGAAACTGATTTGTGTAATTTTTGGGTGTGTCTGCTGAGAAGAAAAAAATCTTGTTTAGTCATAGGCCTTTTTATAGTGTGCTTTCAGCACAGCTGTAAAAAAAAACCTTGGAGTCATTTTTGATCAGGATATGTCATTTAAGCAGCATATTAATCAGGTTTGCAAGACAGCCTTTTTTCATCTCCGAAATATTGTCAAGATTAGGAGCATCCTCTCCCAGGGTGATGCTGAAAAACTTAATTCATGCGTTTGTCAGCTCTAGACTGGATTATTGTAATGCGTTGTTAGCAGGATATCTGAAAAGCTTGCTGAATAGCCCTTCAGCTATCCAGAATGCAGCAGTGAAGGTTGCTGACAGGAATCCGTAAGCGAGATCACATCTCACCTGTGTTAGCCTCCCCTCTACTGGCTTCCCGTGAAATTTTGAATTTAATTCAAAATACTGCTTCTCACATATAAGGCCCTTAATGGCCTAGCTCCTCATCATTTACAAGACCTGATAGCACGTTACGCTCTCTGCTCCAGCAGCGGAGCATGTCACTGCAGGGCCGGGGGTGGGGCACATGACCGGGCCCTTTAAGCCCAATAAAGCTTGTGATTACATCGTTTTACAACATACACCTGTCCGCAACAGCGGGGCTTACAAGCATTACTACAATTTTGACACATAGCACAAAGCATTTGATAGTAAGAGTTCAACAGCACGAAGAGCGACCATGTCATATTGAAATCAATTAAACCTGTAGTATTATGGCATAATATATTGTCTAAAATGTATTTGGCGGTTTGCAGTTGTGACGTCACGCGAGAGACGCATCAGTTATTGTTGTAGTAGCCACCGGCATTCATTCATTCTGCCCGGTACCAAGTGCCGATTTCGCCCGATGTGTTTCCATTGCTGTTAATAAATACCAACTCTGACCACGTCGTTGTACGAGCCTTTTTGCAAGAGTAAAACAAAACCGACATGAAGTCTAACAAACCATGAGAACAACAAAAACATTAGGCTACCTGAGGGGTGTACTACGAAGCAAGTTCGACACAGCCAGGCTTTCTTTGGGTGAGCTGGCTTAACAAACCTGAAACTCGCGATCAGAGATAACTGGTACCACGACGGTGGTTATCAACTATCTTTGTTAACCGCGGCTTTCTGCTTTCTGCTCTGTGCGCGTTCACATAAAAGGGGGCGTTTGACGCGTCATTTGACGCCTATTCCGGATAAAATGGATAGATGGCGGTCCGTATATTTCAGTCAGGAGGAGCAGGTTTTAATAATGCAGGGCTATGAGGATTTCAAAGAAATCTTTACGGCCAAAAGCAATACTGTTGGTGCGAATAAAGCCAGAGAGGAGTGCTGGCAAAAAATTGCAGATCGTGTAAATTCGTAATGTGACAGTGTGAGGTCCTGTCACTCACCTCCGATTGATCACGTGTCCTGGCTAGATGGCTAAGGGGACATGCCTTTGGCTGACTGGTAATTATGCGTGACTCCCACCCGGGAGTCTAGGGATCAAACCCCGCCCGGGCCCTCAGTTGTGTCTCTTGCCACAGTAAATTATATTTATTTCACCACTTAATACACCTTAATTAATCTCCCTCCCTCTTTTAGAGTGCTTAAACTTTAAACTTAATGCAGCAGATTTAAACAATTATGTAGGTCTGACTGTCCCATTATGGATGATAAATAAAAATCACTTTAGTTTTTTGCTAAATCTATGTGAAATTAATTTAAGATTTAATATTATCTGTGATACCAATATACGTTCACCGGCCACTTTAATAGGTACCCTATCACCCTGGGGAATCTATGAATTATATTACAACATTTCACATGAAATTCCACGTCACACTGATTATCAATATAATGGACTATTCATTTATGTTACCTGATTCAGTAAAACGCTTCTTTTATTTGAAGCGTGGGCAGATGGCCAGGGAATACTACAAACATTTTCAGCAGTTTAGTAAGAGCAAGTACAGTATTCCAGTATTCTGGCTCAGATTTTCTGCATCACCAACTAAATGCATGTAGGTTCCCACAGCAAAGAAACGCAAAGAAACGCACACCGTTTGCGCTACTGTGAGCGCACGGCTGCGTTTGGTGGCGCTGACAATATCTGGCTCTAGCAGATTACAAATGTAACGTATTCCCTCAGCTGGAAATCTCTAGCGTTCATAGAGAATATGGTCATGGGAAGCCAGCGGATCAGTCCGGTCTCTGAATACTCTCTTCCTATCCTCGCACAATCCTGGCGCTAAAGTCAACGGGATTGGGTGAAAGTAAAAGGGCGGCGCTTTTTATAGCCGATTTGAGCCTAAACTCTGCACATAACCTGCTCCGGACCAGGCTAAGTTTGCAGAGTAAGTTACCATGGTGATCTAGCCAGGTCGAAAGAGAGCCACCTTCGTGGTACCGGAAATCCTGGTTTTAGACTCAACATACCTCGCTAACCCTCTAATCTCGCTTCGTAGTATACCCCTCTGGCCTCTAATAATGACGTTTGGCGGTCGGGCTACTCCAATAACAACCACGTCAACAGTTTACAACTAACTCACATATTGTTTTCAGTGACAGTCATTGTGAGAAACTTTACCTGTAAATCTGGCTCCCTGACCAGTTTTGGTGCCAGTTCTGGTGGGCTTGACTCGCGGCCAACAATGTCAGGTTCATCTCCAGGAGGATATGTATCCAGCTTTTTTAGTTTAGTCTTTTCCTGCGCTCTTTTTTTCCCTTTTCTTTGCAATTTGTTGCTCCAGTGACTGATGATGACGCTGATAGACAGCTGTTGATGATGATTTTACCCAAAATACATTTAGACATTTTACTGGCGATCCACTTGTAAATTTGCACATTGTAAAGTTAACTGTGAGAGTGAACATGAAGCCAGCCATGCAGCACGACATTTAATTCACTGTGTAGAAACCTACATGACCAAAGTCAGTCATACAATTTTTTGACCAACCATGACTCACTCTGGCTGGGGAAACCTATACATATAACCTCATACGTAGCGTATATTTTTCGCTGAAGTTGTTGTATCCAGTATTGCGCAAGGCGCGACTGATGCCTGAGGAGAGGCCTGTTTTTTGTCTTTCGCCGGGCCCTCCTGGGCCCGGACCGGGGGAGCACTGCCCCCCCACCCAGTCCCCCCTGACACTCCGCGCCTGCTCTGCTTTCAGAGTGCAGGATTACTCGTCGTTCCTAGAATATCCAAAAGTAGATTTGGAGGATGGGCCTTCTGCTACCAGGCACCTTTAAAGAACCAGCTACCAATTTGGGTTAAGGAGGCTGAGACCACCTCCATCTCTAAAACTAAAAACAGAAAACATTTCTGTTCAGTAAAGCCTACAGTTAGACTAAAATAGATTGTGTAGGGGCTAATAGTTAGCTATAGTTATAGGAGCCAAAGCTAGAGTGGGCTCGTCTTAATCACAGCTTCGTCATAGCTATGCCTACGCTGCAGGGGGACGCCAACATGATCTGCTGAGCCTTGTCTCCACCGCTCTTCTTCCTTTTCTTCCCTTTCTCCTCCCTTTTTCCTCCTCCAGCTCATTCCATAGTTAATTAGGGGCATCATGTTACTGTCACTGTGCTCCATTTTCTTTCCTGTCGTTAGTTTTCTGTTTTGCCCCCCCCCTTTTTTTTTTCTCTTTTCTTTCTTTTCTTTCACTGAGGTACATGCTGACTTGCAGTTCCATCCTCTGTCCATCCCAGCGTTTACCTCCACCTGTGTGTGTGGATGTGTTCAGGGTGCCGACTGGCGTGGTGATCGGCGACCTAGTCCTCTGACCATCTCACTTCAGTGCTGCTACCTGCATCTGTTTATGTATGGTCATTATATTTAGTCATTTGTGTGCTCTCCTCTCTCTGTCCTACATCCTCTCTCTGTCTTGTCTCCCCTCTCTTTTTCTTTCTGTACCCAGCTGGCCTTAGGCAGGAAGGTCCCCCCTTATGAGCCAGGTCCTGCTCCAGGTTTCTTCCTCTTAAAGTGGAGTTTTTCCTTGCCACTGTTTGGCTTAAAGGTTTTTTTTTCTCCCACTGTGGGAGTTTTATACTTGCCATTATCCTTAATTTGGATTTAACTAATTTTAGTTAATGATATTTGCTCGGGGGTCATGCTCTGGCTCTCTGTAAAGCGCCTAGAGACAATTGACATTGTAACAGATGCTATACAGATAAAATTGAATTGAATTTAATTGAATTTCTCTTGGTGTGCTGCATAATACACTGTTGCATTTGTACCTTTGAGTAATATATAAATCTGGTATGTAAGGCCCAAACATGAAAAAGAATAGGATAATTTGATAATGAATAATAGCTGTAAAAGACCAACAAGTCAATTAACTACCTGTTCTGGGTGACATCTGTGACATCTGAGCTATTTGTTTTTGTAACCGCACAATAAAATTGAAAAGTAATGGCTTGTCATCTCAACAAGCATTTGCTACATCCAAAGCTTTTAAGTTTGAAAATCACTTAATGAAAAGCTAAGGGAATGAAATTAAAATCACAAACATCTAAATCAAAGCATTTTAGTCACCAAACCAACTCCAGATGTGTCCCCTCAGTGGATTTGCACGCAAACTGTAATTTCTTCCCATTTACAATCCATCCACGGTTGTATGTTGGTGTTGGTATGTTTGGGCTGCACAGCTGTGTCCATTTCGAAAAGGATTAGTTTCAAACTATTCAAAGTATTAAAGTATTAACATTGCATTTATGCCTTGTTTATTTCAAGTCCCCCTAGCTGCAAGGTAAATTGTGCACAGTGTGATGGACATTAACATGCTCAAAAATATCCCCGTGGTCAGACAGCAGCCTTTTCATGTGATAAAAGGCTCCAGATGGCAGGTTTTCACATGTGTCTAGCCAAGTATTACTGACAGGAGGAGGAATACAAGGCAGCCAGTTGAGCACACCAGCACTAATGACTTCAAAATGGCGCCTTTTCATCTCACCATCAGCCACTGAGACATATCATTCAAGGCTGAGAGGCAGCAGGCATTTTGATACAGCAGACTAAAAGGAAGGTGTGTTTAACTGCTATAGACCCACATACATATACATTCCAATGAATTTTTAAAGTTTAAATTCTGAGCAAGGTAGATTCAGAGGTTGTCATGGAAATATTTTATATGTATTTGGCAAGACTGAGAACTATGCTATTCAGACTTGGAAAGTAAGACTTTTAAACAGTTTTCCTGTCCAAATGTATTTCATTCCTGCCAAAGCCAAGATGCTGTCAGATCGGACAGAGTGGACACTGTACTCTGCTATCAACCTCATTCACTTTTGTGTGTTGCACTGTGCAAACATTTTTGGCGCTTTGCTGAGCTGACTGAAGCGTACGGACATGCGCCTGAGGTCTGTGCGCCTCATCCTGAAGTTAAAATTTCTAAGTGGGTGCAATTCCCTGTGATGATATCTCAATACATCCTACTGCAGAGAACCTGGCTGGCCATAATACAAATTTAAAGACATAAAAAATCTACAGCAACTTGGGTTCAAGTGGTGTTTTTAAAAAATTAAAAGAAATGTGATGTTTTCTAATTACTCAGTAAAATGTTCTGTTGAAGTGTTCAGGTGCCTAAATTACATCCTCAATACTCAACAGACTGTCAAACTGCTTCTGACTCAGTAAGAAGCAATTTTGTATAATCGCCAGTAGTTTTAATCATTAATTTTTTGCCTGGATTATTAATAATGCATGTTCTGTGGTGTGAGAAACGCAGAATCCATAATCTGACTCAGTCAGAAGCAGTCCATAACTCTTAAAAACAAAAAACTAGTAACCACTTCCTGGAAAGCTTTTTGGTCTCCTAACAACTGGCGCCCGAGGTAGATGTGGCTTGTGAGTGTGCATCTTGTCCACTCCAGGTCAGAGGGAGGTCAGAGGGCTACGCACCTCCTGAAAGAACCATAGTTAGAGGAGTCACTACGGTCCCTTGATGCTTAGTAGATTGATTTTGTGTAGACCCATAGCGATAAAGAGTAGAGGATAACCACCTGCCTCATTTTTCACCTGGCAGTTTAACAACCTTTCACCAGAGACAGCCAAGATTAATGGATGCACTGCTTGCCTTGGTTTATCATTGCCGGATTAGCTCTTTTCTTGCCCAGCTAGCATGCTATACCTCCTGATAGCCTCGGGTGCATAGTCCACAGCTGGAGGGAAACAAATATTCAACTCCTGAGACTGTGTTTGTGTTTGACATTTAAGTAGTTTGATTTTGTTAAAACAAACTCCATTCTGTTTGCCCTGCCAGTGTGATTCATTTAAGCAGATCTCAGATCTGTCAGTCACAGTCCTCAGCGGACATGCCCTCAGTGTATCAGAGTGGAGAGCACCGCTTATTTTCTTTTGATTTTGAAACCCAATTTTGTATAATCGGCAGTAGTTTTAATCTTTTTTCTTTTTGTTTTTTTTGGCCTGGATTATTAATAATGCATTTTCTGTGGTGTGATAAACCCAGAATCCATATTTATTTCTGCTTCACTCAGACTGCAATGATTTTAATAAATATACTTTTTTTTTTATATCTATGCAAGCACTTCATCGTCAGGTATCTGCTAAAACATGCTAAAAACCAGGCGCCCCCATTATCTCAAGCATTTGGTTGTGTTGTAATCCAGCGCTGTTGTGACAGCTTTTTTCCATTTTAGTTGGTTTACATGTGTGTCTTCATGGTGTATGAGCAAGGCTTCACCTTGGGTCTTTTCCCTACTGTGCTGCTATTACATACCAGTTGTAGTTGAGTTTGACTTGGAATTTATTTATTTTCATGTATTACATTTGTTATGGTCTTTCTCATAAAGGGAGTGTCAACATTTTTAGTTTCATTATTGTGTGGAGGAGAAGGAGGTCAGCTGATCTCATTTCAACCCTACTGCTACATTCACACAACCCTTGTTCTTATTACATATTTTACTGTTAGCAGGTCTTGCAAGCGGAATAAATGTTGATCACTGCTCATAAACGCTACATAAACCAGAACCTTTTAACAAGCTTTCACTCCACAGGTAAGATTATTATTTTAGTAACACCAGGGAAATATATATATGTATATATATATATATATATATATATATATATATAGATATATATATATATATATATATATATATATATAGATAATATATATATATATATATATATATGTATATATATTTATTTATTTATTTTTTTTTTTTTACTTTTTGTTAAATTAAAACTTACTTTTCACCCTCCTCCTTGGTTGGTTAGCTCTTGCATTTTGAATTTTAGGCAGCATAATTTATTGGTCATGTTTACTTTTGGTTAAAAGCAAACTCAAGACCTACCTTTTCAGTCTAGCTTTTAACTGAATCTTACTTATTCATTGTGTTTTTAGCCTAATTTTTATTTTATTATTTTAACTTCTTAGTCTGGGTCTTAACTGAATCTATTTTATTCATTGTATCTCTCACTATGTCTTAGACTAGTTTTAATTGAATTTTATTTATTTATTTAATCTTTATTTATCTTTATTTATCTATTTTATCTTTTATCTGGTCATTTGTGTTTATTGTTTCCTGTATTGTTTGTATGTAAAGCACTCTGAGCTGCTCCTGTTTGCATGAAAAGTGCTCTATAAATAAAGTCTGATTGATTGATTGATTGGTTGGTTATCTTAACTGCTGCATTCTGGGCTTTTGGAAGTTACCAAAACTTCCAGTCTTGAATGCCACAATTCAAAACTCCCATTGATTCGGAACGGGCTGATGTAGCACAAGGGCAAGGACAAAATAGAAAGAATGTTAATGTGTTGAACCTCATGAGAAATTTCGGACTATGTTTACATCATTTCGACAAGGAAAAGATCAACACTGACTCTGAGCTGAGTGGTGATCCTGTCTACTTTGCCTGGAATAACTGGAAGAAGTCATCGCATTGAAATGCACATTGAAATGTGTGATTTTTGCCTCCTTACATGTAATATTCCACAGCAGGGTAGCCGCTATTTCTATAAACACTCACACCTGTCAAGTATCCCGTTTTGGCCGGGAAAGTCCCGTATTTTACTCTTCTCTCCCTCGGTCCTCCCGTATTAGTATTTTCCTGTAAATCTCATGTATTTTAACCTGCGTTATTAAAAAATAACAATACCGCATCGGGCGGTGTAAAAAAAAAAAAAAAACATTTCCAATCTGACATCTGTCACTTGCCTCGTGATAACTGCCACAGCAGTAGCCACTACAGGTACTGTAGGTGGTAGATGTCACAAGGTTAGTGTGTGACATCCGATGAGTGACAGAGCGCAAAGAAAAAAAAAGCTTGTTACGGAGAATAGGATGTCGTTAGACAACAGAACTGTTAGCGCTCTTCTCTCATGTAAAATGAACTACTCCGGACCAGTCCACAAATACACTCCTTTCAAAACAGTCATAAAGAATTCAAAGTCTGCAACAAATGAGTACAACAAGTCATTAAAAGAGTAAAGAAAAGTCACGTGAAATGAGATGAAAAACTGTAGAAGAAGAGCAATATGAAATGAAAACAATGTGTGGAATGAAAATCAAAATGTAAATGTAAATACAAGCAATGTTAAATGAACAAAAAATATGCAAATCCCTTCAAATAAATACTCTACATATATACTCCTTTCGTGTTTTCATTTAGGCTATAATGAATGTTGACATCATGTCAACGTGGCTTTATGCACAGCTGCACTACTTCCTGAACTTCAGCCAGCTGCTTTGTTTCCTGTGTGCCATTAATTGATAAACTGATTAATCCAGGTGTGTCTGATCTCACAGCAATGGTCAGACACACCTGGATTGATCAGTTTGTCCAATAATGGCACACAGGAAACAAAAGAGCTGACTGAAGTAGTGTAGCTGTGATTTTAGCTTTTTTGTACACCAAAAATGTAAGAGATACTGGAGCTTGGTTGGGATGGTGGGACTGCTTACGGATTTTCCCTTATTTTCAAATCCAAAACTTGACAGGTATGTAAATACTACTAGTTAGCTAAAAGTTAAGAAAGAATATGATACTGGCTCAATATTTGTCAATTTGCAATGTTAATACAGTTGATTAGATAATTACAGTGTGAATGGACTTATATTTTCAACAGAGTGTGTCAGTGCAAAATGAAAACGTTTGAAAGTACTTGAAAAAAAGGCATGTCAAGGCAGGTCCCTTCATCATTCTTCCACCGTCATGCTTGATAGTTGGATGAAGTGCTGGTGCTGATATACTGTGTGTATGACACAACTCAACTTTGGTGTTTTCTGTCTGAATATTCTCACAGTTTAATCTTTTGATGATATGCAACTTTGCAAACCTAGGTTGTGCTTCTTTGCTCTTTTTAGAGAGAAAATTAAATCAGTATATCTAACATTTAACATGCAAAGGCCTGAGGGTTGAAAATATAGCTCTTGGGTTTTTGCAGTTTCATCTGATACTGCAGTTAACTTGCTGAGACATCCACTCCTGAGACGATTGGCAACCGCCTTGTTTTCCACATGTGAAAAATCTTTCTGATTGTAGAATCATGAACTCTAAATAGTGCTCTTATAACTGTTCCCAAATTGATGCACAGCAACAAGTGCTTCTGTAAAAGCATCACTGATGATGTTTCTCCTTGAAAATGGGTTAACAAACAAATTAAACTTTCACACACACACAAAAAAAAAAATTTAAGTGCATTTGATTGGCAGCACCTGACAGCTGTTCTTAGGAATGTACTTTGACTTTCTCACACTCCTGCATTTTTTTTTAATCTAAGGTCAGATAAACCTAATTTTAAGGCCCAGTATGGATCAGAAATATATATATATATATATATATATATATATATATACAGTCATGGAAAAAATGATTAGACCACCCTTGTTTTCTTCAGTTTCTTGTTCATTTTAATGCCTGGTACAACTAAAGGTACATTTGTTTGGACAAACATAACGATAACCACAAAGATTGCTCATAAGAGTTTTATTTAAGAGCTGATATCTTATCATTTTCCATGGTTTTCTTGATTATAACCTAAATCACTTAAGTTTTTACATCAATAGCTATGGTGTTGTACTGCCAAAAACACTGCTTTCTTTTCTGTCTGTTTTAGTCACATGATGACGTTTAGTGGTACCAGGTATTAAAATGAACAAGAAAGTGAAGAAAAAATGGTGGTCTAATAATTTTTTCCATGACTTGTATGTGTGTTTTCTTTTCTTTTAATATCCTGATATGTTAAATAATAGAAGAGGATGTACTTTCTTTTTCCATGTCTGTCTATTACTCACACACACACACACACATATACAAAACACGTATCTTCTGTAATCCCGAAACCCCCTGTGTGTCTCAATATCACGCTGCCCCTGAGAACAACTGGCTAAATGTTGGCAGTGAGGCTACTTTGATTTCCAATTTCCAGTCAAATTGAAGAGCACTAAAATCGCCAGTCTTGCACAATTTGCTTGATTACATGTTTCATTTGTGAGCTATAGTTTCTTCTCAGCAGGGAATTATTCTTGATGTCTAAATTTGCATCATTTACATGTTGCTGAGTGCTCTCCCATCGAGTTATTACTGCAAGCACCAGCCTTGCTACAAAATGAGCTAGTATTTTCCCACAGAACCAAGCGTTTTATCATCATCGTGCCATATCTGTGTTAAATGTATCAACTATAGTAGTATTTATCCAAACATCTACATGATTCAGCTGCAAATATAGTAGAAAAAGAGATGTTGGTTGATAGATATTAGACTTTGTCAAATTGCTTTAAAACCCACAGATTTTTTATAAGTTCCATGGAGCAACAGTGCAAATAATACTGATTAAAGCACAAATGCAGATTCTACTATCTAAGTTGGAAAATCAGCTGTATGAAAGATAAATTGAAAAATCAATTAATGTTAATTCTCAAGGATAAAGCAACAGTACATTAATAGGTTATGGAGAAGCCTTTGAAATCCAGCTCCTTTAATCTATCTACTCACAATGTGCTCCTTTTCCTGTTGTAGTGCAGCACACCCCCATCCTTCCTTCATTTCTCTAGCCTGGGGAGCCTGAGTGTCTCCAGAGGCTTCCACTTCAGCACAAAAGTGGCATTAATGAACTCTTTAGCCTGCACATTGCTCTCAGGAAAAGTACAAGAAAAAATACTTCTGATGCTTTGTTTTTTTCTTTTGATTTAAAAAAAAAATGATCAGAGACATTCCTGAGTCACTAATTTCTGCCAGTAAAAGGAACATTTTGACTGTTTTATCCCTACAGAGTTGGGGAAATAGCAGGAGTGAGGCATAAAGAGAAAGATCATTCTGCTTTGACTGTCAGATACGGAGAATGGCGGGACGTGAATGAGCCTGGGGCCCCGCACTCTGGATTCTCTTTATAGCTCTGCCATCCCATGTAAAAAGGAATTTTGAATGTAGCTCCTACATATTTAATATGCAACTTGTTTCACAGATGTTTCTCCAGACATTTTCTGCCTCATAAAACAGGTTATATTATTTTTTAATAAGCCAACATCTCCTGTTGTTATGAAGATACGTTGTAAAGCCCATCAGGGCTGCTTTGATGTGAATGCTGACAGATATATCCATAAGCTGGAATGACAGGGAAAACGGAAGGCTTACGTGCAACTTTTGTGTGTAGAAGTGCATGATGTAGATTTTCAGTGGAAGTCAGATCACTTGAATGTAGGGATGTCAAGAAAACCATTACTCTAGTCTGAAGTTTGTCAAAACTCTGGAAGGAATATGTTTCCTGTTTGATACTTCCATAGCTAGGTTAGCTACTATGAGAACTGAAAAGACAATAACAATAACTTTTGGAATGAGATAGATAATCAGGGACACTTACAGAGAACCATAAGCCAATGTGAAAACCTTGTTGACAAGCATTTCAAAACAAAGGAACCTTAGTAGTTCAGTGATCGCAAGCCTGAAAGCTTCCAGGGTGTAATTCTATGGGCCTGATTTACTAAGATCCTAAATAAAGAGTACTAAATTGCGTGTGCACTGAAAAAGTTTGCGCGTGCTGTTGTTGTGTGTTTTGCGGGTGATCAACTAAGAATGCTCGCGCAATTGATAACGGGTGCAAACCGCAGTATTTAAATGAGGTGTTGCGTGTCTTACGGTTTGCGCCATGGAGAGTCTGGATGGAAAGCAGGATAGACGCAAGCGCAAAATGAAATTTGACGAGTTGGAGTTAGAGATATTAGTGGAAGAGGCAAATAAACACATTCATGAACTACAGCAAAGAAATTTAAACATCACCAAAAGAAACGCAATATGGGAGAAAATCTGCGATAGAATAAATGCAGTTGGTAAGACAAAAAGAACGGCAGATGAGGTTAAAAGAAGGTGGCAAGATATAAGGCAAAGAACTAAAGAAAAAGTGGCCTTTAATAAAACTTCGGCAAACAAGACAGACAGGTGGAGGGCCTGCGGAAGAGATGCCTCTAACCAGCATTGAGCAGCAGGTGCAGCTCACCTTCTGCGAGGAGCAGATAACAGATAACTGGGATACGGGGTATGACACGCTAGAGCCAACTGCAGAACAAGGTAGGCGCACAATAAGAAACACTTTTTTCTCCATGAAAACACGTGATTTATTTATTATCACAAATAAAAAAATGAATGTGCCTCCCAGTGTTTCCACTAGAAAAAATTGGCACCGGACAATGTGACCGGCAGGTTTTCAATTTACCGGACAAATGTTTGAAATTCCGGTCACATAGGCTATATGAATTTATTGAGGTTAAAAATAAATCATATGCAGTAGTACGATATCAATGCAAGTCATTTAATAGTGTTTTTATTGAAAAACAGGCTATTTCAAATAAAATAAGTCCCGTCAATTGACTCACGAGCGTAACTTAAAAAAATAAATAAATAAATATTGCAGAAGCTCGCGCTCTTCTGACTCCGCTGCGCTGTTTTAATGCGGTTCTGCAGAGGGAAACCTCTCTCTGCTGGCACACTGGAGACAGGGATCAGCAGGCTATCTTGGCCAGTTGAGCCCACTCGGGGTAGATTTCACTGAAATCCCCGATGAGAACTTCACAGGCCGTTGAGAAGTTCAAGCCTCCATAACCGCGGAGCGCTGTCATGATGGAGATGCGTCTCTGCGCGCACCTGTGGCATCAATGAGTGGAGCTGTGGCTGGAGCCGACTCGTCCTCACACACTACTCATTTGTAAAAAAAGTATATGTTTTTTCATAAAATCCATCCATCCATCCATCCATCCATCCATCCATCCATCCATCCATTAGCTTCCGCTTATCCGAAGTCGGGTCGCTGGGCCAGCAGCTTCAGCAGAGAGGTCCAGACCTCCCTCCCCCCGGCCGCTTCCACCAGCTCCTCTGGGAGAATCCCGAGGCGTTTTTCATAAAATGATGTGGAAATAACCCATTTTATTACAACTGAAATTGTGCTTGGGAGGAGTATTTTCACCGGACATTTTGACCGGAGAGATTATAAAATCCCGGACTTCTGCATATTTTACCAGACAAAGTCCAGCAATTACCAGACAACGGAAACCCTGGTGCCTCCTGTGGCAACCTTTTGCTGAATAATACTTGATTTAACATTCAAATAAAATATTTCTCCTTTTGCATGTGCAAAAAAATTTACACGAGTCCGAAAGACTCTCTCTCTGCGTATTCTTTGATTTTGGCGATGTCGCCTCCTTGCCACAATAACAGCAGCCATCAGTGCGTAATGCTGGGCAGATTAGCAACTTCCTTTCGAACGTATTAAATACAGACGCAATCACAATCCCCGCAATTACTTTCAGGGTTGGTAAATCTCATTGCGTGTGGTAAATGAACCTATTTGCATTTTCCCCTCCCAGTATTTAGCGCTTTCTGGCGGGTACGCCCCATATTGATTATTCATCAGGGTAAAAGTACTAAATGAACAGCGTGTGCTATTTTGCTCATTTGAGAGGCGCAGTCCTCTTTGCACGCGGTTAGTAGATCAGCTTGCACATTGGTTTGCGGGTGGTGTCAAGTTTGCACACGTTTTTACGCACGCAAACCTTTAGTAAATCAGGCCCTATGAGTGTAGAATTAAAAAATCTGGGATGTCTAAGAAAGAGGGGCTTAATGTCCTTCTGAGTTCATCCTCGCTAATTATGTTGCACAATTGCAAAGCGAGGATGAAAAGGTGAATATGATCCTAGTTCATGCACATTCAAGGCTTTATTAAGCAGATCATGAGGAGGCTGGCCACAGGTTTACTGATCCAGAATTGGTCTGGGCTGCCAGAGCTTCTACTCACTGTATGATTTTGGGCTGTCGCAGATGAAAGATCAACACTGTGAAAGAAGCGTGGGGATATTTTTAGTCTTTGGCCATAATCGGCAGTCCTACATCCTACATCCTACATCATAAGTGGTTTGATGACAACCATCACATTGGTCTTGTGACCAAAGACAGCCTGATATCAATTTCTGACAGTGTCAGAAATCCAACGCCTCCTCTACTTACAAAGTTGGCCTCTTCTCCTATACCATGACCAGGAACACATTCTTCTCCTTTGAAGCTTTTTTAAAAAGCATTTTCTGCCCGATCTCTGCATCAGTAGTAACCTAGGATTCAATAGGGCTTATCTTCATACAGTCTTCGCGTACCATTCTTGACTTCGTGCCCAAGACTGAGCAAATGCAAATCGTATAGTGTGAGATGTTAAGACCTAATACGACTCCAGAAACCGTGCAGTGTACAGGAGCCCTTAGACATAAATTCATGAAAATGAACTTACATGAATGACTGTAAATGTCTCAGTTCATCTTCTGTCATCCAGGATCTCAGTAGCTAAATATAAAGGATGTGATGACCTACTATTTTGGCTTGCTGGTTTGTAATGTTTTCTTCTGGCACATGCTTAAAGTGGGTCGTGTGAGGATATGCTGCACGTGAGATGTGGGAGTGGTTACGGCTACAGTATAAAAGCAAGTTTTTGCAGATCTCTTGAGGGCTTTCCAGGTTCATTGAGCAGCCTTTGTTCTACTTAATGCAAACCACAGGTTGCGAATTTGTATTTGCCACATGCATTTCCAAACATCCATTCACAGTACTACAGTACTGATGATCTGCATTTTCACACCTCACTTTAGTTTCCTTTATATATGTTAATTCAAATCTAATTGGGGAAATACAACTCTTTGTAAACTCTCCTCTTTTTGTTTTTGTTGCTAACCTGAACCAAGCTGGTAATAAATGCGGCCTGATCACGGTGCCGGATCCTTTCTATAATTAAAACCTTAACGTTTATGGTCGGTGCTTTCTCTGTTTAGTCACCTGTCTCTTCTTCACGGTTAAATAAAATGTAATTGTCTTGTGAAGAGAGAGATTTGTGAGAAATACTGGTAAGGACGAATGTAGAGGAGGCCCCCGATAGTAAAGTTTACCCATAGCCTTTTGTTTCATACACATATTTCATATTTCAACTGTTTGTTTTTGTCTGATATGTTTCAGAAATGGAAATTAATTTAGTGGGGTGTATTTTCCGGTAGACATCAGAAACATGGGCTGGGTGATGAGACATGTTGTTTTAGTTTAATTTAATTTATTTGTGTGGACAGTTAAGTTGTCTCTGGTACATTTCTGTGACTGCATCCGCTGCCAGCGTGCTGGTTGCTTATTGGACTCACTGGGCTCCGTGTTTAAAACACCAACTACAACTTTTGTGTGAAGCCTTGCAAGAGCTGACTTTATTTAGTTAGGCTTCTGGTTAAATTGCTTGCCATGGGTAGTGTGCCCCACTTTAGACTGCGTGTAGAATGGTTTTTCTATTTTTTTTTTGACTGAAACATTTGGGTTTTCTTTTGTCTTGTGTAGCTATATTGACTTTTAGATTCTTGGGGTACCAGGTTCAGGTACTTTTACTACATATTTCTGTGTAGTGATGTGGATCTGGGTTCCCTTCTAGGATCTTCTCTCTTTTTTTCTTCTTACATCTCCTGTTAAAAGTCTTGCTTTGTTGTTTTCTTTTTGCTGCTATTCACCCATTTAGTTTGCTGTTTTAGTCTGAAAGTCTAGTTCCTCGAGTTAAAAGTTCTGGTTTGATTTCCTTTGTTTTCATCCAACCTGACTGGTAAAGCAATTCCAAAAATGAGTAGTTAAAAACTGGGGAGCATTTTAACATTGATTTTTCTAACTACTCAGAAAAAAAAAAAGAATTTTGTCCACTTTAAGCAAGGCTATTAGAGCAGAGGCAGTTGCTTAATGTAGTAGAGTCTACTAATGAAGAGCCTGTCTGCTCTGAAGTCTCAGGAGTCAACAAGGAAAGGGGCTTCTCATTTAAATCTATTTGTAATTATTCTAATTTTTGAGCAGTGTAAAGACCTGTTAACGTTGCACCATCAACAGGATTTGGAGCATGAGAAATGGGCCGAGGAGCACAAACTTGAGCTAGTAAGGTTGAGATTGTGTGTCTCTCTCCATGAAGCTTTACTGAAACGAGAACATTACAATGCTACAGACCTGATCTGATAAGGGATGGCAAGCTTTTTAATTCTTTTCAATGCAGACTGTTTCTGATCTTTCCGAAGTTGGCTAAAGTCTAAAGAGCTGGCTCTGAAATCCTTACCTTTGTGGATGTATGTTTTGAATGGAAAAGCCCCATGAGCCTTTTCTGCTTTGAATATGACTGACAGCAATAGCTATAAAGTTAAAGCTGCTGTTTTTAAAAATATTATGAACTTTTGTCCCAAAGACTTGCTGGTAAAAGTTAGAAACTCTAGGTAACACAAGTCAAACTTCTGATGGGTTTGTTTGGGAACTGACAATTGTGATGTAAAAATAATAATTGGGTATCTTATTTTACCAGTAATTGGGTGAGTTTCCTGTGAGGCAGTTATACAACAATTACACAAGACACTTAACCATGGATGAAAGTGCAAAGTGGATTTAATCTCCATTGTATACAGCAGAGATGGTCATTCACTCACATACAGGATGAGCCCATGTCAGGAAATGACAATGAGCGAACCAGGTGCAAAAGTTTTAAATGCGTTAAAAGTAACTTTTAACACACTGTCTCAATAACAACGAAGCCTTGACTAACTTCTCCAGACGGCTATGTGTCCCAGAATCATACAATTAACATCTGAGTGACTATATTTCACATTTCAGAGGAGAAGTCACGGATGCATAGAACTTAGCATTATTCAAACAAACAGGTCACACTGACCTAAGGGCCACTTTTTTTATAACAACTAATTAATTGGTGGCAAATTGCTTCTGGAGTTGACATTTCCACATTTATGTGAGCTCCTTTCATTAGAGCAGTTTAAATCTACTCTTCCATAACATATAGCTATTTACATGAATGAACACAAAAAATGCCTCTGGTGCAGCTGTTTTGACAGTTGAATGAAAGAAAATGGTAACTGATGACTCGGAGGGAGCTTTTCCAGGAAGCATAGGGGAGCTGGGCCTGAGTAAAAGAATTCATCCTTTAAACCTAGTGATAGTCAAACCAGGGAAGAGCAGAGCAGGACTCTTGTTTAAGAAAAAATGAATGCCCTGTGTTAAAAATCTGAGAAACCGTATTCAGGGATATCCATAACTTTGACACGTGGTTATGAATAAAAAGATACATTTGATTTGAAATTTGTCAAGTATGATACATTGTAGATTCATGTTCAGGTGCTTAATTTGGAGATATCTTATTCAATAAAACAAAAAGAGTTCTTGAAGAGACAAGTTTTTATGATGTGAATATTTTCAAAAAGAACAGATTGGTCAAGAGCTTTTACATGTATTGGTCTCACTCAGGGACAAGTTAAAGTTTGACTCGAAGGTGAATCAGGTTTGAGAGATGTCTGTTTTTTACTACAGATCAATGGAACTGCATCTGCTGGCAAACTCTTTCAACAGAAAAAAAAACAATTCCAGCTTATCTAAACACCTCAACCTTAATACATCTACACACAGGCTCCCCCCCCCCGAAAAAAGAGCACGAACCTGGTTTAAACATTTTGCAAATTGAAACAGGTGGATTCGACGTACTTAATATTAAAACAGTGTTTATCATTCATCACAAATTCATCTCAACTACTTTCATTTTGTTCAAGCTCATGTAGTGTCATGTTTCATACCCTTTAAAGGCTTTTTGCATTTCCATCTAGTTTTTTTAATATGTTATGATCCATTAACATCAAATAATAATCATATAAAGTAATACAAATGTATGTAAATATTTAACTTATTTACAGAGACGTTTATATTAACAGTGTAATAAATGACCATTGATAACTACAGGGAACAGCAGGGACCGTTAGCCATTGTAGGGGCCCCAGATAAAATTTGATTGGCCCGCTGAAGTGCCCCAGTCTTTCCACATGTGCCTCTGAGAACGATGATCAGATTATAGATGGATGCAATTCTGTGCCCAAACAGTTACTGGTACTAATGTCCATCATCAATAAAGTTTACGAGAAAAGAATTATACTGATGTGAAAGGAGCACTGGAGACGAGCTTCCATTTGTCTAACATTACACAGAATACCAATTAATGGTAGTCAAAATTTTGTGTTGGTAAGTCTCAAATCCTAATGCTGATTGTCAGTCATGTTTGACAGAACATTTACTCGCTGCTGTCACTCAGCCCAAGTCTGTGAAACATTTAGGTTGTAGGCAGCAGCTGGCTATTTCACAGGAACTTACTTGTGTTCAAAAATGAATGTCACCACTTCACTGCTGCATATAAATATAATGTTAATTCATCTGCTTCTTGTGTTGATGACGATGTGTGTTTGTCAACTCGGTTCCTTGGATGATGTTGAGATAAACTCCATCCCTGCTGTGATCATCAACAGTACAAAGTCTTCTCCTCCTTCTGGCTGTTCCCTTCAGCGAATCATTCACCTCCATCTAACCCTACCCTCTGCATCATCTTCTCTCACACCAACTAACTTCATATCCTCTTTCATTACACTCATAAATGTACTTTTTGGTCTTCCTCTGGGCCTCCTGCCTGGCAATTCCAATCTCATCATCCTTCTGCCGATATATTCACTATCCCTCCTCTGTACATGTCCAAACATCTCAGTCTGGCCTCTCAGATGTTTTAGAGAGAAAGTCAAACATGAGCTGTGCCTCTGATGTAATCATTCCTGATCCTGTCCATCCTCGTTACTCCCAACGGGAACCTCAAGATTTTTAATCTCTTCCACCTCCAACTCTCACTCTTGTTTTTTTTTTTTTTTTAAATTTTTCTCAGTGCCACAGTCTCTAAACCACAACATCGGAGGTCTCACCACTGTCTTGTACATCTTTCCTTTGATCCTTGCTGATACTTTTATCACATATCGTGCCTGGCAGTTTTCTCCACCCATTCCAACTTGCTTGCATACTCTTGACCTCCTTTCCACAAATTCCACTGCTCTGACCCAAAGTGTTTAAAATCCTCCGCTTTCTTTATCTCTGCTCCCTGTAGCTTCACTGCTCCACTTGGGTTCCTCTCATTCACACAAATGTATTCTGTCTTGCTGCGCGCTAACCTTCATTCCTCTCCTTTCCAGGCCATACCTCCACCTCTGTAGCTTTACCTCCACCTGCTCCCTGCTCTCACTACAGATCGCAATGTCATCTGTGAACATTATAGTCCATGGAGATCCCTATCTAACCTCATCTGCCAGCTACTCCTCTGACCATCTCACCTCAGTGCGGCTACCTGCATCTGTTTATGTAGCCATTTCATTTGGTCATTTGTGTGCTCTCTCTGTCCTGTCTCCCCTCTCTTTTTATTTCTTTACCCGGCTGGCCTTCGGCAGGAAGGTCCACCCGTATGAGCCAGGTCCTGCTCAAGGTTTCTTCCTCTAAAAGTGGAGTTTTTCCTTGCCACTGTTTGGCTTAAAGTTTTTCTTTCTCCTGCTGTGGGAGTTTTTTGTTACCTGACATTATCCTTGATTTGGATTAAATATTATATTTTTAGTTAATGAAATTTGCTCTGGGGTCATGCTCTGGGTCTCTGTAAAGCACCTAGAGACAACTGACATTCTAACAGATGCTATACAAATAAAATTGAAATGAATTGAATTGTCCATCTCTATAGTAAACAGGAAGAATCTCAGAGCCGATCCTCGATGCAGTCCCACCTCCACCTCAAACTTCTCTGTCACACCTACAGCGCACCTCATCATTGTCTTACAGCTCTCATGCAAGTCCTGCACCACTTTAACATACTTCTCTTCTGCTCCAGACCTCCTCATACAATAATAGAGCTTCTCTCTCTGTACCCCGTCATATGCTTTCTCAAGGTTTAGAAACACAAGGTGCAGCACCCTCTGACATTCTCTGTACTTCTTTATCAGCATCCTCAAAGCAAACATCGCAACTGTATTCCTCTGTAGTTGCCACAAGTTTGCACATCTCCTACACTGTAAAACCTAACAGTGCATCTTAATAAAATAATTAAGTTAACATAACTCATACTTTGAAAAAAGTTAGATGAAATTATTTCCATCAATTAAACTAACTCAAAAATGAAATGTTGAAGTAATAACTCGGTTGCTTTGAGTGCATTTAAATTTTTGGAGCATTTAAGTGTTGGTGACATAATTCTACTTCATTCAGCTAACTTATTCTGTATAGGTTGTGTTTACATCATTATAAAAAATATAAGTCCATACACCGTGATTTGGCTTTTTATAAAGGGTTTTTTAAAAACCCTATATCACCAATTGTATCATCTTTTTTACATGATGTTCTGAGACAAAAAAAAAACAACAATTGAGCAATACATCAAATCCTGATATATCAAAAGTTATGCAATTTAAGATTAATATGTGCAAATTTCTTTGTTTCTTTTTCTATCTTTTTTTTTTTTTTTTTAGTATTAGATCATCCTGGCAATTATTTAATGGTTTGTGCTTTACAGGGTTAATTGTTTGGTTTATTGTGAACAAATAAGCCAATAAGACAAAGAATTAATTCAAAATCTTTGTATGATTAAAAAGTTTTTGTGTTGATTGCACAAAGAAATCGGACAAATGTGCGAAAATAAATCAGTCACGATTTCGATAAATACATTTCGTGGGCAGATTTTTTAACTGTGTCCATTAAGTGAAGTGTTCGGATCCAGTGCGTTTGCAGACAGCGCTGACGTCACTCCGCCACCAACGTCTGCCTGAGGAGCATGTGTGCGGCTCCATTTATCACCGGTGACTTGCATTTGGAGTAGTCAGGATTTTTGTCTTTGAACGGGAGTCGGGAGGACGCTAGACGCATTTTTTATCGGCTGGCACTTTACAGGAAGATCTACCCACTTTACCAGGTAACTGTTGTACTATTTTATTGCTGTTTTGCCCGATTTCCGGTTAGTTAGTCGGCTGTTTGAATTAAACCACCACAGCGTTAGCCTGTGAAGTGAAGTAATTTAACAAGTTTAACAAAATTAGCTCTAGCTTGCAAGCTTCGGATTAAATTCAGCAAGGAACTTGATTAAATTCAAGTTAAGGAGCATATGCATGTAGATGTTAGCTTATAGGTATTAGCTAGCACTAACCGCTCTCGCCTGAATTTGGCGCTTTACTTTCTCCGCTACGAAAAAAAAAACGTCAGTTGTTTGAATGAAAAACGGGCGGTTAATTACTTCACTGGACGCTGAGAAAACTATTTTACCAGCGCAAACTTGAGAATAAACATAATTGTTTCACGAAAATATGTGGAAATGTAAGTTATGCAAGTTTTCTAGTTGTTTCAAAATACAGTTGTTGAGACATTACAGGCTCTACCATGGCCAGTACTCCACACAGTTTCACCCTTGCCTTGCTTGTATACTAGTTGCATGTGTACATTCACAACTTTTAATTCACTGAAGGTACATTTGTCAAAAAATCATTCAGCAAGAAGAGTGGTTGCTGGTGACAGTGATTTGATTATCAGTCAGTCATTTCATTGCCCTGTGTGCGATTTTAAGCAGCCATTTGTTGAGAGGGAAATGTTCAGTCATCTAAGGGGACATTTAAGAAAAAAAGAAATGGTGCCATGCCCATTTACAGCTTGTAAGTTTGAAACAAATGTGTACTCCACGTATAATGCACACAAATGCAGAGCACATCAGAATGGATCGGACTATGATGTAGCAATTGTAGTGCAAAATGTTGCTGATGTTTCTCAGAACAGTGACATTGAACATGATTCTGTGGAGCAACCAGATGATGATGATGATGATGATGATGATGATGATGATGCTGTCTCAGCACCAGGCACTAGCACTGAGGGATTAGCAGAACAGTTACAGTACAATCTGGCTGCTTTCTTTTTGAAAATGCAAACTATTCTCCATGTATCACAGAGGGCAATACAGGAAATCATTGAGCACATTGATCATTTGTTTTCATTGTCAGAATGTGTTGTCAGAGAATCTGTAATCAAGATACTGAAAAAACATGACTGTGCTTTCACAGACACACTTGTAAATGAAATTGTCCTGGCAGTTTCAGAGAGCAATGTTTTGCACAAATCTGTTACTTTTGAAGGACCATTATCAACAGCTAAGAGGAGAAAATCTTTTTTTTATGGAGAAATTTCCATTTGTTAAGCCTGTAGAATACCTTATTGAGTCATCACAGCGCACCTACATGTATGTACCTATTCTCACATCTTTACAACTCTTGTTGCAAAAAACTGATGTACTTGAAAAAGTCAAAGAAACAGCATCACATATGCCTGAACAGTATATGTCATATTGTGATGGTTTCCACTATCAGGGAAATAAGCTTCTTTCAGATAAGGGTCAAAAATTATCAGTAATTCTCTATGTTGATGATTTTGAAGTCACAAACCCTTTAGGAACATCCAAAAAAATTCACAAAGTGTGTGCAGTCTACTGGACATTAGCTAACATACCAGTTAAGTATCGTTCAGCCCTCCATTCTACTCAGCTGGCCATTTTGTGCAACTCAAACGATGTGCGACAGTTTGGATATGAGAAAGTTTTTACACCTCTTTTGAATGACCTAAAAACTCTTGAAAAAGTGGGTGTCTACATTGAAGCATTTGGTGACTGTCTCAGAGGCACAGTCTACTCTGTTGTGGCTGATAATCTTGCTGCCCATGGGCTAGCTGGTTTCAATGAGAGCTTCAGGTCTACATATTTCTGCAGATTTTGCCTTGCCACCCAAACAGAAATGCAGAAATCAGATGCAGTAACTGGAAGTTTTGAAATGAGAACCAAAGACTTTCATGATGCTCTTGTTCGAGAAAAGACCAATGACAGTGATTGTGATTATGGTGTGAAACAGAGTTGTGTTCTCTCTGACCATCTCGCTTATTTCCATCCCATCACAGGATTTCCTCCTGATATCCTGCATGACCTGTTTGAAGGTGTGGTCCCCGTGGAGTTGGCGCACTGCTTGAAAGGTTTGATTAGAAAGAAATACTTCAGTTTAGAGCAGCTGAATAAAGCAGTCCAGTGTTTTCCCTACCAGCATTCTGATAAGGTCGACCGCCCTCACCCAGTTCCTCAAAACTTTGCCAGTCGAGGAACAATTGGTGGGAATGGGCATGAGAACCACACTCTGCTAAGACTGCTACCTGTTCTCATTGGCTCCAGAGTGCCAGAAGGGGAGAAAATATGGGAAGTCTTAATGGAGTTAAAAGATATAGTTGAGCTGGCTATTTCCCATACTTTCACAGATAATACCATCCAGTACATGGCATGCAAGATTTTAGATCACAGGCAACTCCTTCAGGAAGTCTTCCCCAACTTAAGACTGCGACCAAAGCATCATTATATCGAACACTATCCTTATCTTATAAGGTGCTTTGGTCCTCTGGTGCATCTCTGGACAATGAGATTTGAGGGGAAGCACAAGGTTTTCAAGAAGATAGTTCGTGACACTCATAACTACAAAAATGTACTGAAAACACTGGCAGAGAGACATCAAAATATGATGGCATTCTATCTGTCATCACAAACATTTTTCAAGCCACCTGTGCAGACTTCAAATGTGGAGTCTGTTTTTATTGAGTCATTGCCTATTGATACACATTCAGTAGTGTCAAGCATCACAGACAGCAGCAGTGTATATGGCACAAAACAGGCAACAATTCAAGGCACAAGGTTCGTGGTGGGCATGTTTGTATGTAGTGGGACATCTGCTGCCTTGCCTGAGTTCAAAGAGATCAGGAACATATTGCTCATTGGAAATGATATCTTCTTTCTGTTAAAAGACTATGAGACCTGGTATGTTGAGCATTTGAGGTCATATGAGCTGACAGACCATAAAAACAAGAGCCATTCACTAAAGTCTCTGAGTCAGCTAACTGATCAAATGCCACAGATTGCCTACAAAGTCTCAGGTAGGCTAATTCTGACAACTAAACATTTCATTTCAGTGATTGAATGAAGGAGCACGCAGCCATCCTAAGCCTGTTATCTCAGTGGCTGAAAAGAGACTGAGGATCATTTGGAGACTGATATTATTACTTGTGGTCACCTCCTTCCACTCTCGACAAAGTAATTGAAGGTAATGTCTGCTGTTTACTAGGAAATGATGGTATCTAGGAACATGTCTTCTGTATGCATCTTTTAATCAGAAAAGCACGGTTATTCTAGCTAGCTGGACTATATGTGTGTTTAGCTTGGTCCACAAATATATTCAGTGGACCAATTGATATGTGCAAGTTCTTAAGCAGCTGGTGGAAATTTTTTATTTCCCTTTTTTATGTTTCAGGTTTCTTATATCACGGTGAAAATGGAAGCAACTGATGTGCTTAAACTAAGGGTCATCATTGATGACGTCAATGCTGAGAGACTTATTTTGCCCTCTCGTCCTGAAACTGTAAATGCCCTTATATGTGAGATGAAGGATAAGCTAAATCTGGCATATGACTTTCGCCTTCAGTTTCAAGACCCAGAATTTGACAATGCCCTGTGCAATTTAGTTAACATGGAAGACCTACCATCTAAGGCCACCGTTAAGATATTTAGAGTTATTGAGTCAGATCTGAGTTCAACTAGTACAGATGACACTGTGCTATTGTCTGATAACACAGAATCACCAGAGCGACTTTGCAGATGGCCAGCCATCTTTTTTGTTCCAGATTTCTCATTTGAGGTTGAGTATACTCTAAAAGAGGGCAACTCTGCCTACATGAGAGAGGGAAAAACTCTCAGGTTGACCAGGGACCAAAAGCACAACATATTGGATGCAATGGCTGCTGAAATATACAAACATAAAGCATATCCCAGTGCCAAACAGATTGGTTTGGCAGCAGAGGCTCTGGTAAACAAGCACCCCTGTCTCAAGGAAAATGCTTCCAAAAGAGGCTATGAGGGCTGGCAGAACAGTTTGCGCTTTAAGATGGGAAACTACAGGAGCAAACTGAGCAGGGCTGGCATAATGGATGTGGCTGTGAATGCAGGAAAAACGTAGCAGGACCAATCCAGAGGGTGAAGCACCCAGGGCCAGGATCAAAAGGCCCAGGAGAGGGGAAGTCAACTTCCTTCCCAACTATCCCCATGGAGAAAATAGGCAGACACTGGAGACCCAAAGGCTTGCCATGGTTGACCAGTTCAAGAGGACATCAATGGAAAGGGACATGACATTCATCCATCATCATATATGCAACGTACCTTTGCTCTCAGACGCGAAGAAATTGTGAACTTAGCTCCTCCAGTTGCTGAATTTAAGGACAGATGGCCTGCACTCTTTTGTGAACCACAAGTGAGTATAAAGTTGAAAAATATGCTTAAAAAATAAGCATATATCATCAAAGTCATCATAAGATTTGAGTAGTTTATGGATGTATTATGTCTGACTGAAAATGTTTGAAAAGGCCAGTGTTACAATATTGCATTGCTTTTGTTTTTCATGCAGCTGTACAGTGAATTCCACAGGATCACAAATCAAAATCTGCCATCTACTTTCTATGCTTCACTGGACACACACACACCCCCAGCTGCTAAAGCTCTACAAAAAGAGGAGGACTGGCAGTTTTGGTCAGAGGATGGAATCGATCCTGATGGCTTTTGAGGAAAAGGTTGTTTTTTTTTTTAATTTTATACACAAAATTGATATTGAATGTTAATGCTGAACACTGACATCCCCTATGCATACACTGTCTTGCAACAGGACAAAAACGATATCTGTGCAGCTCGAACAGCAGCCTTGGCCGGCCTACCACTGTACTTGAAGGAGGATTCATCAGAGGTCTTCAGAACTTTCAAGGTAATTGTGAAATGTGGTTAGCATTAGGTCTCATCAAACACAAATGACAAACAATTTTCTGCTCTTAAATCTGAAACTGAAGTTCAAACTTTCCAAAACAACTGGCAATGTGCAAGTTTTACACTGTACACTCTCAATTCTGATTTGTAGTTTCCCAACAAATCCTCTAATAAACCAAAACTCATAATGTGATGTTGATGTATGAACTTTATAGGAAGTTATTGATTTTTAGGGTCTCTGGTCATTCACTTATGTGCACTGGTGTGTATGTGTGTGCATGCATGCATGTAGGAAGAATTCACACCCTGTTGGTGAAAATAAGAAACTATCAACAGTTATCAGCCTTTGAACAAGCTGGATGATTTGTAAAATTACACTTGCACATTCTTTTCTCCCTTTTTTGTTCAGGATGAAAGTGATGCAAACCAGGATGGAGCAGTGGCTCTGGTGGCTGTGGTGTGGTCAATGAAGAGGAGGTGTCTGAAGTTCCCTTTCAAACACAGCACGTGTCGATTGTTCTTGAGGATCAGGTTGTCATGTCACACAGATCTTGGACTGATGCACTTGTTATGTTATTTGGACTTGTCTATGCTCTCAATTTGAAGTACCCTGAGAAGCTAAGTGGCTTCTTTGAATTCATCCAGGTCATCCTCTTAGATCTGGATGATGGAAGAAAGCAGCTCAAACCAAAGTTACAGGCATTGAGAAATGAGCTGGAATAAAGTTGGCAAAGTTGTTTGTTGTTGAAATTTAGGAGTTTCCAAAACAACACAATCTTGTTATTTGTTTTATTGTAAAAGTCAAGTGGGTGGAAATCACAAAAGCTGAAGTTCAGTTTAACAGTTTTCAGCACAATGCATAGATTGTTTTTGTCACCAGCTTTTGCCTGGAAACTAACTATGACAATTTGTAACCACATATATACTGTTTTATGTTAATTTGAGGTTTTAAGGGGGAAGTCTGTTTTAAGGGAATTGAACCATCTCAGATTGTGGTGATGGGAGAAAGCCACCTTTTGACTCACGTGCCAGTGGCCAAAACTTGTTCTCAGGTCAGATTTATTTAGTTTTAACACCCAAGTATGTGGAAAGTGTCAGTTCAGTTTAATGATTTTAATACAATGCTTGTGCATTTATATAGGTTGTGGACCAACTTTTGTATCCACTGTAATTGTGAGAATTATCCCCCTAAATGGTATTCTATATTTTAAGTGGGGGCTTTAATTTTGTCAGAAAACTTAAATAGTTTCAGGATAAGGAAATGTAAGTGTGGAGGAGTAAATGACTTCATTTACTGGTAATTTTGTAATGTTTCAAAAGATGTGTTAAGCATTCCACTAAATAAAATTTTCAAGTTGCAACTCATATTTTAAGTTTGTATTGTGTTGATATAACTCAAATGGTATAAGGCAATCGGTTTCCTCAAATGAATTGAGTAACGAGAAGTTGTAAGAACTATAATGTTGTAGTTTGTTGTGGTGAAGGCAAAAGACTACCTGTAACTTGAAAGGTAACATTTGTGTTAAGAAGAGCCATTTAAGTTAATATTACTTAATTCGGATAAATTAAATTAACACATTTTGAATTAGTTTGGAGAAGTGTTACATACAAGTGTAATATATTTGTTTGTTTTAAGTTCTGGTAACTTGAGTGGAATGGTAACTGTAACTTAATTTACCCAAGCTCCCATAACAATAATTTATTGAGTTACTAAAACTTAAAAAAATTGACTACACAAAATTATTTGATTTAAGTTAATAAACTTAAATGATTTAAGGCAATCAGTTTCCTCAAATAGTTTGAGTTCAACTAACTCATCAGGTTTTACAGTGTACTTTCTTAAAAGTCGGCACCAGCACAGTTCTCCTTGATTCCTCAAGCATCCTCTCACTCTTTAAGATCTTGTTGAATGTCTTAGTCAAAAGCTCCACTGCCACCTCTCCTAAAGACTTCCGTACCCCCACAGGTATCTCATCAGGACCAACTGTCTGTCCACTGTTTGTCCTCTTCAATGCCCTCCTCACTTCAGCCTTACTAATCTTTGCCACCTCCTAGTCCACAACAATCAACATTTCTACTCTTCATTCTCTTTCATTTTCCTCATTCATCAACTCTTCAAAGTACTCTTTCCATCTTCCTGTCACACTTCTGGCACCCGTCAATATATTTCCATCTCTGTCCTTAATCACCTTAGCCTCCTCCACATCCTTCCCATCTCAATTCCTCCGTGTCATCAGCCTGTATAAGCCTCATACACAAGTAAGACAGAACCTTTGCTGTTGATGCGGAAAACCATAATTACCCTGGTACAGTAAGAGGTTAAGGTGAAGAAGTTGTCAAGAATTTCAAGATAACAACAACAACAACTGTGGGCAGCTGGCTCTATTCACACAGAGACTACATCATACCAGCATAAAAGAAAACTCTCCTTGTTAAAACCCCAGTGTTCCCGTTTAGAATCTGCATATACAGAACAGAGGCATCTTAGCACCACATCAGTGTATGATTACACAAACTCAAGGAGAGGTGTGCTGTGACATGGCTCACATTTACAAAATCAGTCTGAATTTCAGTACAACAGTCTTTATCTTGAAAGTGCTTTACATAAGAGACTTTATCATGTGACTAGATTTTTCATTCTTTCACCTTAATAAATGGCGTCTACTTACATAACAGCGCATTAACCTTGTGAGAAATTACGGGCCTCTCTTTAAGATGCAGTTGAGAGTGGACATTTTGCTTGTTGGTTTCTTCTTGTTACTTACAGTTTTTAAACCTTCTTTTCTTCCCTCATGAATTTAATTGGTTATTTTAGAGTGACTTTGTAATTTTTGTTTTTAATTGCCAAGTCTCGGCTCATCTAGTAATTTCTAAAAAGCTCAACATAAATTAGCCAGACTCAGCGGTTTAATTAAACCTCTTAACTCAGTGAAATGCATAAAAATTCTTAAAACACATTTAGCCGGATTTCTTTTTTTTTTTCCTTTTCATCCTTTGTGGAAAAAATAGGAGGCACGCAGAAAAATGTTATCACCTCGTCAAAGCTGCAGTCACACAGGTTTCTGGGCCTTTGCGCTTCTTTTCTATGTATCTAACCCCTAAATCCCATTATGGTGACTCAAAGGCTGGCTGCTTGCAATGAATAGACCCACAATATACTTTTCTGATTTTTCACAGTGGTCAATTTAGTAGGTTGCTATTCCTCTCACCCAGCTTTGAGGAGGTTTTAAGGGACACCTTTGAAGTGCATTATAGTCCTTTTAGTGGCGTGGATTCACGCTGAGCTTTGAAAGAGCTCAGCGAGATCAGTGCTGGTCTGCCTGTGCAGTCACTTTGAGTGCTCAGGAGGAAATTTGATTACTTTGAGTCAGTAGTCAACAAGCCTACATCTTCTGTGTTTTCACTGAAAGAGTTTTCATCGTTTCATAGGGTTGCAGTCGTCTCATTCATTCATTTAGTTATTTTTCCTCAAAAGTACATTGAGACAATCAAAGAACAGAAAAGAACTGCTTAAATCTGGGCTTTATTTAGGAAACCAGCTCTCGCCTTTTTCCTGATTTGGTATTGCTTGGCACAGGTGTCGGGAGGCATAAAGCATCACATCTATGTCGGTCCTGTATCCTCTTTTTTATTAAATGGAATTAGCGGGCGTATTTACTGAAACGCAGTTTGTTAAATTTCGCATCTATCCCAATCAATTCAGTCATGGAAAAAGCTGTAAATCAAAATATTTTTTTCAGGATACAATGGTTAGAATGACATGATAGAAGATGAAAAACTGTCATTAGTGAGTAAGTGAGTGAGTGAGTGAGTGAGTTAGTGAGGTTAGATGGGTGTGAAGCAGCTGAGTCCTCACTTATGATACACTACTGTCTTCCTCGCAGAAATGACTTCCAGTATTTGCAGTATCATTTTGAGCTGTATTGCCCTTATGCCCTTATCATTGATTTAGTTACAGATAATTTACTTTTCTTTCAAAACTATTGGAGCACATCAGGGTGCATTTTTCTGTTGCTCACACAAGCAGAAAGAGAGAGGGAGAGAGAGAATTTTGACATTCCCTGTCGTATATGTAAATACAAATACTTAAATATTTTAATTCAGTACAGTCAGTCTACTCACTCAATGAAGCTTAAACACTCTTCTAATCTTTTTTTTTTTTGTGTGTGTGTTGTGGACATTTTTCACAGCCTGAAAGGGAAAAAAATAACGTGTGAAGGAATGGGAATCAAGACATCTGAGGCATCAAACTTAATCCAGCACTTAAAAGTGCACCACCCTACTGAGCATGCTCAGTCTTATAAAGCTGACAAAAATCAAGAGGCTAAAAACAAAGCAAGTAGAGCACACAACTGAGAGCCTTTGATATATTTCATTGTTAATTAAATGAATATGTGCATCAGCCAAAATGGATATTGGCAGGTCAGACCTTGAAGAAAACTGGGAATCAGAATTGGTAATGAAAAATGTAATTGGCGCTTCTCCACTTCAAATTCAGTAATAATGATAAAATACAGAGGTTTTGGCTTCTCTGCTCCGATCTAATCAATCTTCACTTATTAGACATATGTAGAGATACCGGGGCTGGTGAGCCTACAGATAGAAGATGGGAAAGAGGTGCGATTTTAACTGTGGCAATGAACTTGGCAGGCAGAGGACATTCAGAGGCATGGAAGAGATGAGTACCTCTTGTTTCTTTTCTTAAATAGACCTGTGAACAAGATGGAGTAGTTGGAATGAGCCATGCAGAGAGCTGAACGTGCGCACACTGTGATGCTCTGGACTGATTGCCTGAACTCTCTCCGTGGGGTCACCTGAGTTTTTGTCCATTTTGATATCAGCTGACAATAAATTGGCAATAAATGCTGAATGTCCCGACGGGACTTTGAACAGAAGGAAGAGGGTAAAGTCTGAGGCTCCCCTGGTCTCTCTGATTGATCAACGTTTTAATGACATCGATATATATTGTCCAGGAACTCTCTTAAACCTAAAACGTAATGGAATCCAGAATATCAGTATAAACATCTGTATGGGACAGTCTTCTTAAAGGAGTTAAATCTGTGCTTGGTTTTGAGGCAGACCTCCTTCAATGCTGCTGTGTGCTTATAGGGTCATTTAGTTCTGAACATTGTGTGGTTTTATTATTTATACATATTATCTTGAGGGGTCAAAACATATTGATTTTTCTTTGGCCGATGCAAGTTATTAAAAAAAAAAGGCCAGTGATCCAATTAATCGGTCTATTTCTAATATTGTCACTGCATTTCTGTTTTTGTCTCAATGAAGGGACTGAAAAATAAATACAGATGGCTATTTTAACTTTGATATAACAACAGATAAGGGATACCTAATACTTCTGCACAGTATAGTCATTTCTACATTTGCACACTAACTGGAAACAAAACAAACAAACAAACAAAAAAAAAAAAAATCAAAGTCAAGATGCAAGCTAACCACAAATTTCCTTCTATTTTTTAGTAAAATCCCACTTCCAAAAACTTGATTTCACAGTTTAATCAGTCTTTTCCCTTTAACCTTCTCTTCCAACATCAATGAAGCTCAGATAAATGATACTAGAGTTTTGATTTCATACAAACTTTAGTCAGCAGGGTTACAGAGCATCAGATTATGCCAGACTGCAGCTCATCTAGTTTCAGGTTATCTATCGGTTGCACTTTTCCAAACCTATGTAGCATTCCTTGATATCTGGAATAATATTTATGATGATTAATTCATCTTCGCTGATTGAGGCACCACTTTCTTTTTACGGAAGAAAAATATAATAAAATAATAAATCAGTCTCTCATCTGAGGTCATAAATTCTCACTGAAGGGATATTACAGGAATGGAAATAAACTTCACCTTGTTTGAAAAGATGAAAACGGTGAGTTGTCAGTTCATTATGTTATATTCTTTCAGATACTGTTTCAAATTTCTTAACACAGGGGCTGACCTTTCCCTGATTACATCAGAACTGGGGGTCCATAATAAAGTGGAAACCAATGTTATTGATGGAATCATTTTGCCTTGAGTCATTCCTGGCCTTACAAAATAAAATATTCAGCGCCTATAAAAAGTATTCACCCCAATTCAATGTTTAAACCTTTTCATTGCTTTCATAAATGAAATAATGGTTAATATAATTTGGCCTTTTTCACAAGAAGTATCAAAAAAAGCTTATTTTATGTAAAAGCGAAAAACAGATTTTTACAAACTAGTGTCAATTAATTAAAATTATATAGTAAGTATTTTTTTAATATATATATATAGCGCTTTCTAGACACCACCATGGTTTACGTTGGCCTCTCATTCACCCCCCTTGTTGGTGAGGCTGATGCACCTCAAAACTGTCACTGTCCATCCTCCTCTCTTTACGCAGGAAGACTTCAACAAATCTGTCGGTGATCAGTGACTCTGAGAAGGTGATCTCTTCTTTCCAGGTCCATCAGCAGGTCTTTCTCCATGGCCATGGAGGCCAAAGCTGCAAGTCACTTCTGTCCTGTCGTATTCCATGCAAAAGTTTTTATTCTCTTGAGGTCAGAGGATGTCTGGTCAGCAGTTGCAGTGGATGTGGGAATAGTCACGGCCAGACACGTCAGTCTGTACAGCTGTGGCATGATCTCATCCAGATGTCTGCTGTGGAGGAAACCAGGGAGATCTTTGAGGCATTTCCCTTCAAAGTCCGTCATGGCCTACATCACAGTCACTTCTGTTTTTAAACACATCAGATCATCAAATAGAGCTCCATGGCTCTGGTGTCAAGCTGGAAAAGGTTGGATGCGGGAATTTATTTCCGATATGTCTGAAACTGCTGGTGGTCGAGGAGGGACAGGAACATTAATTGTTCGTGATCTTTAAATCGGTTCGGTCTTATCCACCATAACAGCGACAAATTGTGTTTTTTGAACTTTGAACCATGAAGTCTAGAAAGTGATGTATAAGTGCAGTCCATTTACCATTTACTGTTTTATATATATAGCGCAGAGCTGTCCCAGACCCCCACCCCCCTACTGAGAATATTTTCCCACGGCTCTGACACCAGTGGGCGGCAGTTAGGGTTAGGGTTCAGTGTCATGTCCAGGGACACTGACATGTGGACAGTTGGGGCTGGATCAAACCACCAACCTTACAGTAACTGAACAAGCCGCTCTATCAACTGAGCTTCAGCCTCCCCAGTTGATTGATTGCAGAAGTGTTCACCCCCTTCAAAGTGACTGACCTAATTCAACAGTGGTCCAGCTAGTCAGTGGTGGAGGAAGTACTGAAGCTAAGTCAGTACATAAGTAAAAGTACAGTTAACCAGCAAAATATATACTTCAGTAAAAGTAGAAGTACTATATGAACAATCCTACTTAAGTTAAAGTAAATAAGTGCCTTCTTTTAAATGTACTTCAAGTATTAAAAGTAAAAGTATGCGCACAATGGGTTCTCTTAATGTGCAGGTCTGTTTCAATAAAAAACATGTTTCCCTGTTAGGTAACATATAATCTACATAATTATTACTTGGCAGAATTATAAATTAATGACATAATATATTAACATCTGTGCTCTTCTGAGAAGCTTTTACGTCTGCCATCTCCAGTTTCTGCTGCTCATTAGTTGATGGGCCCTCGCCAGCAGACAAGCTCCCCTTCCTTTTAGTAATAGTTGCTGTCAGGTCATTGTAATGCTGAAGATGTGATCTGTGCTTTCCCCGCAAATAAATCGATAATAATTACATAGCATTAATTAATTAATTAATTAATCTTAACTCTCGGGGTGGGTGATATAACCTAAAATTTATATCATTGTATAATTTTTTTGTGGTAATGGTATTATATCGTGGTATTTCAAGAATACTCTATAGTTGTCTGTGGTAGGGTTAGGGTTAACTTTCATCTGGAACAAGGAGTAGACTGATCAGAGATGCAGCCAAGAGGCCCATGATCACCCTGGATGAACTGCAGAGATCTACAGCTGGGGTGGGAGAGTCAAGAAGAGTGGCAAGAAGAAAGATTTCTCAAAGATATCCATAAAAAGTCTTGTTTAAAGTTTACCACAAGCCACCTGGGAGACACCAAACATGTGGAAGAAGGTGCTCTGGTCAGATGAAACCAAAATTAAACTTTTTGGCCACAATGCAAAACGATATGTTTGGTGTAAAACACAGGTGTCGGACTCCAGGCCTCGAGGGCTGCTGTCCTGCATATCTTAGAAGTGTCCCTGCTTCAGCACACCTGATTCAAATGAATGGGTCATTAACAGACCTTTACAGACCTGGATGACAAGATGGCGGTGATTGATTCGAGGCCTGAAGTCCGACACCCCTGGTGCAAAAGCAACATAGCTCATCACCCTGAACAACACCATCCCCACTGTCAAACATGGTGGTGGCAGCATCATGGTCTGGGCCTGTTTTTCTTCAGCAGGAACAGGGAAGATGGTTAAAATTGATGGGAAGATGGATGGAGCCAAATACAGGACCATTCTGGAAGAAAACCTGTTGGAGTCTGCAAAAGACCTGAGACTGGGACGGAGATTTATCTTCCAACAGGACAATTGATCCAAAACATAAAGACCAAATATACAATGGGATGATTCACAAATAAACATATCCAGGTGTTAGAACAGCCAAGTCAAAGTCCAGACCTGAATCCAATCGAGAATCTGTAGAAAGAGCTGAAGACTGCTGTTCATAAATGCTCTCCATCCAACCTCACTGAGCTCCAGCTGTTTTACAGGAAGAATGGGCAAGAATTTCAGTCTCTCGATGTGCAGAACTGATAGAGACAAACCCCAAGAGACCTGCTGCTGTAATTGCAGCAAAAGGTGGCGCTACAAAGTATTAACGCAAGGAGGCTGAATAATATTACACGCCCCACTTTTCAGTTTTTTATTTGTTAAAAACCTTTAAGATATACAATAAATTTTGTTCCACTTCAGGACTGTGTCCCACTTATTGTTGATTCTTGACAAAAAAAATTTAAATTTTATATATTTGTGTTTGAAGCGTGAAATGTTGCAAAAGGTTGAAAAGTTCAAGGGGGCGAATACTTTTGCAAGGCACTGTGTATCTTGCAGCAAGACTGAAAGTCCAAACTTGGTTAAATTCAGTTTGAATCAGCACTATTATCCACTTGCCGCTGAATGAAGTCATGGTGTTGCACTGACAAACCATAATGGTGAGAAACCTGTCACAGACAGAAATTTAGCTTTAACGAGGTCCTTTTCTTTCTTTTCTTTTTTTTAATTCTTCAAAAGTTTCTGGAAGGATAGAGAGTTTAATCTTTGGTACTGAAACACAATGTATCAATGAATGTAGCTGTGTGAGCTGTCATGGGCGTTTGGACTTTGTGACGAATTATCTAAGTAGTCTGTCAGATTGTTCAAAACTGGACAAGTCTCCCTGATGCAGCGCATCTCCTTGATATACTGCTTACTGTTGTTCTGGCTTAAATCACAGACTTTAGTAGATGAGTCAAATTTTGAAGAAAATAACAGCATTAACTTACTGGAGTTGTTTTTTTTTTTCCGTTTTTTTTAATTTCTAGGGAGATTGGACTGATGCATATTTTCACCTTTCAAAAATATGTGCATACATACAGCACCATCCGCAGCATGATCCAGTACAGCAGGAGATACTAAAGGGGAAGGCTGATCTGGGATAAGACTGATGAAGTGTTTGTATCATATACATTGTATTCCACTCCTTCGTACAGTGTGAAATACTACAGTCATATCAAATCTATCAAGTCGATAATCATCGTTGTGGTGCACACAGAAGGCATCATTTATGAAATGTGAGTAGAACAAATTTGTATGTAAACAGTAAAATCTATTTGTGTTTTCACCATTCATGAAAATCTTAAAAGTTAACATTACAAGTTATTGCCTTATATGGACTGTTTTTTTCATGCAGATACCTTTCAAACATGTTTTAAACATGAGAATAAATTAGTAATATAAAACATTTATCTTAATCAATGGGCATTTTAAATATTTCAGGTTCAGACTGAAATTTTCGGAAAAGCCAGTGGTTGATTATATCGATTTGATTTCTTGACAGACACCCACGCAGAGTCTCCAGCCACTATAGAGCACGTCAACGGCCTCATGAAGCTGAGGTGGTTGATCTTTGATTGAAGGGGTGACACCCTGCTCTATAACCACAAAGAAGATGTGCAAGATAAGACTGTGATGCTGTGTCCTGTACAACATGACAATGAAACAAGGGTTTCCAGTGCCAGAGGTCTTCAATGTACCTGAGCGTCTGTCTGCAGAACCAGGCCACTTAAACATTGGAAGTCATTCGTAAAAGAGAAAACATGTTTTTACTTTTCATATTTCTCCTGCTGTTAACTCCTGTTGAGACATACCACTGTCTTTTTTCAGTTTGGTTCCTGATAAAAAGGTCTTTCTCACCATAGAGATTATAGACGGTTGTCTGCAGCAGAGTTTTTGCTTTTGACATGGTATTAACTGCCTGCATTAGTAACCTTTTTCCAGGCCTGTGCCTTGCTGCCTTTTTGATCCCTGTCACTCTAACCAAAAAACAGAGAAAAATAATGAATGAGCTGCGGGAATGTGAAACCATCTTGTAGTCAACCGGCATTCAGGAACATGTGCACGTTCTTACAAACAAATATGAGTTTTACGCAGCGTTGGATTTATGTCTAGTTTGTGAAGATTTCATGAATGAGGCCGACTGTGTCACAATATTTAAACAATATTTAACACCAGGCACAATCCGTTAATTGTTAAAGGGATACAAAAATCCCAAGGAGGAGGATCAGGGGTTGGTCAAGAGTGGAAATCTCCCATATATATCTATTAAGTCTTACTTAAGTGGCTTTCCCTATCTCAATATGGTCCTTCATTCAGTGTAGTTTTCTGAGACTTGGAGGGCAATGCAAAATAAATGACAACTTAAAAACCTCCAGTGAGACTCTGTCACATAATGTTACAAATGAAACTATGTATTTCCAATAAGTTACTTGACTGTTTGAGCACAGGTAAAACACACTAGACATAGCAACCAGGATATGTCCCCAATAAATGTCTTTTATTCTGAGACCTAAATACAAAGTAGAGTCATGTTATTCAGGTAATTCAGGTAATTCAGGTAAATCAGATTGTCCCAGACTTCAACTTTCTGGGACATAAAGCTTTGACTCACATTTGTCATTCTGTTTTATCCTAGAGGGGTTTAAATGCATGTGATGTGCATTGTTCAGGCCAGTCACACTCTTTCACACCAGAGTTACCATATGGACTCTGCTCTGTTAAGGATTTCCCATCTGGAAACAGAACTGATCTAAACCAGGGTTTAGCATTATGGAAACTGATTAATATGAACATTTTTCTTCAAGGGTAATATTTTTTTCAACTTTGTTTGAATATCAAGTGTCATTTCAGATGAACCTTTAAATTGAGATATTTTTAGTTAAGGTTTCAGAAGTAGACGCACACTTTAAACCGAGATCAGACATTTAGCACTTTCTTTACATAATCATGCAAATTCGATTGACGCTGTGAGTTTTTACCACTGAGGAAATGTGAACCCAGATGCAGAGACGGAAACAGATGATTGGTTTTGCTGTTGGATTTTATTGGAAGGAGCACTGCAGTATGCTGAGGATGGAGTCTGACTGATAACTGATCCCAGAGTATTTTGAGTGTTGAGCAGCCTTTGAGGTTACACTGACAAGTAGATCCCCTGGTCCAGGATTAGAAGAGTGGATGGCAGAAATAGTCATGTCCAAAGGGTCTGATAAGAAAAAAAAAATGGAATAATGTATAAGGTAATGACCAGAACAAGACTGACTGGGAGACTCAGTCTAACACTGGGCATTGAGTAAATGCCGGAGACCAGTCTTTCCAGTCTAGACCAGCCAGTCATCCCCCAAAAAAGGGGATAAGAGAAGAAAAGAGAGACCCAACCTTATGAAGTCCAGGGAATGGAGGCTGTGACAGGTCCTTGCTCCTGAAATTTGACAAAACACTTCATCGGATGCAAAAATATTTAACACCCCAATTAAGTCATAACTGTGAGTAACATTTATTCTATTAAATTGAATGGTTATTCTTTATAAGGTGATACAGTGAGATGACCATCAACTGCTGGTAACCAGACAATCGATTCTGAAGAGTGTACTATAAGCTATTAGGACTTGCTACAACACATGACATCATGACATTAACATAATGAAAGAGGAGCTTTTGTGTACAAATACAGAAAAAAAAACTGTCAAATAAGTTACACCTGTGGCTTTGATGTGCTAAAAAGTATTACTTATTACTTATAATCAACTAATCAAGATAGATATTCTATAGATATTTTGTTGAAAATTACAGAATTACTGGCAACACCGAGAAGGATGTTTCCCGAGCTTCACGTGCTGCTTCCCGTCAGACAGGAGGTACATGGTCAGACAGAAAAACTTGTCCTGACAGATCCAAACAGGATCCTGATGCAGGATCCTGTGGAGTCAAGGTGCTAAAGAATGAAGTGAAGGGGCAAGTTCACGGCATCATCTACAGACCTGTTGGCTCTCTAGGCTAACTGTAGGGGGTCCAGGAGAGTCAGTCAGTGATGATTGTGGTGGGACAGAACCAGATGCTGAAATTATTTCATGACCAGAGGTTAAGCTGATGGGCCTGCAGTCCTTTAATCCTTTGGACATGTTTTTTTTTTTTTTTTTGCTGTTCCATTGTCTTTCCAAGTAACAATTGAAGTTGTTTAGGCTGTTCGCAAGTTATCAGTCATTAGTAGAGTCAGGGGTTCTTGGTTCTCGGCTGCTGTCTACCACCAAAGGTGAGGGCATCTGGCCAAAATGTCCATTAAAAGAACGGAAGATACAAGAAATTTGTGAAATTAATCGCTTAGGCTTGTTCTGATGTTCATGAGCTCAGATCGAGTGAAAGCGATCTGTGGACCAAAATATATAATACTATTTATGAACATAAGAGGAAAAAAAGTGCATCAGCTGACCAAGGCAGCCACCCACGGTGCCATGTTAAAATGTGTGACAGTAAAAGTGATAGTTTGACAGTGATATGACAAATTAATGATTGATTTATTTGTTTTATCACTTGTTATCACAAAATAAATTGAAAAATTCAAATAAATCTGGCAAGAGCTGTCATTCAAGCTGTGCCAGACTGACTCATTATATTATAATATAGCAGTTCACAGGAGTAATATTTATATAAGTAATGTTCATCACAGTATGGCGACAAAGGTTTGGAAGAGATTTAGCTGGATTGCATATAGGGCCTGCATAATGTCAAGGACTGAAATGAGAGCTATTCAGCACTCTTCATATAACAATTATTACCACATTTACCAGTAAACGTCGTACTTTGTTGCATATTGGTTCAGGTTCACTCAGAGTTTGCACATAAACCTGCTTTCTGAACGAGGCCCCAGATCACCCTGATAAGAGGACTACAGAGGTATGATGGGTGGTGATCAGCACTAACTGAGGGAGGGGCTAAAATGGCCAAGGCCTATTTATTTCCTTATTTATTGTCCCAATCCAGTTCTGGTCATCAAAATTATTCTCCAAGATTTTCCAGAAACATTTAAATTTAAAATGCCAATAACAATATCCAGAAAAATCACCTTTTGTCATTATTGCTTCATGAACATCACCATGTAGATGATGTTTAACATAAAACATACTTATTAGAATAAAAATCTAAACTCATTAAAAGGGGAAGTAAGCTAGAACTGTTTGTAGAAATAGTTCAAGCTTAGGATGAGTTCCTTTGAAAAACTGAAGAGCAATGGAAAACATCTGAAGCATCATTATGTTTTATTTGTGAGCATTTTCTTGTGGAATATGCAATTGTTAGGGGAGAAAAACCTTTAAATATGCCTAAATAATGCAGATAACAAAGCACTTACTGTGGAGATGTTTTTTTTTTCAGTATGACAGCGAATATATAAGATGTCATCCTGTTTGAGTAAGAAGAGCAATCTGGGGATGGAAGACTCTAGTGAGTTGTACAGTGCTGTTTATTTCTAAAGTGCATCAAGAGTGTGTCTTTTTCATATTTCATATTTAGCAGATATTGTTACGTTTTAGATAAATACATTTATATATGTAATATATATATATATATATATATATATATATATATATATATATATATATATGAAGTAAAGAGTTGTCAGTTAGTGTTTATTCCATGCACATAGGGCCTGGTGGAATGACATTGATTGATACACTCAAAACCAGCATAAACCAGTTCCTGGACTAGCTATTTCACAGCCACGAAATCTCGGTGGACAGTTCCTGAGAAAAAAAGGGATTGTCTCCCAGAGGCTGACAGCAAATAACAATAACTGTCTGTTCTTATGAGAGGTTATAAGAGGCCATATTCTGTATTTTCCCACTTCAGACTCATCAGACCGGGCAACAGTTTTCCAATCTTCTGTTGTCCAATTTTGATGAGCCTGTGCGATCTGTACCCTCAGTTTCCGGTTCTTGGCTAACAAGAATGGCACCTGCTGTGATCCTCTGCCACTGTAGCCCATCTGCTTCAAGGTTTGAGTTATAATGTGTTCAAAGATGGACTTCTGATTACTGTGGTTATAACGAGTGGTTATTTGAGCTGCTGTTGCCTTTCGGTCATAAAAAAACAAGTCTGGATATTTTCCTCTGACCTCTGGTATCAAAAGGGCATTTTTAGTCAAAGAACAATCACCCACTAGATATTTTTTTCTATGTAGACCACTTTTTAAACCCAAGGGAGTGTTATGTGTATGAAAATTTCACAAGTCTCTGAAAAACTCAGCCCATCTGTTACCAACAACCATGCCATGTTTAGTCACTTAAATAGCTCTTTGTTCCCCCTTCTGATGTTCAGTTTAAACGCCAGCAGGTGGTCTTGACCATGCCTGTATGCCTAAAGGCATGCATTTCATAGATGCTCTCATGTGATTTGCAGACAATACAGTTGGGCTCTAAAGTGTTTGGAGAATGAGAGGTTTTATAGAATCATTTGAAAAAAAAGGGAAAATAAAAAAACCAAGAAAGGAAAAAAAAAAATCAATGTGTGACCAGAATGTAGAATAAAAGCTTTAATCTAAGAAGTTTCACAAAACTTTGACATTAACCATGTAGGAAATGCAGGAAAGTACCTCAATTTCCATGGTTTCAAAAGTATTTGGAGAAATGAAAAAAGATGTGCTGCATCACACTTCAGATGGTCAATGAACCAAAACTTACTGCAAAAGCAACTCAAAAAGGCAAAGACATGGGATCTTCTTCAATGTCCAAGTCGCTCACCTGATCTTAGCCCAATAGAACATGCATTTTGGTAACTGAAGACAAAAAATAAGGCAGAAAATCCACAAACAGGCAGCGACTTAAGGTGGCAGCAGTGAAGGCCTGGAAAAGCATCCCCAGAGATCTGAATGTCACGAATTCAGTGATGTTCATGGGCTCAAGACGTCAGGTCGTATGTGACTGAAAAGAAAAATTATAGTTATATTTTGTGATAGTTCATCTTTTCCAAATATTTTTGAACTCACAAAAATTGAGGTACTGCAATTCTTAAATGATAAATGGCATATTTTTGCGCTGATAAAAGCTGCAAGTTATTTTAGATCCACTGTAGTGTTGTATAAAGAAAAAATCGTAAAAAGCCCATGCCATGTTCAAATACTAAATAATGTATACAATCGAGGGTTGAACAAGCGTTGATCAAGCTAGAATGCTCTGTCAAGATTCTGAAAATAACAATAAAACTGACAAAGATCCAGGTTTGGCATACTGGGGAGCACCTATGGTTAAGAGCTTGTTATTGATCTAACTAGGTTGAACAAAGAGTGATGGAGGGCAAGCGAGGAAGAAATATTGGGCTTTCTAGTATAAGGCCAAACCTGTAGTGCAGAAAATTGCAGTTGGTTGACTGACCATGGTGAGCCAATCTCCATTTGTTGTTTGTGTACTTGTTGTATTTAATTTACAGAAAACTCACACACAGTACCTGAAAATGAGAAATGTTTGAGAGAAAGCAAAGAATTTAATAAAGTTCATCAGAAGACATTTTTGTGACCTGACCCATCACTCAATGATGGATTTCAGTCTGTGAACATTTCGGTCCTGATCGTACACTTCCCCTGACCCGTTAACTCTAGCCACTACCCACAAATTGAAGGGTATAGGAACCGCTAATACAATCTTCCACTCCCTAAAGCCGCAACCCATTATTCCAACTCCCTTACTCACTTTGTAGGTGTGGCAATGGGCGTGTCTCTTGCTCTTTCCGAAAACTCAGTATCTTGCGATCGCGGGTTGTAGGTTGCAACCCGCATGTCGACGCGTACAAAGGCGCGTCCAAATGGTATCAATGTACGTCCACCTGGTCACATGTGGACGTGCACAAACGGCACGGGTAGTGCTACTGACGCACTGATTGGTTTAACAGGTGGAATGCCCTAACCACTCCTATGCATAATGTAGCAGGTAGCGGAGGTGGGATAGCAGGTTTTGGAAGAGTGGAAGATTGCGTTCTTTGCAGGGGAACACCCCTCCCACTACCCGCTATCCCTTAATAGTGGCTTTAGGAGATCTGGCGGAAGATCGGGCCCTTCATAATTAGATGGTAAAGTTTCAGTTTTGGTCTCTATAACTAGATTTTGCATCCGTGACAACTGTACAGGGGCTGTCTCTAGCTCATTGACTTCTACCGCTTGCCTATACCTCTCATCATCATATATAAACTAAGCCAGCAAAACTAAAATAGCTAACTTGCAGAAACTGAGCTGAGGTGGTGTTCCAGTCAGCTTCTTGATCTGCTTGTTCCATCCATTTGCGCACTGCAGAAAAAGAAAAAGAGGCCTCAAAACCACTCCTCAGAAAACCTATGGGTAATGTCACAGGGACTTTAGTTCTTAATATACAGTCGATGGTTGTATCACATTCATGGCAGTGGTGCTGAGTTAGTAGATTTTACAGTTAGCAAATTCTGATTTGTTTACATTTGTAATCCAAATCCCCTCATTCATGAAGATTTTTTTTCCCAAAGACTTTTCCAAATAATTCCAAATCAGACATTTGTTTCAACAAAATAGTTTATTTGTAATGAACTGGTAACCTGTCTCTCCCACAACTATATATTTGCTCCTGTGAGTTGAATGTGAACCCAAAAAGTCTGCTCAGAAACTAAAATGTCTTAATAGTTCACCAATTTTCAAGTTACTGAATTTGGTGAAAAATTGAAAAATCACAAACTTGATATCATGACATTAACATGATGAAAAATCACAAACACAAAAGGTCGGATTAGAAGCACATTGTTTTTTTGTTTTTTTTCTGCAGGTGGCAGTGATTAATTAATTGTTTTCATGAAGTAAAAAAAAAAAAAAACTGTTTCCATGAGAGAAAATGAAAACTGACAAACTCTAAATTAAAATATTAGGAAGGTTTTTAGTTGGTTTCATACTGTTCTGGACATATTGACTGGAAAAACATTTGGCAGTTACTGCCTCAGAAAAACTACATTTAAATTATTAACTTTAGCTCATTTAAGGAGTGCTGAATTTTCTGCCTGTATATTATGTGTTTTTTGTGTGTATCTATTCCTTAGGTCTGGCAGGACAATCAAAACAGCAGAGAAAAGAAAAAGTGACAAGAAGTTATTTTTCCAGTGCATTGAAGTAGAACTTAAGCAAAATGAGCCTGTTGATCTTTTATCAATTTTATGAAATATGGAGCCATTTTACATTTACAGCTGAAAACATGCTAAGTGGTGTGTCTGGTAGGTATGAGTATAGAACACAGTTTTCATTCATTTAAAAAAAAGCACACCATTACCTTTACAGTTTTACACATGAGAACAATCAATCCATCCATCCATCAACCGTCATCTGGACCTCTAACTTATCATCAGCCGGTGTGCAGACCTGTGACTTTACTTGTCTGGAAATACATTTGCAATGTTCTTAGAGAAGCAATTGTTGCTGCCCATCAACTGGAAAAGATTTTTCTACACAGAGAAAAATTATTTACAAGTGGACAACATTCAAGACAGCCAATCTTTCTAGGGATGGATGATATAGCAATTTCAACCCAAGGTCAATTCTACAAGAAACTGGAAAAACATGACATCATGACAGTACAACTGTAAAACGTCTGAAAAGGTAGGGATTGTTTGAAAAGTTTCTGTGAGAATGTCTGTTCTCTCTAAAGCGGAACAAAGTGACATCTTCCAGAGCTGGGGTTCAAGTTCTACATGTCTGGGCACATTCAGGAAGAGTTCTGTCATGGGATCAGTGATGGCTGCCCAGCATGCATCCTTTCCATTGGGATCTGCAGCCTCATTTATATCATGCTGATATTAAGATATAAACTTTTCTGAGGGCTCAACCTCAACCCATTGGAAAAATGGACTTTAATGAGCCAAAGCTGATTAGAGCTAAAAAATGTTGTCAGACAAAACTGGAGATTGACAGTGATACCAGTGAAGGGGATCCAGAGGAAATCTCTAGAAGCCTAAAGCAGATTTGTCCAGCTGGATGCTTGTTGACCAAAGATGACTCAGATACAGATTCGGCTTCTGCAGTTGCCAGTTAACATTCAGTAATGTCCTGTTGTTCTGGATCTACTCTGTTAGCAAAGACTTGAAAAAGTGTTGCACACATACAATGAACATTTACAAGGTATTTTATATCCACTGCAAACAGAGTCAGATATCAGTGTATAAACAGCACGATTCCTGATCATGCTTATCTGCTTGTATCTGGAAAAAAAACCAGTTGAAAGCTGAAAGAGATAACTGTTCAGTATTCATCTGTGTTTATCCTGTACTGATGCTTTTTGTTGACACATTTTTTCAGAGCCAGATGTTATCTTTTCCTTTTATCACCAACCTGAGCATTACATTTGTAAGGGCTGCACAGATTATTGCAATTGAATAATATGATTAAAAAAGTGAAAAAGCACTAAATATGAAAGTCCAGTCAGTGTTGATCTGTGATTAATTGTGGTTGTTCTCAGTGTAAACTTTCAGTTTGCAAGCTGCTGTTTTAAATTTGGGGTTCATTGGTATTCTCTTCGTCGCTTCTGATGCTCTTCGTGAAGTTCATCAAACTGCACCTGAGGTGGGTCTACGTCTGTCTGCGCCTGTGCTGGAAAAAAACAATACAATACTACTGCACTGCAGTAGTCTTGAATACTCTGTGTGATTATTCTCAAAATGTTTCCTCCCATTTACCTCTGTAAATGTCATTATTTTGGATCCAGATTCAAACAATCAAGTTCTGCTCACTGTGTCTCTAACATGATGGCTGGTATAGGTCTGGACTTGGGTCTGTACTTTATGTGAGACAGTGAGACGCACGTGTCAACGTGTCTATTAGTACCAACAAAACCAAACCGGTTTAAAATCAGGAAGTTGTGTTATCAAAACATCATTCAATAGTTTTGAAAGTAAAAGCTAGCCAAGCAGTAAGGGAAGCCAAACGTAAGCAGCAAACAAGAAAGTTAAAAAGAATTGTCCCGAAACGGCCTTGAATTTTAGTTTCTTTGTGCTTCTGAGGCTGCAGCTGCAACTGACTGGAAGCAGTGTAGATGCTGAGGGAGGGCTGCAGCCGTTGATGATGTGTTTCTGACAGCTTGCTGTTGTTGTGAGGTCCATGAAGACAAGGTGTTGGTTGAAAAGCAGTTTCAGCTCAGTAGTAAGCACTTAAAGACATTAGAGTTATTGGATATTTATATTCAACGTTTTACACAACGACACTCGTGTAGAAACAAAGACAGGCAACCAAATGTCTCGCCTTTCCTCTAAAGGTCGCAACATGACCAAAAGGAGACAATTCTCCTTGTGTTTATTTTTGGGAAAAGAACATGTGGAACTAAAATAGCTAAGTTAGGTCATCTGAACACATGTCTTTGGCTGAAGTATAGGAGAAAACTAGTTATGAACTGCCAATATCTTCCCCTTCCCCTATAAATATTTTCTTTTCCCCTAACATTTACTTGCAGCAGCTAAAGTACATGATTGTAATGTAATATATATATATGTATATAAAAAGTATTTACTGATATGTTTCAAAAGTTGCAAAGGGTTATGTTTTTATTTGAATATTGTGGTCGTGGGGATATAACAAAACAAAACAAAAAAAAACCTAACTACAATCCACATCTGAAATAACCCAGTAGTGTTTCAAGACATGCACATCTCAAACTAGATGCTTTTGGTAAATAGTACCATGTGCTTAGTAGTCTGTTTCACATCTGGTACCTTCACTAATTGGCACAGCTATGTAACATTCTTCACTTTTCTTTCACTGTTTTAGTGTTTATATTCCCGGATTGCCCGTGTTCGCATATTTATTCCCTGCCTCTGTTATGATTTGGTATTTTTGTGAGATCTGTCACTGCAGAGCCTCAAGTTGGGCTGTTTGTGTGTGAGATATTAAAACCCTTTCACTTTTAACATCATTCTGCCTCCATCTGAAAAGCCTGTATCTGGGTCCTCCACCTAACACATCATTCCTGACAGTTTGTTCCAAAACTGCAGTCTGATTGTGACTGTTTATAACTTCTCACCTTGTACTTTATTATGGAACATCCCAGCTCCTGATTATTCATGCAATTATCCAGTCTGCCAATTATGAGGCAGCAGTGTGTAAAATTATGCAGAGAGAGCCCCAGAGTTTCACCAACGTTGACATCAAACATGAGAGGGAGGGAGAAATTGTGATGTCTCAGTCTTACTGGGGCATGACTTAGTCTGAGTATTTCTGAAACTGTTGATTTCCTGGGATTTTCATACATCATGTCACAAGAGTTTACTTGGAATTGACTGAAAACAAGAGCACATCCAGTGAGCTGCACTTCTCTGATGGAAACACTTTATTGATGAGTGGGCAAAGAAAAATGACCAGACTGGTTGGAGTTGACAGAAAGTCTATGGTACCTCCGTTGACCACTATGCCCAACTCCGTATGTACACTGTTTCCAACCTTGAGGCGGACTGACCACAGCATTCAACAAACCCACTGAGTTGTATTCCTGTCAGACAACAACAGAAATCTCTGGCTGTAGCGGGAATGGGCTCAGCAACACTGGGCAACTAATATGATCAATTTTGATTTCTGTTGAGCCTTTAGAGGGTGGCATCAACAACATTAATTGATGGACACCACTTGTTTTGAATCCAGTGTATCCAGTGTTGAGGCCAAGCTACTGGTGGTATAAAGCTGGAATCAAAATTTGAACCCAAGATACTTTATCTTGGGTTCAAATTTTGACAAAATAATCCAAAACCACATTCTGCTCATGTAACCCACGTGGCATAAAATGTCTGAATTCTCTTGAAAAAAAAAAAAACTTGATGGGCGGATCGATCTGAACATCGATAACATTGATACCAATGGTGGTGTTGACACTGATCGATACTTCAGTGTCAGTGTCTCTCCTGTATGAACTGCTGCGGTTTCATCAACCTGACAGTCTGTGTCAGTGCCGCTCCTCTCACAGCGCAGAGCTGACGCACTTTGCTCTTCATCCTTGCTTTTGTGTACCATCAGGTGACTCAGCAGCGTCAGGCAAACAAACCAATGAACAAGCAGGCTCAACCATCCGAGTCCGGCCAGCAGCACACACAAGTGGCACAAAGATAAAGCAGAATGACGGGCAGAGAGGAAGAGGAGTGCTGTGTGGTTATATTTTCAGGCCTGAAAATGAAACAACCCGTATAATTTTAAAAAGGCTGTAACAGACAGTGGTAACGCAACAAATCTATTCAAGCATATGAAAAATGATGCAAAAAAAAAAAAAAAAAAAGAGAGCTACAGAAACAACATGGGGAAAGAAATACCCCACCACCACCTGGTCCCCAACAGACCCAGACCCCGACCCCGACCCCGAGGCAGAGGTCCTTTAGTCTGACAGAGAATATCCAGGTAGAAAGAAGTCAAAATAATATTTCAGTTATTATAGGCATTAGTTGATATTAATTTCCAAAGTGCAACTGGTCATTTGTTACATTAGTCAACTCAAAAAGCATAAATTATACCAAGACCTTGAAATAATAGATTTTTCCCATTGAAGCGTGGTATTTAAATGAATACATTTACTGGAACTGAAACAAATACGGCTCAGATTAGGTTGAAAATAATTACCTTCTTTGTGAAAGGGATAGTGTATGATGAAATTTAAATTACAAGCAGATGTGGTGCAAATTATTTTAATATTTCCATTAGCTGATTGATATTATGAGAAGCCTGGCAGAGATGAGAGTGAAGGACCTGCAACCTCTTTCTGTGATGGGAGATAATGGCTTTAGGAATTTTGTGAGGGGGAAAGTAAGTATTACAATAATAAAGTATTTTCTATTTACCTATAAACTTTAACTACCTTTTAAGTAAATAGTAATCCAAGGGGGGGGGTTACACAAAAACACTTAACAGTAATGAAAATCCATTCAGACTTAGTAATTTCATAAGGCATCCACCTTAATTATTAAAAAGTATTGATATCGTATCGGTATCAGTGATACTGGCCTTGTATTTACTTGGTATCGGATCGATGCCATATCGCACACCCCTAGAAAAAAGGTATTGAAGTCTCAATTAATTCTATTTTAAGCCACAGACACCAACACCTGAGTTGTTTTTTTAAGTTGTATATTAAGTGTTCCTAATCTAAAAAAAAGAAAAAATTTTCACAGCCAGTATTGTTTCGCTCTTCAACAATTGCACATTAAGCATGCAAAAACAGGTACAGAATATAAAACTGTCAGTTGAAAATCTGAAATGAATTTAAATAAGTCAGTTTTCTGCCTAACTAGGTCTACTGTTTAGTCCAAGCACCACCACAGAACCACCGAATAGCAATCTATCCTGGTCAGCAGATGAAGATAACCAAACCGTATGTGCTGATGGTGATTTGTGGAAGTAAGGGGTGATGATGAAGAGCCAGCAGTAAAGGGAAGATGGTGATGATGAAAGTCAGGAGACAGTGGGAAATGGCAGTCAGGAAGAGAGAAAAAAAAACATGCAAAGGATGTTCAGAGCAACCACTTCATCTTTCAGTTTTACTATTTAAATTTGCTCATCTCCAATACATTTAAACAAAAACCATTCTTTTTTTTTCATATCTCCATGACCACTTATCTTGAGGTCAAGACCCGCTGCTAATGCTTCCAGTTAGCAGGAAGCTAACTTAGATATTGACAACACTACTTGCACGAAGCAGGCAGCGTCGTTCCTCTATTAATATACTCCTGAATTTTCTCAGGTCATCTGACAAGTTTATGGCCACTTTATCAAGGTTAAACTTCTGATAACCACGTTTGCAACAACTCAGTGGGATAATTGCTGTTGAACAACGTGCTGACCACGTTTGTTACCTCTCTCAAACATGCTCCTCACAGACATGCAGATGCATCATTAAATTGGCTCTGCCACCCGTAGAGTTGCAATTAGGATACCAGTCTGAGTAAAACAAATCATTGCATGAGAATGATCTCTCCTTGGTAGAACGTCTGGGCTCATTTGCTTCATTTTCAGCCTAAAACTGACATGTTTGATGTTAATGTTGATGAGTGGGCATCCCTATCTAGTCCCTCTGTGTAGTGTTAAACTACATGGGGTTGGTCCACTGGTACTGGCAGTGGCTGATAATGAAGTGGAAAGAATTTCGATGCAGTTAATGAATGACTCTTCAAAACCAAAACTCACTTATATGGAAAAAAGGGATTTCCAGATGACCCTATCAAAACCTTTTTCTGCATCAAGCGTAACTGAAGTTTTTCCTCCCTTGAATTGAGGAGTAATATATTAAGTTAAAATGTCTCCTTGTATTAGAGGATGCAAGACTACCTTTAATAAAATGCGTTTGATGTGGAGAATTATGGGATGATATGACTTTTTCTCATCTATGAGCCGATGCTTTGGAGGCGATTTTAAAATCTGAGTTAATCAGAGAAATGGGGCCGTAGCTTGATGGTAGTAATGGATCTTTACTGGGCTTAAGGAGGTTTGAAATTGTGGCAGTGTTCATGGTAGTTGAAAGTCCTGATTTTTCTTATTAATTCACTCATCATTTGGTTGAAGAGTGGCGATAAAATGGGCTGGAAGTGTTTATGGAATTGAGAAGGGAAGCCATGAGAAATAAATCCAAGTTAAACAAGTGGTTGCATGAGAATGACCTGGATTTGACTGATAACAGCTCAAACCATGTAGTTACAGTCTGGGGCGCCGAAAAGGGGGGGTAAAGGATACGGATTATAGGGGCCCATGATTGAGGGGGGCCCAGAGAGGCCCCTAATGATGATCAAAAATAGCATCAACAAATTTCGCCGCTGTGTTGGGGGGCCCGGTAAAGATTCTTTTCATGGGGCCCAAAATCCCTAGCGGCGCCCCTGGTTACAGTTACATTACAAAGTCATGACTGAGGAAGAGGACGGTTCAGGTGCTGATCTGATGGTACTTTCCCTAATGGAGAATGGAGAAAAACTGTACATCTTAAGATGTGTTTGAAGAAAAACTCACCCTGAATTGCATGTTGTTTTTAATGCTTGCGTGCTTTTTTTATTGACAAGTTGACAAGGAAAATATATCTACATATACTGTCTGCAAGATAAAAGATAAAAGCCAAAGTAAATGTAAGAATTGCTGCTTTCGGTTCCTATTTTGTCTAATTTAGGTTTATAGGTTTTACCTTCCACAGCTGAAAGGTGCTCATGAAAATGTTCTGTCTCGCTGGCACATGCACAAGTAATACAGAGCTGGGTGTTTAATATGTGTGAGAGGCTTACACATTTAATTTCTATAATTAGTATTCAGTTCATCATCTTTATCGTCTGAGTTGAAAACCTCTCCTGTCTCAAAAAGTCAAAAAGCTTTTTATGACAGTGTACATATTCTCCTAACAAGTTTGTTTCACAGATCCAGATTTTGTGTAGAAAGTGTCTTACATCTCTTTCTGGTTTAGTTTTGTATATATGCAGGAACTATAAATGGCATCTTAGATCTAAACCCAAGGAAACGACTTTGAGATGATGTACAACTACAGATTTTCAATATGACTTTGAAACTGATCTGAACTTTTCTTGAATTAGTGGATAATGTTAACATGGAGCAGAATCTAAAAGGAACTCAATGTTTTTTCCTCATAAAGTCGAGCCTCAGATGTCAGAGACAAATGAGAAGAACATCTGATCTCCACACAGACAGGCCCCAGTGGAGACTCAAGCAGGGATTTGACAGCGTTAACCACCAAACCACAGCGCTGCCCAACACTGACACCTACTCTTTAATTTTTTTTTTTTTTCAAACTGAGCATGTTATACAGTCTTGTACCAAACTGTACTGCAACAACAGTTTACCAGCCATCTCTATCATCCAGTCTTTCAAAAATACCATCAGTGGATGGAGCTCTGTATTTAACTCTTGTTTCCTATTTGTGCAAGTTTGACTGCTTGGCAATAATATTCCCCCTGGTAATTAAGTTGGAAGTTAACTTCATCCAATTAATTACAAGTTTGTTCTATATGTAGCATGGTTGGTTGAAAAACATCTTGTACTCCTTGACTGCTGCAATATTCTCAAACAGAAGATACTACCACTGAGCTGATACTTGTGACAAATGGTGACTTTTTCTAACATTTTCTCAAAAATAAATGAGTATGGCTGGCCAGGCTAACTCCAAATAGAAAAATTGTAAAATCAGATTTGATTCTCTTTAAGACACTATCCCTTGTGTCCAGGATGAAGACCGCTGTTAATACATACAGAGGATACAGAGGAGTAAAAATTTAAAATTCAGGGTCACCACTGAGGCTGATAGCTGGGTAAATTCTTCTTAGTTTAACAATCAAATATTGTCCAGGCAAAAAAATCAAAACCAAAGCACTAAACCAATAAGACAATATAGGTGACAATAAATGTTGGATGAAGTAACATTGACGCAAATGTTAGGACATATGGAAATGGCCCTGAAAGTGGATGAATATATGTGGCCGACCTTAAAATGAGACACAGAAAAAAATAAAGAAAACAAGAAGAGATGGAAATAACTGAAAGCAGCTTTGGTGGAAACAAAACAAAACAAAACAAAAAATCGATTACTGTCCCTGCTTTTCAGAAAGGCTGCATATCTTCAGTAAAACTCTTAGGAAGACTACAGGGCTCGCAGGGACTGAAGCGTCAAATGAAATGGGTTGTTTTGGTAGCTCAAAAAAGGCACAAGGAAACTTACTGGAGCTTTAGCCCTGAGGGCAAAAAACCCCAAACTGAAACTGAGCATCACTGTTTACGCTGTCCAGTTCACAATAAATGCACAGGTGTTTTTATATAAGAGAAACTATAAAATCACAGGAGAGACCTTCTCAGGTCAAGAATCAGCAGTCCACCAACATCTCAAGCAGAAGGGACCCTCTTTAGAGGACAGTTACTGTACTGTTTTGGAGAGGGAAGGCAGATTGTTTGCTTGAAAGAGGAGTAAAATGAACCATTGCATGTGGTTTTCAAATGGGGAAGAACCAACATTAAACAGAGGAGGCAATCCCACACTTACAATGCAGCCTTGATTCTCCTCCCCGCTGGTTTTACAGCCATTCACACACTGATTCATGAGACCAAAACTGCTCACATCCTGAGCAGTAAAAAAAAGAACATACAGTAGATAAAAGACTAACAACTCACTGGAGGATAGGGTGGATTAGTGTCGTGCACGTGATTTGAGCATCCTAACAGCTCATTAACTTGAAACTCCCCAGAAAAAACCTTTAGCATGAAGGGTGACATGTCGTGAAGAATCTAGAAAAGAAGACCAGCGGCCTTCAGTTAAGGTGTTTTTAGGATTACCATCACCTGGATGAATGAGAATCTACACCTGCATATTAACATCAACACTGGCATTAGTCTTGTCACCTTCGTGGTACTTGACGGCTGACGGAGACTTCAGCTACTGAAAAAAATGATGAAAAGATAACGCAACAACAACAGCATACTTTTAGAGCACCTTTCTAGTCCAGGAACCAGCCAAGGCTCTTTTACAACACAAAGCAGCTTTCTCTTACTGTCACAGACTCGAAAAGGCACATTTATTTGATCAATTTATTTACTCGGCCAAATTATTTCTATAATTACCCCTATGATTTAAATTAGATTCCAGTTGTAGCCTAACGTAGCTTAGCTGTTATTTACCATTACCAGTTAGCCTAAACAGTATGCTTTTGGACTGTGGCAGGAAGTCAGGGCACCCGGAGGAAACCCGCACAGACGCAGGGAGAACATGCAAGGGTTAGGGTTAGCTGATCCAAGATCCAAAGAACCTCCTCGCTGTGAAGTAACAGCGCAAACCTCTGCACAACTGTGCTGCGAGGTTGAAGGTTGTATTAAAGAGACGGAAGGCTAGTTTCCTGTTGAGTGAACCACAATGTGCAAATGAAGGTCTATTTCTGCACTCATACAGTGTCAGCTGTGCCACTCTTTTTGTCTGACGCATAAATTGTCCTCTGTGCCCACAGGAATAGTGCAGGTGACTCAAAGGTGTGGGAGGAGTACTCATCACAGGCTACAGTGCAGCTTTTTTCAAAAGCTGTTATAACAGAACATATAAGCCTGTAATCAAAAATCTTTATTAGCACCGTGCAACAGGAGTAAAGAACACTATTCATTATCACTCATTAGCACAGCATTCAACGGTACAGAACAGCACTCATTATCACCTTATTTTTTGCATAAGACTGTGTATATAATACAGTGGTGTGAAAAAGGTACCTCTTTTACTCAAAACTTCTACCTCAAATGATCAACAGAAAATCACTTTTTTTATTCTTTACTTAACTTCTTTACTTTACTTATTCTTTACTAAAAATAAGCCAAAAAGGACCCCTGTCTTAGAGCGCTGGGATGGGCTCCAGTAGATCCCGTGACCCTGCATAGGATTAAGCAGGCATAGATAATGGATGGATGGATGGAAGCCAAAAAGAAAAAAAAAAAACAATTTGGTTAAAAGTATTAATATTTCTTTATATCTTATAAGATTGAAGAGGGTAAGTTTCATATATACATCTATCTATATAGAGAGACCCGTATAGATAGGTAGATTTTACTCCTTTTTCATTTTCAAGTTCAAAGTACAAACATAATTTCAATCTTTGCTGTTCCCACAGTCACCTAAAGTGTGGATGCACATTATGCATGTACTGAACGTGCCCTTAAAGTTGCTGTTCCACGATATTTATGAGAAATAGCATTGACCTGAATGCTGTGTAAACAACTAATCTTGCCTTGTAGAATAATGGCAGTGACAAATTTATCCCGAAAGTGTAACTGCTGTGGGACTAAAAATATGGCACAATGCATCTTGGATTATTTTCCACACAGCTGCAGTTTCTGATAATTAAAAAGAAGGGAAGACAGTTCGTCCATGATAAATGTGTGCATTCTGACAGCAATGAACTGATGAACTGCTGTAATGATAAAGTTCACATCCCACGGACTGCTCATCTCCACCATTATGACTTGTGCCATCACATGTGAGTGTGTAATTATAGTGCCTTGAAGAAACATTCACCCTCCACCCCCACCACCGCTGTAATTGCAGTCTGTAATTTTAATGGATAAAATCTGGGATTGTAACCCTTACCTTCACAAACTAGTCCAAACTGGTTCAGTAAAATTAAAAGAAAAACAAAAGTGAAATAATAAAAAGCAAAAAGTAAAACATGTATATGTTTTCATCCCCTTTGTTTTAAAGCCTCAATTATATTATGGTATTGACAGCTACTTTCAGAAGCAACATAGTAAAATGAAGACCATCTGCATGCAGTTTGAGGGCCAATTTCAATTCCTCCCTTTACTCTCAATTTCAACTCTCAATCTCAAAAAGACTTTCCTTCTAAGTAGGTATAAGGGCTACCTTGTGACTTAGAAATGGGACACTCCTTGAGTGCAGTTATGTTTTTAGACTGTGGGGGGCAGCCTTACGGCAAAGCTACGTCCAGTCTGTAAAGAAGACCACGACAAGGAAAAAGAAGTAGAAGAAGTAGAATAAAAATAAGAAAAAGAATAGGGGACATATATATATATATATATATATATATATATATATATATATATATATATATATATACAGTCATGGAAAAAATTATTAGACCACCATTTTTTCTTCACTTCTTGTTCATTTTAATACCTGGTACCACTAAACGTCATCATGTGACTAAAACAGACAGAAAAGAAAACACTGAATGCATAAATAAAAGCAGTGTTTTTTGGCAGTACAACGCCATAGCTATTGATGTAAAAACTTAAGTGATTTAGGTTATAATCAAGAAAACCATGGAAAATGGTAAGATATCAGCTCTTAAATAAAACTCTTTATGAGCAATCTTTGTGGTTATCGTTATGTTTGTCCAAACAAATGTACCTTTAGTTGTACCAGGCATTAAAATGAACAAGAAACTGAAGAAAAAAACAAGGGTGGTCTAATAATTTTTTCCATGACTGTATATATAAATATATATATATATATATATATTATATATATATATATATATATATATATATATATATATATATATATCGATATATATATATATATATATATTAGGGGAGCAACGGTACAGGTGGCTCATGGTACGGTCTGTATTCAATACAGTTTCAGACCACCCGCTACCCTAAACAAGCGATCGCAAGATACCGAGTTTGCAGAAAGCGCATGTCGGCACGTAAAGTAGAGAGCGCGTCCAAATGGCATAAACGTGCGTCCACCTGGTCACATGTGGACGTACACAAAGGGCTCTACCTCTCGATTACGCATCACCGTATTACTTGCATACGTTTTTATTCTCTTGAGGTCAGAGGATGTCTGGTCAGCAGTTGTGGTGGATGTGGGAATAGTCACGGCCAGACACGTCAGTCTGTACAGCTGTGGCATGATCTCATTCAGATGTCTGCTGTGGAGGAAACCAAGGAGATCTTTGTCAAGCTGGAAAAGGTTGGATGCAGGAATTTATTTCCGATATGTCTGAAACTGTAGGTGGTCGAGGAGGGACAGGAACATTAATTGTTCGTGATCTTTAAATGCGCATCCAGTGATTCGTTCTGCAGTATTTTAAAAAGCACATCAGCTGTGCCAAGACGCACAACTGGTAACAACTGGATCTTACGCAGGTAAGATCCGGGTTTAGGGGGGTGGAAGTTTGCGTTCTGTTAACTGTTTTCACTCCCTTGCCAGTGAATTCAACAATAAAACCAAAATGCTCCCACACCGGTGATTAAAAAAGTTTTTCCCAATTTCTCCCAATTTGTTTTTTTTTTTTTGTTTTTCTGCATCTATGAGCTGCAGCCAACCAGCCAAAGTGTGATAGGCTGGTGTGAGCGGAGGCGAGTGCACATTGACATGCAGTGGTGAGCGTGTTGCCTAAAAGGCACGCACGCTCTAATGCAAGTCCAATGCAAAGTTAATGGAACATAAATACCACAGGACATAAAAGCCCGTGTTGTCCCGTGTCCCGTGCAACATTTATATCTTTATTAACTACAAAAATACTTACATTTGTAGCTAGCTTGTTTCGTTGCCATCCTTTACAAAGGTGACTTGGCAAACATGTCTTGCCTTCTGGGTAGCCCTAACTCCCAAGGGTGGTGCTGGAAAATCTCAATATTGAGGCCGATACAGCCCTCAAACTTGTCCCTCAACTCGATGTTCTGAGAATCGGGACAGCACCTCCCTTAACCCTCAATCTCAACCCTCAATCTCAAAAATGCGTGCTCCAGCAAAGTGCTGTCCCTCAACTCGATGTTCTGAGAATCGGGACAGCACTATTTTCGCATTTTTGAGATTGAGGGTTTAAATTGAGAGTTAAGTGAGGAATTTACCCATAGTTACCCATAGTACCTGTAGATCTCAGTTTATGTAGACCTGCTGTGAAAAGCGCCAGAGTCTTCAACAACACCAACCAGGAGACATTACAAAACGAGCAGCTCAGTGGAAACCACACCCAACAGGTTCAAGACAAAGTTCTGGAGAAGTAATCTGAATGCTCTGACTATCCCTCAGCACACTTTTTTTTTTTGAAACTGGAATTGTTTACATTGTTTACTCTAAACTACTTGTTTTGTTTCCATGTTTAGGTTTCCTTTTGCACCTTGGTTTGTGTTACTTCCTGTTATATTTTGCAAGAGCCTTGAGCCCTTTTATTCTGAGATTCCCCCCCCCCCGGTCTTGTCTTACATCAGGTTTCAGTTTCTGTTTGCCTCCCACCTGTGTCATGGTGTGTCCCTTGGAGGCCCAGTACTCCCTTGTAAAAGAGATCTTTAATCTCAGTGGCCCTAACCTGAGTAAATAAAGGCTAATGATAACGTTAGACATCACCTCCCTCAGTATTTATATCTCCTGGTTTTCTCTACAAACATCCCGGTTTGTTTGTATATCTATTATGTTCCTGCTCTGGTTGTCTACCCTGTGGATTGTACCAGAGGAGTCTTCTTTTAATGGACTTTGTTGGATTACTCACTTCAGCTACACTCTGTGAATGTTTTTTTTTCCAGTTTCAATAGGTTACTGAAGTTCATCTTTGTTTTATACCAGAAAACCTGCATTTAAGTCATCCATTACGTACGCCTTGACAGAACATTAATCAGTGAAGGTAACAAAATTTCCAGGTGAAACTCTAAAAGTGCTGCAAAGCTCCACAGCAGGGATTGGATTGTGTGGCCCAGGGATTCACTTTAAACCATATACTCCTCAAAGGGATGCTTTATGGAACACTGTCTAGAAAAAGCAATAGAATTATTTCTTTTCTGTCGATGATTCAGCCACATTTTAGTATCCATTATAAGGATGACAACGGAGAAAGTTGTTTACATGTGGAAGTAGCTCAGTGAGCATTCTAAACTCTGATGCCCAGAATAAAATCCTAAACCCACATGATTTGAGAAGGGAGTGTTTCAAAAGTAGGGCAGGAGGAAACATACGCCTTTTTTCTCCGATCATCATGAGGAATGTGAGGTAACTATCCATTAAAATAGGCTGGACGGACTTGGAGTGCTTCCAGGGGCACAGCAGGAGTGTTGGGGGTGCAGTGTTCAGATGAGACATGGCTGTGGGAAGATTCTGAAATTTAATGCTTCTCTTTACAAATTTCAGACAATATGGGAACAAGACTGTAGACAGAGAGGAGTTGGGTAGAAGCGATTGTCGTGCTTGTTGATGGCAGATGGTGTTGTCCTGGATGCTACGCTGTTGGCTGTAAATCTTATTCATATTGTTTACAGAAAGCTCATCCGTGTTACTTGTTGACATTGCATGTGCAGTTCATTTGTTATCCAGCTACAAATAAAACATTTATATGAACACATTCATACAAGTGCCTGTTTTAGTTATGCCCATCTGCTACACTTCGAACTTTTCGGCACCTCGTTGGCTATTAATATTTAATTTACTTTTATTTTTTTATATAAATATCCTCTTAATTCACACTGTATATTTTCACTTTGGCAATTAAGGTGTTTTATCAACAACCTCTTGAAGTATTCTTTCCATGAGACTTTCTCACAACAATTGAATCATAGACAACTGGACTTAGATTTGTCTAGAAGACGTTTCGCCTCTTATCCAAGCGGCTTCATCAGTTCTCAACGCAACAGTCTGACTAGTCCGCACTAGTCAGACAAACAGTGGAGTATGCCTCTGGTTTTTAACCTCTGTGGGGGTGTGCACCCACCACTTTCCAAGGACAATACTTCATTAGTGGAGTTTCGCTGGACCCTTTGTTTGGGTCAGGAGAGCCACACCAGTGAAAGGACAGTCGTTAAGGGTGAGTGGGGCCACTGGTGGACAACAGTCGTTAGGCATGAGGTGTGGTTGCCAGTGAACGACTGTCGTTATGCTTCTTTGAGCAACTTTACTTTAGTTTCTGGCAGTCCTTGTTATTCAGTCTCTTAGGAACAGTAGCGAGCACATCAACTCAGTGGACAAGAACATCAAGTTCACTAGAGAAGATGTTAATGACAACCACCTTCCTTTCTTAGACTGTGATGTACACTTGGATGAGAACAGGAGCCTCCACACTGGGGTATACAGAAAACCCACACACACAGACCAATATCTTCTGTTCGACTCACATCACCCTCTGGAGCACAAATTGGAAGTTATCAGAACCATACAGCACAGGGCTGATAACGTTTCTACCACTACGCAGGCAAAGGAACAGGAACACAAACATGTGAGGAGGGCGTTGGAAACTTGCGGCTATCCTAGCTGGATGTTCAACAGAACAAAACGATCCAACATGAACAATATCTCAGAGAGGGCTGAGAAAGATAACAAGCGCAGGACATTGTCATACCCTACGTGTCCGGGGTGTCGGAAAAACTCAGGAGAATTTTCAATCAACACCAAATTCCTGTGTGTTTAAAACCAGGTAACACCCTCAGGCAGAAACTAGTACACCCCAAGGACAGGGTACCCCACACGCAAAAAAGTAATTTGGTATATGCTGTCCAATGCAGTGAGGAATGCAAAGACTCATACACTGGAGAAACCAAACAACCACTGAACAAACGCACGGCTCAACACAGAAGGGTGAACTCCTCAGGTCCAGTTTCTGCTGTTTATGTTCATATGAAGGAGAAGGCTCACTCTTTTGAGGACCAAAACGTGAAGATCTTGGACAGAGAGGACAGATGGTTTGAGAGAGGAGTAAAAGAATCCATCTACGTTAAATTAGAAAAGCCGTCTCTAAACAGGGGAGGTGGCTTAAGATTTCATCTTTCTCCCATTTACAACGCAGCCCTCGCTGCTGTTCCTAAGACTAGCAAACTAAATTTGCTCAAAGAAACATAACGACAGTCATTCACTGGCAACCACACCTCGTGCCTAACGACTGTTGTCCACCAGTGGCCCCACTCACCTCTAACGACTGTCCTTTCACTGGTGTGGCTCTCCTGACCCAAACAAAGGGTCCAGCGAAACTCCACTAATGAAGTATTGTCCTTGGAAAGTGGTGGGTGCACACCCCCACAGAGGTTAAAAACCAGAGGCATACTCCACTGTTTGTCTGACTAGTGCGGACTAGTCAGACTGTTGCGTTGAGAACTGATGAAGCCGCTTGGATAAGAGGCGAAACGTCTTCTAGACAAATCTAAGTCCAGTTGTCTATGATTCAATTGTTGCGAGAATGGAATTTACCTGGATAAATGAGAATATCCACAGACTTTCCATGAGACATTATCCATTTTTGCCATTGTTGTGGAGGAATTTTTTGGCTCACTCTTTCATGGATTGTAAAAGTTCATTTAAGTGCAGGCTTTTCTTTTATGCCCGTCTTACTTAGGTACTCCTGCCACAGCAATATCCTCAGGATAAGATCTGGACTTTCACCTGGGCAAATTGCAACATCTTATTTCTTTTCTTTTCCAGTCAAACTTTTGAAGATTTTTTTGGAGTTGTCCTGTCTCGTTACCCAGTTTTAGCCAAGCTTTAGATGTCAGAAAAAGCACCTCACATTACAATAGATTGGTTTGGTATACGGAGTTGACATTTGAACAGGAACACTCAGGTGTTTGTGCAGATAAGATGTTTAAAATTTTCACCAAATGTGGTGCTGTGCATCATGACCAAGCATGCCTGTTTTTGTCTCGTCTGTCCAGAGGATGCTTTGCAATTAATCTTGTGTTGTGCTCAGATGCAACTTTGCCTCCATTTTCTTTTGACAGAGAGGAGGTTTCCTCTCAATGTTCTTCCCACACAAGTAACACATGTGGGGTGTTTTTCTTACTATACTATCATAAACGTTAGCATTAAAGCATAATAGCTGCCTGTCTCCCACCCCTCCGACTGAGGGAATATGTTTAGCAGTGCCTCAGCTCATAGTAAACCTGTCAGGATTTGGTAAGCTTAGGAGGAATTGGTTACATTTGATAAAAATGTGTTGATTCCAATGAGTAATTAAATGCAGTACTGAGGCTATCAATGTCATGGAAATCACCTCTATATTGACTTTGTTGGAATTTAGCATTAATTCAGTCTGATTAAGCCTGAATTTAGATTTTTAAAAAGTTGGTAAGGTTTGATTAAATCTGGTTCTCAACTGGTTTGGCTTCAGGACCCACCAACACCCTTAATGACAAACTGTGACCCAAATCAAGGAAAATTTCCACCTTCTCAAATTTATTGAATGAAAAGATTGTGCTGTTTGAATCCGAGATAGTAAAATAGAATATCACAGAATGACAACACAAAAAAAAAAATGTTTATTGGTGAACCAAAACGGTAAAAACCAAAATAGCATAACCGAAATGACTTCAAGTGGGAAATATTCCCTTTGATGTTCACTTAGCTGCATTTTAATTAAATTCAAAACACTTCACTTCAGTAACTTCAGCCTTTTTTAACAGACTCAAAATGCACAAACATGAAATAAAAAAGTACAACCACTGAGCAGTAGTTTCAAAAAGAACTCAAATATATAGCATTTGCTGAGTACCCACTTCCTGAATATATAACAATTTCTTATTAAAACTATCTAGTCACTTATTTAAGCATTAATCATAAAGCTGACATAACAATCAGAACATTTCAGTAACAGCTATTTTTAAGACTCAATAGTGCTTTTATGCACAAACATGAAATAAAACAGTGCAACCACTGAGCAGTAGTTTCAAAAAGAACTCAAAATATATAGATTTAGCTGAATAACCACTCACTGACCTTTGTCTTCAAGATTAGAAAATCCATATCTCATATATCCTTCGTTGTATCTGTGTTTCACCATGCTCAACATATGTAAACAAACTTTGCAGGTCTTTTTCTATGGTGTGAACTGGCGGGTGTCAACTCGCATTACAGGACATTATCGCCATCTACTGTTAAGGAATATGAATGACATGCTTTTTTTTTTTTTTTTTTTTTTTAGCATTTCCTTTCCCAGGCAAAGACCCACGAGCCCACTGAAAACGGGTCTGCGACCCAACCACTTGCGAACCACTGGATTAAATGATACACTAGATATGTTTAGAAATAACCAGCATGTTGGTAGAGTTTTGGTACTCAACCCTGGTTGTTACCATTTTAAAAACTAAAAGTAGCATTCAAATCTTTTTCTTTTACCTTCCTAGAAGTTAGATTCAGTCATTTAGCTGAATGTAATATGTTGATTTTTAGTGGGCTTAAAAAAAACTTTCTTCAACATGTACTTGAAAAGCACGAACTATTTAACTGGAGAAGAAAAATTTTCCGACGTTTCATATCAGGAAACCAATAAATGGACATTTGGTTGAGCTAATTCTTAGAAAAACACCCCCCTCTTTGGACAAATTATACATTGGAGGAAGGCAATTATCAAAAAAGTTGACAACACCAGAAGTTGATAACAGCAGTGGGGTTGCAGTAAAGCCAATTTACTTCTACAAAGACTAAATCCAAAGTGTTAAAGAACATAATTCTGCTTTCCCGAGGTACAGATGGTCTTGAATTCCATATAAATTAGACAGTTTTGCAGACATGTAGGATGGCAGAAGCAAATGTGTTGTAGGGCTGTTCCTTCAATTACTGTGTGAACTTTTTTCAGAAAACGGAGACTGTGTTCTGTTTCTTGCTTTTATACAGTAAGAGGAGCACAATTAAAGGTTTTCAGCCCCTACTAAAGAAGTCTGCCTTCAATTTCTATAGTTGTTATCAATTGCTGCACAGGTTGGACATGTATGCTGACATTATTTAAAGGTCCTGCCAAGCAACACATTTGCCTGTTAGAAGTCTGCTCAGAATAAAAATGCACTGGACTGGATTTAAACATTTGTGGTCTGTTTACTGATGGGAATGATTAACAAGATTGCAGTGTTGCCAGCAAAAAATTGAAGGATATGCCAGCCAGGCGTTGATAGCAGGCGCACCTACTGTCCTATGAAGCGGTACCATCAGTTAAAATAATATTAGCTTTGTGAGATTAATGTGAATGTGAAAGGCTGTTTTGTGTGGCTGGACTTATTTTGTTAAAGGAACAATGGGGTTTTGATAAAAACATGTTCATATTTCTTAAAGAAAAGTGTGATATCAGAACTAAAACCCCAGTATGATCATATTAGTGAATAAGACTAATTTTAATCCTATATTACAGAAAAACGGGAAAGTAAGGAACTGAATCAAATAGGAATATGATATACTTTCAGCATAAATTATTTACCAAAGACAAAATGAAACAAATCAGTAAATTTGGAAGTGTAGAAGAGAGAGCATTGTGGCTTATATCTCCAGAGATACTCCAGAGAATTACTAACCTGGCAACAAGTGACTGATAATGTTATGTGCAGCGCTGGCAGACAACTGATGAGCTCTCAGTGGACAATATTATTATATGAATATTACTAATATTCCCCATGATGAGCAAGAAAACAAATGGTTTTAAAATTCCTCCTTTTTTCTTTTTTCCTTCCATTTCACATCTTGATTTCTCCTCTTCAACCTGTCTGCATTTGGAGTCTTATCCCAGGAATTACATGGGTTTTGTAAGGCTGCCCCTACATATAGACAGCTTTCTGTTTCCACCGTTAACCATCAAAACAGATGTTTAAAGTGTCAGAATTACCAGTGGAAATTCCTTGAGCTCAAATTCTCAAGAAAATGCAAAGAGACACCACGACATGAGCAGAGCTGACGCAACAGGCTGCCATGAATGTGGAACCACTCCAGGAGATCTGAGAAAAATGAACCCCGTTAAGGCAACATCGAGAGTGACATTGGAACACATGTGCACTGTTTATCTGAGATAAGCTTGAGCCCATCCACCTTTTTTTTTTTTTTTTTTTATCCAGGATTGACATCTGGATGTCTTCTTGCATTGTCAGGTTCTTTTTATAAATGCAGCAACTGCAGGAACAACAGTATATGTCACTGGATATCCAAGGTACTTTTAAGCCTGTGCGAATATATAAATTTAGGTAGTATGATGGTTTCAAATGGTTATGTGCATCCAACCTTTGTTTCAATTGAAAAATGCAATAAATATAAGTTCTTTGCATTTGTTGTATTGACTTTCCTCCCTCAGTCCAAACTACAGTCAATACAAAGTATATATCAACCATTGCTTGGAAGGATTAAACTTTGTGAAGATGTTCAAATCTTATTAAACTTGAAACTTTCACCTCCCACCACATTAACTGTACAATTAAGAACAGTGATGATGAATCTTTTCTATTTTTCAATGTCATTTTTGGTTTCAAATTTTGGAGTTGCTTATTTTCTAAATAGACGACAATAAACTTTCACTCAAGACCCAGTTAGGATTTGTTTTGTGCTTCTTTGATCTACAGTTTCTATAAAGGCAAACTTCAGAGTAAATATTGGAAGATTTTTCAAACAGCAGAAAATCACCTATGATTTGATTCTACCTTTTTTGGAGTCAATGGATGGGTTTCTCTGCAGCACCGGAGATGTGTGCACAACTCAGGGATGGAAAGCAGTTCTCATCCCAGTTTATTTGGCAGAGCCAAGCTCCTAAACAGATATGAAAGGCAGTTAACTTTACAACCGCCAAAACAGATGGATGGAAACTGTTCAATATTCTGAGGGGATCATATCTCTTTGCCAAGAGCATAGGAAAATTTTGGATTCAGGCCAGTAAAAGGGTGTAATGGAGTCCCAAAAGAAGCAAAGTCTCTGCAGACACTTTGTGTCTTAAAATGAAAAAAAAAAAAAAAAAAAAAAACTGTAATTAGACTATCAGCTACAAAAGCCATACGTATGCATCTAAGGATTTGTATGCATGCAGATTTTCCTTTGTATCAGCACTGGGCCGCTATTAAAATGTCTTATCATTTTTCATCTTATTTTGGGATCTTGCATTTTTGCAGCCTATTTGAGAACAAATTCATTGATATAATCGGCTCAGTTGAAGTTAACTAATGAAATCCCAGGCTGAGCTAGCAGCAGCTGCTGTCTCGTTAAAAGTACAGTATGTGCGGTTTCAGTGAAACGTGGCAGGCTGTGAAGTGGCCTTGTTGTGACCAATTTTTTTCTTATTGATCCCAAAAGCATACATGCATGTCCACTGTCCATGAGGGTTTGGCCAGAGTAGGATGGAGCCTTGATTGTGAGGATTGTGTTCACATGCTTCTGTACTGTTACCGATTCTCTTCACCTGCGTCACACTTCGCCACTTTATGTTTTCATCTGTCACTGTCTGTTTGCTAATTGTTTCTTTTACCAATTTAATATGCAGAACATTGTGTTTTTTTAATAATTCTTATTGAAGTTGCGGTCTTTCACCGACTGGTGCTACCTTAGTAATGAGACTGAGCCATGATTTGCTGGACCTCTGTTGGCTTATATACTTTAATCAATGTCTGTATTGAAGAGTACCTGCTTGTAGGGCAAGAACAAAAGAGAAAAAAAACAAACAAACCGCAGATTAAATAGTATATAGTAAAATACAGTAATAGTTATAGTAAAATAGATTTAACCAATCTTGGCCAGCTCTTCACTTACATCAGTGCAAGATATCGCCATTGTATTGAAAATGGACTATTGAAAGGCATCTGTCATTTATCATGAGCCATATTTTTATAAAGATATTATTATACACAGAACCACTGGAAAGACACTCTTTGTTCCACCTTTGCTGTCCAGCTGTGCACACTGATCCCATGACGTCTTGAACCTGTTGGAACTTTTCCTACAGTATCTTTAGCATGTTTCTCACATGAGCTTTGTTACTTTTCGTAGCCACTCTTGAATTTTTTTGTCTAGGCTTTCGCACAACAGGTCATGTCGCCATTATGTGCTAATCATGTCCTAGTCATCGAGGCTGGGTAGAGTTCTTGAGGGGCATGTTTTCTTGGAGAGCATAAAGGGAGCGAGGAACTAGCTCTCCATGTTTTGTTTTTTGTCAGATGTCAACACATCCAAATATCGCTTACCCTACCTTTAAGTTACAGTAACGCCAATCCATCAATGTAACAGATTTTGGCTTAGAGTTTCTCTGTAACTTAAGGCAGAGTTTAGAGAGTTTAGACTAAGGGTGAATTCCAACTCCTCTCTTAACCCTCAATCTCAACCCTCGCCCTTAACCCTCAATTTTTGGCCCTCAATCTAAACCCTCGAAAGTAAGTGTCAGGGCTATCTTGTGACTTAGAAATGGGACACCCCTCGAGTGCAGTTACGTCTTCAGACTGAATTGTATCAGAGCCCGTGTTGTCTCTGTATTTGCTGAAATGACACAGGGATAACATTGAAAAGAGCGCCGTATATTCTCTAAATAATAGCAAATAACACAATAGAGGATACATTATTCAGTCCTCCGTCGCTACACATCAAGGTATACAAGTAACGTGAAGCCGACCGGACCGCCGGCCACCGCCTACCGGGACCGCCCGGCCGCCGGCTGCCGCCGACCGGGACCAGCGGTCCCGGTCCTGGTCGGGACCCCCGGCCGGCAGCAAACATCGTAAAGTAAAAAAATAAATGTTACACAACAACGATGTTAAGCCATGAAAAAAGTCTCAAACAAAGACAATAAAATGGTCTTGTAACATTTATATCTTTAAGATATATGAAGATACTTACTTTTGTAGCTGGCTTTTTTTGTCACCATCCTTTTCAAAGATGTCTTGGCTAAATGACCCAGTGCCTTCTGAATAGCCCTTACTTCCAAGGGTGGTGTCGGAAAATCTCAATTTTGAGGGCGATACGGCCCTGAAACTTGTCCCTCAACTTGACTTGCTAAGAATTGGGACAGCACTTGCCCTTAGCGGGAGCGTGCATTTTTGAGATTGAGGGTTGAGATTGAGGGTTAAGGGAGGAATTGGAATTCACCCTAAAACGGGCATGTTTGGTAGTTTTCTGAGTTCAGTATATGCTCTCAAATCTTCAAATTAATGCCTGGAAAGTTTACAGTGAAGAGCTGTTTTTGTCACTTTATCAAATTGGCTTTTCTTTTTTTTCTTCTCTTTTTTTGAACAGAGGAAGAAAATAGTTCGTGTGTATGTGTGCTGCATTATTCAACATGAGCTGATAAATTCTGAACCAAAGGGGGAATATTAAGTAGTTTTTTTTTTCTTTTTTTTTTTTAACAATTCCCTACTTGTGAGTCATAAAGTATTTAATTAAAAGTATAGGATATAAGCAGCTGTTCTGCTGCTTTTCGTTCATGAACTTGGCAAGAGAGACTTGTGTATTGTTTACTGTTTTTGTGCCCAAATATGAACTGAAGTGACTCAGGAATTGTGTTTTTCTTTGGGAACCACAGGCTCTGCTGCGCTGTCCAAAGAATTGTAGCAACATTTTAAAGCACGACCTTGCATCTAAACCTCATGCTAAAGTGAGAGCACAAACAGTGTCCTCTGTATACGCCTTCAAGGGACACTGAACAGCAGTTTGCTCAGTAAAAATTAATTGGTCTCACTTTTAACAAGTCGAGTCAGTTCTATTCATGTGTGTGAATGCCGCAAATTTGCCCCAAAGGCTTTTAGAAACTCTCTAGCTATGACTTTTGATTTGGATAACAGAGAACTTTTTCTCCAAAAACTTCACTCAGGTATATTCGGCTCATTAAAGTTGGACAGACACACAAAAGCAGCACAATAAATTTATAGAAAGGACAGTGAAAAATTTTTATATGAAAGATATTATCCACTTTGAAGTAATTTCCAGATGTCCAGACTGCAGCCGAGGCCCATGACCTTTGCAGGCCTGCAAAAATGCAAAAAAGAAATTATCCAATGCCTCCCCCATTGATCTTTTAGTTAAGATTCAGAGGATATAATGTATTAGGAAACATAAAAGCATCTGCGTTTCCCAGGTCTTAAAATGAAAAATAGAACCTAAAAAACAATACATGACATATTACATCCTGTTATGATTTATCTGCAATCAAGGGCTGTTTTTCATTTGTGATTCCACAATGATGGAACGAGCTACCAAATACTGTCAGAGCAATCCTTTCTACCTTCAAGAATCTCCTGAAGTCTCATCTCTTTCCTTTTCTCCTAACACTCCTAACATTAACACCAGACTTGTGCAGTTCTTGATGTTTTAAAGGTGGGGTAGGTGTTCTTTGAAAAAACTGTTCCAGCAATCCAACTCAAGTGAAATTTTGAAAATATACACTCCCTCCCTCCTCCCAAAGGCTCCGCCTCCTCCTCTTCAGCTCACCCCTCGAAACCACACCTTTACACAATTCATGACTACATGAACCGCAGGGAGGGAGGGAGGGGTGGGTGGGAGTGCATTGATAGACGTATTACGCAGCCAATGAAAGAAATGATGATCACTATTTTGATTGTTTTTCTCTGATTATACCTTCTAGACCGGACCAAAACGTTTCGTCTTTTTTGCAAACATTTTATTTCAGTGGGTGCAATGGGAATGTGAAAAGGTTTTCAAGCAATATTGTAAAAAGTGCTGCAAAAAAAGAACACCTACCCCACCTTTAAGTGATACATTCTTTTTCCTTACCCTTCTGAAGTTACAACATCTTGTTCTGATGTTTATTCTGAAAATGAGCTTCATATCAGTCGGCCACTGGTGTAAAATGCAACAACAGGTAATGAATATATGATTATACTGGGAAGCAGCTGGTAGGACAACAGGGCGGCAGGCTGGAGGCTCAATTGTAAGCTTAATACTTGAATGCATCATGGTGCATATTGCTTTGACCATTTTGCATTGGCAAACGCCACACTGCTCATCAAGGCAGGAGTTGAACTGGCTTATATAAATCGTGTTTTAGAGCACTGTGTTCATCATGCCATTCAGCACCTGGATAGAGGAAAACTGTTTTTAGATGCATTCTGAGAGATAGGTGGGGGTGGGGGGTGGGGTTACATATCTGGAGATATGTACTAGATAAGACTAAGGAAGGTCTGTTGCAGCGAGACAGAATACAATTGTACTGTTCAGAGCAATGGGGAGTGTTCAAAAGAGTAGAGTTCGAGGAGTTATCTGTGAGCAGCAGTGTGAGTAAATTACCAGCTCTTCTCTATAGCCTTGGAAAAGGCAGCACTTACCAAGAGACAGGGAGCAGAGGTGGAGGTGGCACAGATGAAGATGTTAAGATTTTATTTGAGAGTGACAAGGATGGATATGATTAAAAATGAGAATATCCAAGGAACAACCAGGGTTAGATGAGTTGGAGGCAAAGTGGGAGGCTAGAATGAGATGGTATGCGGTGCCTCTCGGGCTCGTCTGGCCTGCTGCAGTGGGGATGTAGCCAGCACTGACTCATGGAGGTTCTCGGGGCAGCTGAGAATGGTGGTGATGGTAATAATGATGATAATAATTACCACTGTTATTAGTATGTTTATTATTGTTGGTATTATTTTTATTATTACCATTAAGACGATTGATACTATTATTGGCATGATTATTGGTGCCACATTAATTTTAATGTTGTTGTTATTTTGGTCTTTGTCAACATCATTCTTATTATCATTACGATTGTTGTCATTGCTTTTGTTATTATTATTATGGTTCTGCACGTCCTTGTATGAATACATATGTACATGCATACAAACTATGTGTAAGTCTAAGGCCCTGATCGTACACTTCCCGCTAGCCGTTACCTACTAGCCGCTGCCCGCAAATTGCGGGTATAGGAACCTCCCCTAACCTCTAATGCAATCTTCCGCTCACTAAAGCCACTACCCATTATGCCGACTCCCTTCTTTAGTTTGTAGGTGTGGCAATGGGCGTGTCTTTTGCCCTTTCTGGAAACTCTGTATCTTTCAATTGCAATCATATGTTGGCGCGTACAAGCGTGCGTCCAAATGGCATCAATATGTGTCCACCTGGTCACATGTGGACGTGCACAAACGGCTCTACCTCTCGAATTAACTCTTGTATAAAAAGCATGATTTGGCCTCAGTTGAAACCCTGAGAAAATGGCAGAGATCGTCTTGAACGACTTGCTCGCCAGTTAAACCATAGACGACCAGAGCGTGTTTACTGGGAGCACTCCTACTATCTGGGACTTTCAGGTAGCCGATAGGAATTGTCTGAGTAAAAATATTTTTATGCATATATCAGTGCAGAGGAGGAGGAGGAAGGAAGAGCTCTACAGCAGAGTCCCAGACAAGCTGTGCACCAGAGCTGATCCGATCTGAATGAAAGGAAGCTTCATTGCGGTTTGTGGATAGCAGTTTGTGCTCTTAAAAGCAATGGCTACTGATGCACTGATTGGTTTAACAGGTGGAACGCCCTAACCACTCCTATGCATAATATAGCAGGTAGCGCAGGTGGGATAGCGGGTTTAGCAAGGTGAAAGATCGCGAGGGGGAACGCCCCTCCCGCTTTCCACTATCTCTAAATAGTGGCGTTAGGAGATCTGGCGAAAGATCAGGCCCTAAGTCTAAGTTGGGGGCAGAGACATAATGGATGAATATGAATAGATATTATAAAAGGTAAATATAAAAGGTAACCACAACCCACAAGTAACATTAGTGAGAACAGGACGATACCATTAGGCGGGGTCGTTTTCATTTTCATTCTTAAAATATAAACTTAAACCACAAACTATGGATTAAGTTTTGGACATTATCTAAGCCTGTCAAATGCAAACTAAAATTTTAGAATAACAACATTTCTTACTCCAGGTTTTTGGGGTGCTGAATTTCAATTTAAGGGTGCTGAAGGGCTAGCCTCGCCCATGGTTTGTGATCTTTAAATGCGCATCCAATGATTCTTTCTGCAGTATTTTAAAAAGCACATCAGCTGCGCCAAGATGCACAACTGGTAACAACTGGATCTTACTCAGGTAAGATCTGGGTTTAGGGAGGTGGAAGATTGCGTTCTGTTAACTGTTTTCACTCCCTCTCCGGTGTATTCAACAGCAAAACCACACCAGTGATTAAAAAAAGTTTTCTCAATTTCTCTGCTACCGCTGGCCGTGCCTGCTTGTTTTTTTTTGTTTTGTTTTGTTTTTCTGCTTCTATGACCTGCAACCAACTGGCCAAAGTGTGATCGGCTGGTCACTGTGAGTGAGCGGAGGCGAGTGCACACTGACCTGCAGTGGCGGGCCTGTTGCCTAAAAGGCACGCACGCTCATGTGCAAGTCAAATGCAAAGTTATTGGAATATAAATACCGCGGGACATAAAAGCGTCCCGTGCAGGTCGTACCGAACTGTACTGTATTTTACCGAGTACCATTGCATCCCTAGTAAGTATGTATGTGCACATATAATGTGCACATCCATATGTATGTATATCACAAGGTACATGTATAAGTGTATATATGACAGGCACAGATATATATGGATATACATCCATATGTATGTATATCACAAGGTACATGTATAAGTGTATATACATGTATAAGTGTATATATGACAGGCACAGATATATGTATATTTACATTTTATAATATCTATTATTTACTAATAGGTAATATTTTATATATTAGATTAAATATCATCTATTAGTAATCTATTTAATATCTTTACCGTTACGTCTCTCCCCCCACCTTCAACTCAGATTTACACACATTTTGTATGCGCACACACACATTCTAATGGTATTACAATGGACAACTTTTCTTCTTTTCTGTTGTCTTGTGTTTGCATGTCTGTCCTTTTACAGCAACACAAATCCACCATACACTCATTTACATACACCGCAACACACAGACACCGTACTGCGCACACCACACCATCATTGTCCTGTCTCTTTGTCTGGCCTGTCCTTTAATGTTTCACTGTTCATGATTTAGTCCTCTCTGACAGAATCAGGGTTTCAGGTGTTAATAAAATAAGCTAGATTAGACCATCCGAGAGGACTGGTGGAGGACACATTCACTCTCACTTACACACAAGAACAAGTGAAGTAACATGCTGAAAGATCAAAATGCATATATATCTGACTTTAAAAAGGTTTTGCCAAATGATGATACTAATCATTAATATATATGTAGATTGTTGTTAAAGGAAAAAAAAGAGATGGTTTGGATGTAAAGAGGAGAGATAGTGAATCTATTGGTAGAAGAATGCCAGAGATGGAGCTGCCAGGAAGGACAAGGGGAAGGAAAAGGAAGATTTCTGGATGTGGTGAGGATGTGCAGAAGATGGTAAAATTGAAATGGATGAACTACAGTGGCGACCCCGTAAATGAAAAAAAAAAAAAAAAAAGTAAAAATGGAAGATCAGGGGCATCTGGAACATAATGCACAAAATACTGTGCACATTTGTGAAAGAAACCTGTGGGTATACACCAGGGTACAAATGTCTATATGCATTTTAATTTACAGGTATATGCTTTACCGTCATAGATCTCAATTATTGTGAGGTGTAAATGGATGCAGGTTTTCTCTTAATTAACCAAAATACAATGAGTTGGTGGCAAATGTTTTTACATATGGCAATGAGAACAGAGCAGCTTTATGACAAATTACAAAGACATGCAAAGACACTCATTGCAGAAGTGCTGTACTCTTCTTCATTTACCTCAGCGTAAACATTATAATGGGAAAAAAGTTATAGGCTATTAACTATCAGACAAAGACTCCTGATAAATGGAAAACAAAGCTGCTTCATTTCCCACTCCATATGAGATACAATATGAGCTTGTATATTGGGGTAAAAGATTGTTATAAATTTGTCCTAACATCTTGTCTGCACAACTGGCACTAGGTGTGTAAAAGTGCTGACAAGTGCTGCATATAACCAGCATTTTCTACATTTGTAATTTTCATGCATTACATGTCAGAAATATAACAACTCAAACCGAACTGAGGACCACTTTCCTGAAGTTAAGGGAAGTTTTTGTGGTTGGTTAAAATAAATGAGTTTGTTAGAACATCCTTTTGTTTCTTCCCCTGCCCTGGCCCTGCTCTTATTACCTACTCCTAACCAACTGCAGCACTGTCCAAGTACTGCACTGTAGATGTGAGCCATCCAACATCACAACCTCAAACAGGATGTACTATTTAATGGATTACTTTCCTGCCTAGCAAAATTGTTTTCAGGGAAAGTTGCCCGATAGTTATTTATGTTATTTAGTTCGAGTGCTTTTTATTTCTTTATATCCCCCAAAATTGGAAAAAAAGAGATAATACTAAACCATCATCCTACCCTGATGAGAAATCAATATAGCTATAAAGGCACATTTCATTTCAGCTTTAGTAATGAATGACAGGGAACCTTTCTGTGCCATCCCTGCCTGGATAACATTTCACCTTCTGATATAGTTCTTGTGACCATGATGATTCAAAATATTAATGCAAGACCTGATTGGTGTTTAATAATATCAAACCCATTGGCATTGCATCCCCTGAAAAGGCACAAAGTATAAGAGCCAGGCAGAGAGAGAGATACAGTAAATGTAGTGGAAATAAAGGGAAAAAACAAAAAGTAATCGTGAGCCTGTGAACATAAGAAATACACATGCAGCTGTCCTGGCACATCAAATGGAGATAAAGTAGTCAGAGTGCCCAAGAGACGGGAGTGAAGAGACTGGCAATAAAGCCCTCCACATGTCACCACAAATCCTGCCCCTGGACAACAAGACAGCAGAAATGGCAACCATAAATAAATGCGCCCTGTCTTCTAAAGAGTGCACATGTGTGTGTCCTATGTTTGTGTAAGTGTACATGTCACAAAATGGGGTATATTTGTGGGTGTACATCAGTGGCTGCTAACAGAACAGAACTGTTCATTGTGTTCTCACTTAGGCTGTATGTGCTAATGTTTTTAAGTGTGTGTGTGGGTGCGTGTTTGCATGCCATTTACTGTGTATACTTAAACACGTGGCCACCAAATGCTAAAAATAACAAATGGATTGGATGAAAGGTTGCTGAATGAAAAATCAATAATCCAAACAAATATTTATGTGAAAACCAAACTTGTTCAAATTTCATCATTCTTCTGACATTGGATCAGGTTTCCTAAACTGAGCAGATTAGCACACAGTCACAAATCCTAAATGGCACCAGTTTGAGTTCATAACAAGTAATAGTCCATGAGAAAAATATGTGTTATATTTAAGTGCATTTTTATTGAATTAGCATGAACTGAAAAACGTCTTCTAAAATAACGAAAAAAAAAAATCTCAATGGTGAGTTGATGTAAGAAAAAACAACAAACAAAACATATATTTCAAGCAATAGATAATCAGCTTGAGTCTCCTCATCCTGTTTGCCATTTTCAATCCACACTAAATTAAGGGACACGCAGACGGCTAAAATATGATAGTAGCAATAGCGGGCATATTTACTATGTGTTGGCCCTGAAATAACATTTGCACACTTTAATGAAGTGTTGTCTACTTGCAATGGTCATCTGTGTCCACAGTTTCCAAAAACCAGACAAAGTAACTCCCTGATCCCCGTCCTGGTCAAGCAACTGTGTATCGCTTCTGGTACTTTGTGACGTATCAACGACGATGAAACCATGTCACAGAGCAGAAGAGACTTGGGAGTTCAAGAAAATACTGATGGAAGAGAAATTGAGAGAGTGACCAAGAGACCAAGCAAAAGAAAACTTGAGATAGTGTTGTAAAAATGATTTAACCTCAATTGCCTATATGTGGAGCCAAAGTTATATAAGTTGCAAAAGTCGTCTGTGCTGCTTTAAGGTTCAGATCATAGTCTGTATAAAAAGAACTGTACAAACCTCCCCAAAGACTCATTTTGAAGTCTAAAATACTCTTTTGTGCATACCAAGGCAAACTTCATCCAGTCTACAATAAGTAAAAAAAAATGGGCAAATAGGGGGAATGAGAAAGCCTGGATGCTGCCTGGATGCTGCTTGGAACAAGTCCACCTTGGCCCAGTAACCACAAGTTGGATATTTTAGCTTGGCTTAGCTTATGCCTACCTATGATGTGAGCTCTACTGTGACTGAAATGAGTTCCAATCGAGTTCCACCAGGACCCTTGATGAGCTGATGTGACAGGGCCTTCGGTCCACTGGGCTTTGCCTTTATTTTTGGATGCTAAATAGAGTTATCTTGCATTAATTCTGATTTCTCCATCTATTTTCATTTCTGTTGTTGCTACTGAAACATTTAAAGTGTGCACTGCTGGAGCTGAAATGGAAGACTGGCGGAGCTCCAATCAAGCACCACTGGGACCCTTGATTAGCCAACACTCAACTAATTGACTGCACGATTTAGGTCCTTAGGGCTTTTTTATAGTTGAATTCCAGCAGAGGTCCAGGTAACGTTAGTCTGAAAGGGTGCAGGAGCCAAATATTCTGGCTGCTGCCAAGGGAAATGCCCAGTGAACCAGAGGCCATTCACCGGCTTGTCCAGGTAGCTACTTTCTGCTGCTAACCTTTGTCCTCTGACCCTTCCAGGCCACCTCATCACTGGTTGCAGCAGTCTGTTCAATTAACAGCATGACGAAATACACCATATTATCTTTAAAATAAGTGACTGTGCAAGGTTAGGTGTTAATTCACGACTCAGAAGTCAAGACAGTGTTCATTGTTCAGTTGCTAAAGTGAGGACAGCTAGCCATTAACCATAGCAAGCTACCTATCAAAAGATCACGCACCTAATCATCCATTAATTTATTGGTAAATAATATTGTATGTGGTACATAAAAATTCATTCCCTGCAGAGTTGTCATGGGTGTGAAATCAAGCTATCAAGATCGAAACTTTTTTTGAAACCAGGGTAAGTTAGACTTTTCAACATTGGTGTCAATGGAGTTTGACTTGCTTTTGGAGCCAGTCCCCAGTGGTCAGTCTCGGAACTGCAGCTTTATTTCAAGATATACACACACTGCTAAGCCAGATGTGGCATCTTGGTCTGAATGCAAATTTCATTGACTGTTTCTGTGACAATAATCATCATTCTATGCAGTGTAAGAAATGACAGCATAGCTTGGTGGTACTTTACCAAACTACAAGCCTACAAGCCTGTTTGTGTGTCTGTAATTTTTAAATTTGGATGCAATTGTTCCTGTGTTAAAGATTGGTTGCTGTTATGTTTTAAATGTATTAGTCAAAGCCTGTTTGGGATTAAAAGAGTGCCATATTTGTTAAATAGAAGATTATGAAAAAATAGTGGTTGTACCCTTCTGCAGTCTATAGTCTGGAGTATTCTAGCATCTTCTCTTTTATTCTTCGTGACATTTTAAACAGATTTATTCTTTTGTATACATTACATTTAGGCACAATCTTGTTTACTGACAGCATAACCATTTTAGCTTGATTCTCTATTTTATGTCTCCACTTCAAAATCCACGGTGGATTTGATACAGGTTTTCCATCTGTCCATGGTCTTTGGAGGCTCACCTTGAGGGTATAGCTTTATACTTGCCACAAATGTTAATTTAGATTCAGAGATGAACTTTGAGATTATCATGACCCAAGGCTGCTAGACTATTTTCAGAAGTGCAGAGGTATGGCAAGAATTGGTACCAATACATAATGCATTTGATTCATTTTAATGTCCCACAATTTACCATCAGGAAATACATAATTATTTCCTTGTATCAATCTGCTTTCAGCAAAAAATAATCTTTGGAAAGGAAAATCTAATTATAGTTCGTGTTCTGTACAGTCCTTAAAGAATTAGGACATCCTGCAATTCCTCTTAAGAAATTATGGCTAAGTATTGAGTACATTTCACTTATTATCCTGTCCTATCTTATCCACCCATTATCTATATCTGCTTATTCTTGTGCAGGGTCACAGGGCTTTTTATCGTAATGTAAACAAACTTAAATACCAGCCTTTCATGACTCAGAATTAACGAAGCTCGCTTCCCTATCTTGGTACATTTCATGCGGGTGTAGAGAGGATATTAATTACCAGAAACAGAATCACATTGCTATTGTAAGGACTCTTTGGTCTTAGTGTGTTACACAGGTTCATGTGAGCTTCCAAGGGTTACTGTGGATTTTTTTGGGCAGTACAAACCCAGAATTATTGCTTCATGTGGTTAGTCAAAAAAAAAAAAAAAAAAAATGTGTATATATATATATATATATATATATATATATATATATATATATATGTCTTGTTCCAGTAACCAATTTCTCATCAGGGTTCCATGGTTCCTCAAAACCTGATGTGGACCTTGTTGACCCAGGCAATGTCGGAGCCAGTGTAACTCTATTTGTATTAGTATCACTCATTCCAAGGTGTAGGTGTGTGGTATAAAGGACCTTGCCCAACGATCCACAAGATGACAATTATCACAATTGCCCTGACCAGGGTTTGAACCTCTGATCTTTGTACCAAAGTCAGTAGTTTAACTGCAGATACTGTAACTGAAACTGTACGCTAAGTGAAGGGGGGGAGGCCGAAGACTAGTGAGCGTCAGAGCTACTATCCAGGAGAAAACAGCAGGTCCTCGAGGAATACATCAAGAAGATGGACTCCACTGATGACCTGCTGAGTGAATACCTCAGGCAACTGAAACCCAGCATGGAGGAGGAACCCATGGGGTTATTATGGACGGATAAGCCCCTGCATGGCATGTACAACCGCCAAAATTGAAGAGGTGGCTGACTTTGAAAAACATACCAGTGGCTGGAAAAAGCTGGACTGAAAGAAGGCACAGAGGCACTGATCATCAGTGATCATCAGCATCAGCATCACAAGAACAGGGTCACGGGGATCTGCTTTATTTTTTTTTTTTAAGCCTTTAGTTTAGCTTCTTAGTGTATTTAGTCGGGGCTGCTGCTTGACCGCAGTAATTTGCCGGTCCCTAAACTCCACAGCAGCAGCAAGGTACTGAGAAGGACGTTCAGCACTGTTCCTTAGAGTTTTTGCCACACTCACTGAGCTTGGAGGGTTGATGATACTTGTGAAATGTCTGGCATACTTATATCTACAAAATGATACCAACCTGGATGGTGCTGTTTTCATGACACTATTAAAGTTTAAATAGAAAAAAAAAACAAGCGAATGTCAGATGTGAAACTAACTTTACCGTGTCCTCCGGTGGTAACTCAATTCACAGCGACAGTAAATACAAATAACCTTTTTCTCCACAACAGACCCATCTGGCAGCACCTTAAGGCTAAACGTGCCATTCATAAGACCCTTTCCTGTCGCCATGTCTGTCCCACACGTTGACTGTAAATACACTTATTGGCCGAGGGTCACATATACACACATACATATAGGTATGTTTGTGTGTGTAAGTGCTTAATAATATCCTGCCTCTCTTTTGAAAATATTGGGCTAAACTACAGCTTCTGTTTTCATATAGCTTTTGGTGTAACCCACAATATAGGCCTTTTTGTTACATGGATATCAATTTATATGCAGTGAGCTAAATGCCAATGACAAAAAAATAACAACAACAACAAAAAAAAAAAAACAGTCTTGTTTGTGACCATTAGATTTAAAGACCTTTCCTCTATGTCTGCTGTGTTTTTTTTTCTTTTCTTTTCAGAGGATACACAACGTTGATTTATATTGTTTTTCTAAGTTTCCTTATAGACCTTTTGGGAGGCTGCAGAACAACGGTTATAAGTATTTCTATTATAATGTTAAACGTAAAAAAGATTAGTAAAAAAATCAAATAAAAAGATGTCAAATGATTATAGCTCCAGTCATTAAACCCAATAACTTATTTTGATGAGTATCTTGACATCCATGGTTGTAGTGCAACCACAACATCCACTGCAGCTCTCCTTCATGTAGCTTGAGGGTGCGTGTGTGTGCTTTGTGTGTGTGCGTGGAGTTATATGTGTGGGGGTGTAAGGGACAGGGTTTTATTATTTGTTGTATTCTTATTTTATGTTTTTATTTTATTTTGTGAAGCACTTTGTGTTGCATTTTATATGTATGAAAAGTGCCATATAAATAAAGTTTTGATTGATTGATTGATTGAGCTCATCTTAAACCATAAAACATACGGCAGCGGTGGAAAGTCTGTTGACATCTATCGTTAATATCAGTTGAAAAAAAATATTTTCCTCTCACAAATAAGGTCAGGTCATAAAGATGGGTGGTTCTGTAAAAAAGTATTTTTTTTTTTTGTTGTTGTTGTTTTTGACAAAATGGAAATGTATTTAATCATCCAGTATTGTGGGATGGGAATTGCATCTTCAGTCACAACCCCCATAACCAAGAGATTGATTTGTGTATGTGGACGACTGCTCACACAAGATAGAACCTAACCTTGTCCATAAATATTTATCTATTTATTCTATTCCATCCTGTTGTAATAACAAATGTTTCAATGGGCTAATATATTATTTCAACCACACCTGAAACTCTCCAGCACACCTGGCTCAATTGAATGTGTTCTACACATACTGGTGCAGACTTCAATGACAAGTTGATCTGGTAATTCATTGAGCTGAATTGGGTTTGCTAAAGCAGGGAAATATTCAATTCAATTCAATTCAATTCAATTCAATTCAATTTTATTTATATAGCGTCTGTTAAATGACAATTGTCTCTAGGCGCTTTACAGAGAACAGCATGACCCCCGAGCAAATATCATCAACTAAGATTATATCATTAAATCCAATCAATGATAATGGCAGGTACAATATAAATATTGAAACATGCAGTGGATCCCAAGGATCAGGGTTGGGAAACATTAGCCTTAAGGAATATCTGGAGCTGTGTTACAGTTTCTCAGGTCTGAATTGCATCTAAAAACTGCCCTCTCCAAACAGCATTTGACTGAGTGCATTTAATGCAAGCTAAAAGAAGTCCAAGCAGTCTCCTTTGGTGTGGAGATGAGTGCGTATGATTATTTGTCTACATGTGCCCTTGGAGGACCAGGTCTCTATTGTAAAAGAGATCATGATCTCAATGGGACAATCCTGGTTAAATAAAGGCTCATGGATTCTGATCCAGGACTAATAATTACACTCAATTTGGTTTTCATTTATTCATATGCTATAAGTGACATGAGATAAAAGTCTGTGCTGAATCTACAGAGCTGCTCTTACTATCTCTGAACCAAAGATGAGAAGCTGCTCACTTACACAGCAACCAACCGGAAACAGCTTCTGACCTGGTAGGATCATCTGTATGCCGAAGCTAGGAAGTAGTATACCAAGGCTACCCACCTCACTGCCATGCCTGGTACCCACTCAGGCAGCCAATGACCATGCCATGTTCTTATATAGTTTGGCTGCTTAATTAGATTCTTCTTCTTTTTTTTTTTTTGCATCACATGCAGCACATCATCATACCATCAATAACTTCAATTATTTCAATTACATATGTATGAGTGCATGAGTGTATACACAGCCAAAATTTCACCATTATTCTAATGTATATGAACATTAACCTGAACACAAGATAATTAATAATTTTCTTTCCATTTTTTCTTAGCTAAAGTGTTATTTTGCATCCATTTATTTAGCTGGAGATTTGTGCACCACAGGTGTTATGTGTGGAAACATACAAAAACCATTTAAATGTAAAGTATTATTAGCGTACTGATAGATTCAATTAGAGTGTTACAAGAGAATTATACACCAAGCGCAAACACCCTTCTCCTGCCAATGTGAATAAGAGTCCATTGCTTTGTTTAGAAGAATTCCTGCTGTTTAAAAATGTGCATTGTATTGTAATATTCTGTCCTAAAGTTTGAGCCTTCAGTTGTTCAAATATGATTTTATGCAAACTCTGGAAGTTGATGTGACAGAGCAAACTGTTGCTTAATCAGTCCTGCTAAAATCAGTGTCTATAAAAGCTAATATAAACTAAAAGATTTCTATTGTTCCTATTGCAGTGTTCACCGTGACTGCTTCAGTGATTCTGGTGTTCAAGCACCCCACTGACTTGGATCAGTAATTCAGGACTGGTTGGCAGTAGCAGAGAGAGGTCAGGAGAATGTTAGAAATTTATGAAGGACTTTGATTCAATAATGGAAGAAGATGCCATACTTCATCAGGGGAAATTATAAATGCTGTATGTGTTTGTGTGAACGTTGATAAAATTTCAACGATCTCACTTTTGGGCCAAGAAAGTTTGACTGACAATTTTGACTTTATATTAAAATAATTATTTGCTCCAGACTGTAGTTACAGATCACATTTGCATTGAGGCTGTCTTTATTATTTTTCTTCATATTGCAAGAAGCAACTTTTCTGGACTTTGGAAGGTCATTCATTTTCTTCTTCTTTTTCTTCTTTTTTGTAAACAGCTGAATCAAAGCCAGCCGTTTTTTTTCCTCCTTTCGTTTGTGTAAATGTAACCTATACTGTCACCTGAAGCCTTGCTTAATGAAAATTGTGTCCTACGTTACCGACATTTTACATTTTGGACAAGACATGAAAGATGCTGACAAATGACTTCCCCACATTGCCCGTAGAGTTTATGCACCGCCACCTTGAGGGACTTATGCAATAATGATTCACTTTCTTAGATTTCTTGACAGATAGTGGCCAATGCAATTATTTGAGACAGATGTGTGAGAAGATAAATGGAGAAAACCATTGTTTTAGTAAGTTGTTGAAGGCACCATGGGCTGCCAGCTTAAGTGCTCCCTGGCATTAGTTATAAATGAGCCACCGTTCAAACCCTACTTTTAAAATAATTAGTCATTTAGTTTTAGAAAGTGCTGTTTATTTTGTCCCAGAGGTGCTGAGTTTGTAGAAATGTGGCAATTTAAAGACTGACGTTGAAGGAGCTTTAACCCTGGGAAACCCTCTGGAAAATACATTTTTTTTCTTAAAAGAATACACTCCATAATCATGAATGGCTTGGACAAATATTTCACACTTAGACTTCAATTCATTTGATAATATACATCTTTTTTTAATTCAGGCCTGCAAAACATTCCAAAAAATTTGGAACAGTAATGTTTTTTTTCTTAGCAATGAGGGTACAAAGTTATGAAGTATTACATGTGTTATTCTGTCCCATTCTAGCTGCAAACACATGAGGTATGAAGCCGTGTGTTCAACAGTACGGGGTCATCTTTGCTTCATTTAAAAACTCTCCACATATTCTCTACAGGTCAGACTGCAGCTAGGCCAGTCCCCTACCTCTGTCTTCCTTTTCTTCAGCTATGCCCTTTATCATGTCTGTACAATGTGGTTTTGCAATGTCTTGTTGAAACTTGCATGGACAGCCTAAGAATGTCATCTCGTTGGCACCATGTTTTGCTCTTAGTGTGCTTTTCTACATTCATGATTTCATGACAGAAATGGAAATAACTTTCACCATGTGCACTGAGAGAACTGTTAATAGCCTGGTCTGAGGCACATGGTGCCCCCCCCCCCACTACAAAAAAAAAAGAAGAATGGCTGAATAATTGGAATAATGAACTGGCTACCCCACAGTGCACATTTCCACTGTGTGATGCCTCCAAATGTAGCTGCTGCCTCTGAACAAAATGAACACAAGGCTTCTTTTTGTCAAGTTTTTAGATGGAATTTGTGTGTGGAGCTCTGTTTTATAGTGGCTGGTAAAGGTTTCTCAGAGTAATCCCTTTGCATGTGGTTGGATCAACTATTGGTGATCCAACCACACTGAAAAGGTTTTTGATGTCTGTGGGATTGGAAAGCTCAGGTGCCCTCTTCACACTGAGGTTCCTTCTTGGGCTCATACTTTCTGCAAGGACATTTTCATGTGACTGTGAAGGAACATCTCTGCACCTGAATATGGAATTGAGCAAGTTCAGATTGTGAATTATAATATTAGGCTGTGTCTAACATATTCATACAAGAGAAGAATAAGGAAACTGTTCAACAAGACACACACACACACAGTCACACACACTCACACACATAAAAAAAAACCTGTGAGATGTTCGTAGCATGTGACTTGGTTTAAATTGATACTATAATAACCATTCATGTTTTATGCATGGAAGAATCAGCCTTGGACATATTAATTTCATTTATTTATGGTTTTTCAGTGATTTGATATTCTGTGTGAGTAAATGCTTCATATGTAAGACAAGTCACAACATATTGTTTCTGTGCATATTTACATATACACGCCTCCCGTCTCCCTTGTGTTCACATACTGGCACTGATTACCTAGGTAACATAGTGGTGATGGAATACTTCATCTTTCACTCCTCCTTTCTTGTACTTCTACCATGATCTTTTCCTAATGCACATGCAACATTTTGGCATTGTACTATCTTTAACCCACCTCTCTCATTCATTAATGAAACCAGGGAATTCATGAAGCTCAGTTTAATGAAAGGGAGTGTGACTGGTACTGCTAACCGATCTGCACAACCTGAAGAGCAGATGGATTTTTATACTGAGTCATGCTGACTGAAAAACTGCGCGTTCCAGGTAAAGATTCATGTCAAATAAAATGTGCCATCAGATGAGATAAATGACGAACCATAAAACCCAGCTGTTTGTGTGGATGCACTTTCCGTGACCAAAGTTTCTGGATAATAAAGTGATTGGAGAGATTGCTCGTGAGACGTATTAGAAGAGATTTGAGAGGTGGGAGTGAACTGAGGAAGAAAAAGACAAATGAGGTTGCAAGTTGACCTTGCTATGAATAAATGGAAAAAGTGAAAGTGGTGATACCGAGCAAATGTGGGTAGAGAGATGTCTGAGTGAACAAATCCATGAGTGTAACAACATTCAGGATGAGGTATGACTTTAGTATGAGGTATCAGATTGTCCGCGGCTAGAATGGGAAACAGAACATTTAGTTTATCTCTTCTCTTGAGGATCCCGGTCCCAGTCTTGGTTCAAAGTGCAGACACGTTCTTTGCTTTTAAGACAAAGCTAACAGCAGTCCCCTTGTTAAGATTTTATTAATTTAGGTCTTCGTTTTGTTACAAAACATTTTACAAGCAAAATTGGCTTTCATTGCAGTGGCTGTGGATTTCTGCTTGAGTCTGCAAAATACAACTTATGGTCTTGGGGTATAGCATCTACATAACAATGTTTACATTTTGTTTCACCTGATATCAGCACTTCTGGCCCCTAACCCACTAATTGACCCAAAAAAATGTAGACACTTTGATCCATTCCAGTTTATAAGTGCAGCTGTTACAGTTGAGCGTGAACAGAAGCAAACACATTTGGAAACTAATTTGCCCTTTGGGTCACAAAGCCTCTTTTCCCTGGTTCACCAAGGCTGAGTCACATGACCAGCACCAGAAGATAACATACAGTCCAGTAGGGGGCGCTGATGCATCGTTCTCACTGATAGTCAGTAAAAATAGAAAAATCATGCAGATGAAACAACAACTGCTGCTTAGTTTGTTCATCCACCTACCCATCCATCCATCCATCCATCCATCCACCCACCCAGACATTATCTATACAGTAATCCCTCACACTTCGCGGTCTCAGCAGTCGCGGTATCAGTACATCGCGGAGGTTTCAAAAATATTCATCAAAAAAAAAAAAATTAAAAAAAAAAATTGAAAAAAATTCAAACGAAGTGCGCGAGGCTGAAGCGAAACACATCACATCAAGAACGAGTCTCAGGAAGCAACAAGAGCCTAAACTGGACGCCCCATGAATGAAAATCGAGGCCTGTGATTGGCTGCTACAATGGGCATTACTGTGCCCTCTGTTGTCTGTACGCTGATTGGCTGACACGCGTCCCCGCATCTCCCATCTCTTGCTCTTGTGAGACAAAGTTTAGTGCCATTTTAAAGTCAAAATGGATCCCAAAGGACGCCACCCATCGCCAAGTGCCTCTGGAGAACCAAATCGCCATCGCAAAATGATGACAATTGCCAAAAAAGTGGAACATGTACATGTACATCCACATCGTGGTTTTCACCATTCTCGGGGGGGTCACAGCCCCATTAACTGCGAAGTGTGAGGGATTACTGGACCCACTTACTCCCGTTCAGGGTCACGGAGCTGAGTTTGTTGTCTTTGGTATTAGCTGTTATGCAGCCAGTTTGTGTTTAATAATGCTGAAACAAGGGGAGGATGGATGGAGGGAGAGAGGTTTTTCTTTTGAGCTTTTACAGGAACCATCTACAGCTAATACCACCTCCAACAAAGTTTTCATCATGGTTTTTATCATGTTATCACTCAGGCATGCATGGCCAATGAGCACAGATGGCCATGTGATGAGTATTTTCTGACACTGAGCTGAAGTACCATTGTGGAGGTGGATTTATTTATTTATTTATTTATTTTTTTTATGTCATTTTGGAACAAGTAAGACCGTTACTGTTTCCTTTTTTTGGTGTGTTCTTGCCCATTGAGCCCGTTCCACTTTTACCTGGACTTTCTTCTAAATATGTCAAAAGAGAGATTGTCTTGAAGAAATTGACACAAATTATTTCTTGTGCCCTGAACAAAGTAATTGGACTTGTTTTTATTTATTTTTTTGAAAATGCTATATGCTACACATATATCTTGCTTTTCATATTAATCTTACCACATTTATTTATTGAATCATGTATTATTGGTATGTAAATATTTTAAACAATAAAATGAAAAATGATTACATTTCTCAAAATAACGTATTCCATCTTTAATCTCAACATCGCATGCATACAAAAAAGAAAAAAAAATTAAAGACCAATATTGTCAATTAGGCCTGTAATCATAGTTTAAAACATTCATTTTTGTACGTACCATAATCACCTCTACATTCACGCTGTTTGAAGTTTGCAAAACATCTTAAATCCAGCATTTAAAAATCTATGTATGGATACTAACCCTCCCCCGCAAACACACACACCTTTATTTATTCATTTTTCACATCTGACTCAGTGTGTAGTTTCTAAAAGTTTACAAGAGCAATAGGACGCAACTAGTGCCTCTGAAAAAGTGCTATGCAAGGACACAGATGCTCCACAGCTCCAGAAACAGCCCTCCTTCCAGTGCTGAAGAGCTGACTAACTATTAATTACGTTGCTAACGAACCCATTTGCACATTTTGCCTAAAATGCCAATCAGACTTTATGCAAGCAAACGTCTGTGTACCTCCCATAAAAATATTGCACCAGACTGAAAAGTGTGCATTTGTGTGTGTGTGTGTTTGGGAAAGGTCATTCAGAAAGAGAGACATGATTGGTGAGTGATTATTTGCAGTCAGTCATCGCTGTGACGTTAAAATCCATGTGGAAGAAGAGTTGCCTCTCACTGGCCAGTTGATGTGGACCAATCGATAGCTGAGGAAATTGGTCGGCGGTGCAGGGAGAGGGGGTGAAATTGTTTTGTAAGGGAATTTGCTAAAGATTATTTATGGTCATACATATATTTCTGCTGACACATCAGCCGTTAGATCCTGGATTACAGGTCTTTCATTACACCGCTGTTTTCTTTTTCCAAACAGCAGTCTCGGCAAATGGCGACTTTGTAATTACGTGGCGGGGTCCAAATAGGGATAATGTTCTCATCTACGTCGTCCTCTTGTCATAGGTCTGCTCGTCATAATGTGATACAGCTTTCATCTTTCTTTCCTTTGTCTTCCACCTTTCTCCTTCACTTTTGCTGGCTCAGGCTCCGCTTGTTTCATTTCATCTTTCATTTGTGCTCTCCCTTTTTGCCTCATTATCTCTTTTGAGTACCATAGAGGGTTGAAGAGGACTTTATCACTTTCTGCATCACAAAACCAACCTGTCATGATGGCTGAGGATAAGCCGTTGCATGTATATGTTTGATAGGTAGGAGGACGGTGATTTCACTTTAAACATTTCATTGCACAGATGCTCTGTAAACACTGAATGGATATTTACACGTCCCTTCGTAGCTTTACTTGCGAGACATGCTGGTGATATACCGGTGTGTTGCACCGTCCTGCTCATTTTGTTCTTGAGCACGCTCCAACATTCTGGCACACTGAAAAGGACAAGCCATATAAATCATAAGTGGATCCATTTATTGATACAGTTTGACCATTTACTGGCAATTACATTTGGGTCTGGCAATGTTTGGACACTAAAACAATTTTAAAGTTAGTTATATATCATTATGATCTTGAAGCGAAGACAGTGTGTTCACATCCAAACTGAATGAAGGGCTTTGGAATTACAACTCTTTAACCCCTTGAGAGCAGGTTATAAAATATTCATTTGTTGATGTGTCTTTTTCAAGGGGACACAAATTGGACAGTCAAAATCCAAAATTGTTGTCTTATTTATTTATTTTTAGTAGGGCTGAGCAACGATTCAAATATTTAATCGTGATTAATCGCATGTTTTCCCTGATTAATCATGATTAATCGGATTGTATACAAAAAATTCAAATAATGAATTCAAGAGAAGTGTAAAGGTCACTTTTATTTAAATGTTCTGCTGCCATATGAGCTAAAGTGCGATAACATTTATTTCTCAAACACTTTTGACATCAACACTTGCCAGTAACACATATTTAGTGTAAATCTCTTCTTAAAAAATGTCAAATAAAATAAAGCTTATTGCTACTGCCAGGGCATTAATATCATCCTGTTTTTTTTAATAAAATAAAAAAAAAAGAAAAGTCTACCAACAAAATCCTGAGCCACAGCCATAACATTAAACAGGTAATTTATGAGGTAACAGTAGAAACTTTTAACCGGGAGTTCAACTTGGCAGTAGTTACAAATAACCTTGTTTCTGTTGAATCCTCCATCTGGGAGAACTTTAAAATGAAAATGTTGTAGGATCCCGTCATCGGATTTTATTTTATTAATTAAAGCCGCCTCAACAGCCTGTGAACCCTCACCCAGACATCAACCCCACAGACCCACCTGGGAGCCATAAAACTCGGATAACCCCACGTTACCATGGCAACCCTAATCCGGAAACCTCTTTGCCGACCATAAAACTTTGGCCCCGACGTTGGAATGCAGAATGAAATGGCCACTTCAGACCTGGAATCACTCAAACAGCTCTTATCTGCATTCCAACAGCCAAGACAGAAAATGCCTGCAAGTACATCTCAGGATGAGAGCAGACATTAAAAGTTTGATATAACCAGATAACTTTTACAGGACAAGCAACCACCGGCATGGAGCCGGGCCACAACTGAGTTATTATAACCATTATAACCTTCTCTTCCAAAAAGGCATTTCTGAATTAAGGTTAAAGTATTATCCTGTGACATAACTGTTGATATTTGCGTTTGTGATGTTTTGTTAACACACCCTGACGGTTAGTAACTGTTTAAATGTTGTTTTAATTTTGTGGACTACAAAAAAAAGACCGCATGGCGAGGGGAGACCAAGGACCCCCAAAACACTACCCCCACCATGTTTGCATACGCATTGCTTCGTGATCCGGCGGGAAAAATCCCTGTCTCTGACTGGACGGAGCACTGACCGAACCCCTTATTTACATAAACGCTCATTTAATATTCAGCAGTATAAAGTCAGACGACAGTCTTTGTCCTCCCCCTCTGCCCTCTTGAATCTTTTCTCTCACTCCCTTTTTGAAACTCTTCTCTGCTTTTCCTTCTTACTCTTAATTCCTTTTTTCCTTTTAATTTTATTACTTTGTAGTGCGGACAACACGCTGAAATCATTTTGGGTGCTTCAATTTTATTTATTTTTTTTATTTTTCAGTCCTCCTTTTTACCGAAGTTTGGCAGTCACGCTGCATTGACTTTTGATAGAACGATCACTGAATAATCTCAACTAACAGAAGTTAGTTGAAAGTTTTGATAACAACTTTTCTTTTGTAAGCCTTTACGTGCGGCTGGAGTGCTTGAACGCTTGACGTTCGACACCCAAAAACCCCACGCCTAGAACTTTTGCCAAACTGACCAGAGTTTTTGCATTAGTTTAATCATTTTGATTTTTCGTTACTTGGTTTTTTCTTTTGGGGCTCACATCAATTTGACGGGACACTGACCAAGCCATTGGTACTCTTTAACTGCCGATCCCTGCCGACCAGCGCCGGGTCCGGGGACACCAGACATCTCAGCCTGCCGCTCGGATTCCGGACTAGGAACCGACCCGCGTACCCAGACGAAAAGAAAGCGGTACGATCCGCCCGAGTCACCCGCTACGTCCGCAGACCCTGACTGCATGACCTTGAGCGAGCCATCGGCCAACACGATTCCCGGAGAGCCACTGCGAACCGTGTATTACCCGATGCATTTAACGACAAGTAAGCGCAAGACTTCCCCAGGGTAAGGCTGAAAGAGATAAGATTGGTGTCCCCCAGGTTAACGGCGGTTCAGACAGGTCGGGCGCCACGGACCACGTCCGGGCCCCGCTCCCCCATTATTCGGCAGCTAATTAGTTCGAAAAGTGCCCCTCTTTCTTATTTTATTAACTTTGATAACAGATAAGCCATTAGCAACCCCTTCGGTACCCGCCATCTTTGTTATTATGTTTCACTTCCTTCCTTTACTCTCTGTCGTCATTTCCTGTCATGCGCTATAGCCAAAATGAAGAATTTGTTTATGTTGATGTGCATCATATATATATAATGTCTTAAATGTTTTGTGTTCTTGTCTGTGTCTAAATAAATGTTTTAAAACGCATTGGCGACTCTGATAATTGAATTTCCACAGCCAATCCAACGCGTCAAGAACCCACCAGCATTAGTGACTCATTGCTCTTTATTTTATCCGTCTTTTTTAAGGAAAAAGGCGGTGGCACCCCTGGTATTATTATTGAAATATTAATAAATTACACCAGTCCCCCTACAATGTCCATGTTAAAGTTCTGTAACTTTATCAATCCGTAATTATCTGTGTATCATTTGTTTTTTTTCCATTTTCGATTGTCAATCAAAAATTTAAAAAATTAAAGTGACTTTTTATCTTTTTACACAAAAAAATGCCTTTTTTAAAAATATATTTCAATTTGTTTTTAATATTTCATTGTCTGGTTTATGTGACCCAGAAATTGCTTTGTTTTATAATCAAGGAATAGACTTTCTGTTGTCATTACACATCTGTTCCACTAGATGGAGCCGCACTGAAGTAACCAGCTAGAGAACAGCAGGACAGTGGAGCAGATCTGATGAATAATGGAGAAATGACGCAATCGTCTTGAACAAAGGGGTTTAAACTTTTTTTTTTTTTCAGACAGAATTGTTAATATTGCTACTTGAGTTGCTACCCGAACTGTAAAGTTACACTGATTTTTATCGTTCTCCATGTCTGTTTTAGTTTTGCCTGCCAATTATTTTCTGGTTCGGCAGCAGTCAGTAACAGACTTTTCAAAACAAAAGCATGTGAGCAACATCTCACAGCCCTAATTTTTAGACTACAGACCGTGTATAAAGTCATCGAAGAAAATAAGAGTGAGAAGCGTGGTGACTGAATGAAGCGATGAATGACTGGACGATCCACTTCACTGTCTCTACTAATAGTTTCATCATGAAACTGCACGTAGGTAGAAATGTGCTTCCCTGTTATTTCCACCAGATTTATAAAGCTGAGTACATTTGTTCAAAAAGCAGATCAGCTACAATTATCAAGGTTATGAGAAGAGAACCGCCAACTCCTGCTTCATCTGCTGACATTGAAGAGAATTTGCGGAACTATCTGAACTTTTAGCTTATTCTTAATCTATTCATCTTTTGTCATAGAAGATAAATAGATTTTCAAACCGTAGCCTTTTCAAATAACCCATTTTGAAAAAGGGTCTTACAGTGACAGCGGTATGGTCGGAAGGCAACTGTTTTCATAAAATGTTACATTTTACAGACTAGCTAACTCTGAACAGCTCTCTCTTTCACAGAGCCGAGGCTTTATATGAAGCAGCTCTCATGTTTTATCAGGTGCTAAAGCAGAGGAAAACAACTTGTCCCCCACCTCATTTAGCCCCTCATTGTTTTTACGAGGCTATCACGTGATGCCTATAATAACTAACCCAGTGGCTCTCTTTGCCTCAGTTTCCTGGAGCACAAAATACATGCGTGTATTTTGCTCTGTCAAGTGTGCTGTTTGAAAGAAATAGAAAAAAAATGAGGTCAGCAACAGAAAGCAAAACGTGGCCTGCTTGCTAGAGGGTTGAAGCTATTGCACGAGCAGTGGCAGCTTTTAACCTTTTCCGGAGGGGTTCACCAAGCTGACACGACTCGGTCTGTTTTACAGTGTTTCTGTGCACTAGTCTACATTTTGAACTGGGACCTGTACTGTCTAAAAAATTATTAGACATTATTGGCATTGGGTGAGAGGGTTTATAAACTTGTATGATTTATGAATCACACGAGAACAGTCTTCAACTGAAAATATTAATTACAAATAATACAAAACTCCAGTAACTATAAATGACAGGGTAGCTCTCACAGTTCAAAGTTGAAACTCAGTTCTAACGCTAATATACTCATGCTGTTTTTTTTTTTTTTGCTTTTGTCTCTTTCTTCTCGTCTGGTTTGAATTGTGTGTCTGACTTCTGGTATCCACTGAAAAAGCAGGAGTTGGTAATTCATCTTGTATGTCCTTGAAACCAGTGCTCACTCCGGACTTGGTAAGTGCACACCTATTTCTGTAAGAATAATGACTATTGCTTTCACAAGATGATGTCGGGACAGTTGCAGATCTCATTGGGAAAAGAACTGGAGGCTTCACTCAGCCACTTTAGATGGAGCTGCAGTAGCCGCTTTTCTAAAGCCCCCTTTAGATGTTTGATTTCCCATTTTCTCTTTTTTTTTCTCACTGCAGCTACATTTTCACAGACTTTCCATGCTTTCAGTCGATTTTAATTTACATTTTTCTACGGGCTATATTACTGTCTTTAAACAAGAGGATTTTTTTTTTATCTAATTGAGAACATGATTACTTGTTTTTTAATCATCTGTTCTTTCATCCCAGATATTGCACTGCTCTCCCTCAAAACACACCCTAAACGTCCTTGCTTGCTGGTAAATACGCCCTACTTTACTGCAGGAGTGGTGACTTCTTAAGCCCATCTCGCCATGTTGAGCATTCATAGATGGACTTCTGAGCACCTTGGTTGTAATTTGAGTAACTGTAATCTTTCTGGCATCTCGTTTGACCGATTCTACTCTAACCTTTACTATCACGAAGACATTTTCACCTAGAAAGCTACCACTCAGTGGATATTTCCTGCTTTTTGTTGTCTGTAAAGTCTAGATATGGTTGTGTGTGAAAATCTCGGTCTCGGAAATATGGCGACGTGACATTCAAAGTCACTGAAATCACCTTTCATCCTCTTATCTTCCTGCAGGTTGCCTTGGCCATGTCGACAGTCACGCTGAGCTGCTGCCATGTGATCGGGTTAATAGATATGTAGTTATAGTGAGTGCATATTTCCAGGAAAAACTGATCATTTCAACACATCATGTTCTGTGCAGAGTGTCAGAACTGAAGTTATGAACCGCACTGTTTCAGAGCGCTGCTCTGATGTTCTGTTTTCTGCCGAGCATCAGCAGCAGAGGCAGGCCAACGGTTTCTCCGGCGGAGCGGGGAAGTGGCTGGAGCTCCAGATTCAATAAATATTTTCTCAAACCGTAAAATTTCTACTGCGTCAGTGGTAGTCTCAGCATTGCATAAATCCTCTGTACTAACGTGTAATAATTTGCTGGGGTTTTGTAACGGCACAGAGTGATTAATACTTTAGAAAAAAGAAACCGTTAATTAAAAAATACATTTTCACACTTCTACAAAGTGGTCATCCTCGGCCTACTCAGAGAGTGGGTGTTTTTAACAGCAGTGCCATTTGGTAGATGTTGTTGAACTCTGTTTTTCAGTGCAATGTTATTCTTTTGACTGTCCATGAATTGCAGATAGAAATTACCCTGTATCTAAAACTGGTACAATGCAGCTCCACTTTCATGTTTTTGTCCATGGCCCCCTGAAAAATAGAGAAAAACTAAACCAAACTACACTATCGGTCAATAATTGTTTCTTTTTTTTTCAACAATATTCTGTAATTCAATCAACGATGAAAGTAAAGTGGAAATTACAGTGTCAGAAATGTATTTGCAGAAAATGTGCAAATAAATGGATAAGAAGATGGTGAAAAATGATAACTTCTGTCCCTCTCCTAAATGTTTGAAAAATATCTATTCTGCATGCAAAATTACCAACCATATTATTATAAACAGCACATTAAAACCAACCACCAGCATTTATTCTGAAAACACCCTCATTTCCCTTTGGCTTGGATTCCACAGGATGTTGGGAAACAGTTTTTGAGAGTCTGACTCATGTTTATATGATTAAATTACCTTTACATTACAGTTCTTTAAATCTCTAACCACATCTCATATCAAAGGGATTCACTAAGATGGTAGCATTATTCAGAAAGGCAGTTGTATTCAAACTATTAGGGGAAACTAAAGTTTCCTTATGCCATCTTTATGCCATTCCTTATACCATCACGACCTCCATTAATTATTATTATCACAAGGAATTTGAAGTCCATGAATTCAAAACCGTTGATGTTTGAGCCTAACATAAGCGGCCTCAGCAGAAATCAATATTTGTCATATTTTCTGTCATCAGCTGTCCGGCCTCAGAGAGCCCAAAAAACGTTAAAGCTTAGAAATATCATATTCATTCTAAACAATGATTTTGCACTACCTGACAGTTTGTTCTTTGACTCAACTTTTTTTTTCTAAACATTTATTCATGTCACAGGGTCACCAACCAAGATCATAGCTAGTTGCATATAACATCTTCTTTCACATATTTTCAGACTAATGGGTGAATCATTGTGGTTACACGCACGTTTTAGATTTCTGAGGTCTAAAAAATCTCCTCAAGCAACTGTGCAACACTGGCCATCCGAGGAAATCTGCAGTGATTCAGGGACATTATCGGAGGATAAATAAGTAAATGTGGTACAGAAGAGGAATGAAAGGGCATGGGTGAATAGTTTACTATTATCAGCAATGAGTGCTGAAGATGAGATTTGTGTCCCTCTCTGAAGATGAGGCAGTAGTATGCTGAATGTGGACGCTAAATTTATAAGGTCTAGCCATTTGTTCAGGCAACTGTCTGATGTCATTGCAACCACTAATGATGAAATAAACAGATGCAGGCATGGCCTCCGTTTTTGGCCACAGTGCCCTGGAACTGGAGGGGCTGATGAGTCATGGGTTTCACTTCCGAGACATTCAGCCCACATTTAGGGGAAAAATAAAAAATAAAATCTGGCTGCATTTAGAAAATACACTTCATATCAAAATGTAAAATGTAATCTTACAACCAAAAAAAAGACACTGGGTTTCAAATATGCTGCTTCTTTTCAGTGCTTTGCGTCTCACAGAGCTGCAGTTGATCTGGACTGACATTCTCATTCACTTATATTATTGTTTTTTGTTTTTTTTATTATTGTTTTGCAGAGCCAGGGCACGGCCATAGACAGACCAAAATACTTTCCCGATCTGACGTTTTTCTGCTTTGAGCACTCAAAAGTCAATTTTGTTTTTGGTTAATTTATGCACACGAGATAAGGGTAAATACAAAGTCATCATGGCAGAGCAGCCTTTCATCCCGATGCCATTCAAGGAGGCTCTGCCCTTCTTAATTAGAAATGAGTTCTTCTGAAAACATGATTTGTGAATTTTGTGTTGACAGTTTGCTGCTTTCAACCATGCAGACATTTCTACTTTTCAAGGGTCATGCACTTATTCATACAACTGCTAGAATACTTTTTGAAACATTAATAACACTGAGCTGAATGCACACTTGGATTTTTATTCCCTTTTTTATGGTTTGCAATGTCAGATTGTGTGCCAACATTGTTGGGACGTTTTTTGTTAGATAAATAATATGCTGTCTGATATGTAATAAATTATTGTTCAGCACACCAGATTTTTTTTCTTTCTCTTTTTCTTTTTTGTTAAATGATAAAACATTAGAAATGAAAGATGGTTTTATTATTTTTTATGACTGGAACTGCTTGGAAATGAACAATCCAAGACTTGACAATGTCACATGTAGATTGTCTCACATTGGTAATTTCTAAGGAAAAATTGAGAGTCAGTTTCCATGTCCAAAGGTTGGGACGCCAAAGCCCATATCTTTGCCCACTACCCGTGTTTCATAGCACCCAGGTGGCGGACCTACAGAAGGGCAGATCCACGTCATCTGTTTGGACGGATCCCAGCTGGGCCCATGGATGGAGGCCCGGCCACCACGGGTTCACGAACCCAGGCCTGTCTCTAGAGAGGGCCCCCAGTAGATCGCGCAGAGGCGAGGGACAATGTGTTCTTTTGCTTTGATTTTTGCATATGAGCTTGTTTAATTGCTCTTACTCTGGCCTGTCCCCTATGTACCAAGGGCATTTAGCCCTAATAACATAGTGCCTGGGACCAAACCCCTTTATGATAATGTGGCAATTTAAGAAGGAGGAGCCAGTTAAGGTGGTTTGGGCATCTAGTTGGGATGCTTCCTAGAGGCCTCCCTAGGGAGATGTTCCAGGCATGTCCAACGCTGGCGGAGCCCTATGGACGGACAGAGGATGTGGTGAAGGTGGGGGAGCTAGAGGAGGTGGCTGAAGAGAGGGAGCTTTAGGCCTTTTGCTGCCCCGACGACCCAAAGGTGATGTAGGAAGAGGAAGTAAATGGATGGATGGATAAATGGATGGAGAAAAGTTAAGAGGTGCTTCTCTGTTTTCGTAAATCATTAATATAAATATTATTAAATTATGTTTGAGGAAGTGTGGAATAGAGCTGTGGCAGCAACAGAGGTAGAAAGCTGATGATGTCACGTTGTAGGAATTTGACCTAAATGCAGGAGACTGGAAGGCTGGAGTAATTAATAATCAAGTCCTTTATTCTTTTAAATAAAAACACTGCACTAAGCAAGATATCCCAAAACCACAAACCAAACCAGCAGTCAAACACAAGGAGAAAGGAATGGGCTGAATGACGGGCAGAGAGAGGGAAGGAAAAGAAAGGAGAATAATATATAGACACACACATACTGACAGACATTCAAAGGCTAATGGGACAAGAGTGTTGACAGTCAGGAAATAAAGGACCAACAGAGGAAGTCAAACAATAAACCCCACAAAAGGGAAAAGCACTTTTGAGACAAAAGAGAAAACATAAAACAGAAATCCAAAGAAAGCACAAAAAACTAGAAAAGCACTCGGAGAGCGCAGACCTCCGTCAAGCGCAACAATTCCCCCATATAGCGATTTACAGATTGAGTTAATATTTCCTTCTGGATCAGATCCGGATCAGCCTTTGAAATTTGATAGAGGTTCCAATTGTCAATCCCTGAATCAAAATTCATGAGTTTTGGGCAATAATTAACGGAGATATTGAGGAACAAAATTTTTGGCCCCATTGACCACAATGTTATCGAAAATCTTCCGGATCACACCCAAAATGAAATCAGTTCTTCCTTTTCACATTTCTGACAACTCCTGAAAATTTCATCAAAACCCATCCATAACTTTTTGATTTATCTTGAACACAGACAGACAGACAGACAGATAAACGCCGGCAAAGACATTACCTCCTTGGTGGAGGTAAAAAAAACATCATCAAATCTTTACAAAACAGGAGAACACTGAATCAAACAAACCCAAGATTAAAATAGCAGGACCATGACAGTTGACTCTTACAATGATGATCTGGGAAAGAGTAGTGGGAGCTAGGTGAAGAAAAGATGCAGTGGCAGCGTCTGCTTTGTTAATGTGGACGAAGAAGTACAGTGAAGGTCAAACGAAGTTGTACTGTGTCTTTGTAGATTTAGAAAAAGCATATGATAGAGTGCAGAGGGAGGAACTGTGGTACCGCATGGGGGAGTGGCAGAAGGTACATTAGTGGCACAGAATGTGTATGAGGCCAGCATGACAGAGGTGTGGTGTACAGTAGAAATAACAGAGGGGCTTCAAATGAAGTGGAACTACATGAAATATCAGCCCTGAGCACATTTCTGTTTGCCATGGTGATGGATAGGTTGACATATGGGGTCAGGCAGGAGCCTCTGTGGACTGTGATGTTCGCAGATGACATTGTAATCTGTAGTGAGAGCAGGGCGCAGGTGTAAAAACCTAGAAATATGCGCTCGAGAGAGGCGGAATGAAGGTCAGTCGCCGCAGGGTAGAATACATGTGTGTAAATGCGGAGCTGAAGATGTTCATATGTTCTTTGAGAGTGACGAGGGTTAACAGGATTACGAGTGAGCACATGAGAGGAACAGCTAGGGTTGGAGGTGTTGGGAGACAAACAGAGGCTAGACTGAGATGATTTGGACACATGAAGAGGAGATAGAAGGATGCTGGAGATGAAGCTGCCAGACAGGAGAAAAAGGGCTCTTGATGTGGCAAAGAGGATATGGAGTCGGCTGGTGTGACCGTAAGATGCAGATCAGAGGGTAAGATGGATACGGATGATCTGCTGTGGTCACCCCTAAAGGGATACGCCAGAAGAAGATGAATTAAAAAAAAAACAACTTCCTGGTACATGTGGGGAAAAACCTGACTTTAAAAAAAACAGATGCTTGATCTCCGCCTCAACTACACTGGTAATTCTGTATCTCACGTAAGATGTAAAAGGGTAAAACAGGTTTACTGCAAAGGCCGGGAGGGAAACATTTCTGTTATTTGGTCATCTTATTTGAAATGTAATCTCCTAAAAGGTGGGAAAACATATTTGTTGCAGTATGAAATAGGCAAAAAGGTAAATGGCTCCATCTTTACTGCACTTTTAAAGTTTTCTCTGCAATCTTTGCTTGGCCTAATTTAATCAGACCAGTTGGGATAGACCAAGCACAAAAGCAAATCAGAAAGTGGTGAAACTGAGGAACATTTTGAAAGAGGTCTGTGTTTGTTTCTCATTTTAGACAACCCGTATTCATTCTTTTTTCTTTCATTCAACAGTGTAACACGATGCAGGAAATGTTCAAACATTTGTACTAAAATGTAAATGGTCATCTGAGTGTTGATTTTAATATTGTCCACAATTAAGAGCGCAAATCAAAGTTATGGGCACACCTGACCATCTGCTTTATTGATAGTTGGTCCACTGTTTGTAGATTTTTGTATTGTTTGATAAAGATAAAGATGAAGAAAATCACAAAATATTAAGCAGTTCAACTTTTCTGCATATAAAAGTATCTTGGAATTGCTGCCAAAAGTTGTCACAGCTGAATGCTAGATCTAAGGCAAATGTCCTTTTGCTACAGGCAGCATTAAAATCAGCGTGCAGAGACTTGAAACTTCAGAGGTACAGCTTATCCTTTGCAGTGAATCTGCAGCCCACATGCCAAACAGAACAGTGATGTAACAAACACCCTCCAGTAAATTACACGTTTTTTGACGGTCAGTGCAAGTGCTGTTTTTCTTTTGTTGTTGTTTTTTTTTTATTTATTCATTTAAATTCACTTCTTTCAATATGAACAAAATGAAACATCTCAGTTTGTAAGCATAAGGCCTCTATAGAAGGGTTTACAGTAACGTGAGAAGGAGAGGCACAGTGTAGGCATTTAGTTTAAATGAGTAAATGGAGATCAAAGATTAATGGTAGCAGACCAACAGTATCTGACAGCCGGAATTTCCCAAACAGAAAATTCATTTCATTGATTATTCACATTGATTATCTTGAGACAAATATTGAGTGATGCTTATTAAGAGCATTATGGAGGATGGGATGAATATAGCTTCTGGCTGAGCCAGAGCCTCAGTCTGATCCCTGACACATTTTCATGCTCCTTTTATTCCTTTACGAATGGAATGTTTAATTATTCATGCTATGTCGTCACCATGAAAGCGAAGCCACGTTTGTTTATTTTTCTGCTGGGCACATTGCCCCTGTCAGTCACGGTCACAGTTAATTGACTATTTCACTGAAAATGTTTTCCCTTCAAGGAGGGAAGGATGCTGAGGATTCAGAGTACAGTGTTCACCACAACACCAAGGGCCAGATGCATAAAACTGTGCAACCCCCCCAAATAAGGAGAAAAAAGCTGGAGTGATGCATGTTTAAAAATGAACAGACGTGCAACTTTTATCATAGTTGCACCTAGAGACCACGCTACTCCAGCGGGATCAACCCTGGAGAAGCCAGGCAGAACTTCTGACCCATGCAGACCCTGTTTCAGATCTGCGTAGTGTGCTTGGCTAAAACTGAAAGCCTTCAGAAACGATGATAAATATTTGCTTGGTGAGTTCTTCTTCTGGGTCACTGGGTTTCCTTCTCTGATTCCCTGGTCATTTGATCATCAGATAACACACAGCGGACGGTTAAGTCCGAAAAGCAGTTTTTCCTTTTTTTTAATGGTTAAAATAATTTTTGCATTCCAATAGCATATGAGGGGCAGCGTGATGGTTAGTGCTGTTGCATCACTGCGAGGAGGTTTCTGGTTCCAAACCTTTCCGCGTGGAGTTTTCATGTTCTCCCCGTTCTTGCGTCAGTTTTTTCACAGAGCCCAAAAAACAGTTGATTATAAAAGAGGATGATTTTAAAGTAACTTAGTCCTCCCTGCAGAAGAGGAGCAGGTGGAACTGTGGAGGAAGCTGTGGCCCCGAGACCTCTGGAGGTATACAAGAGAGGCGAGTACCTCTCGGTCTTTAAGTAGAGCAATAAACAGAGGGAAAGCCATTATAGAGTGTTAGAAATGGCAAGAGACATCACAGCAGCAGAGACAGAAAGTAGGATGAGGGTTTCTTGTGTTTTTGTGGGCTGGGCACTGTTTGCTCCTTTCCATAGGCCAGTGAAGACGAGGGTGTAATCAGGGCCTTTTCTAGTCACCTTGGGGGCCCTAGGCAAGAGTGAGCATGGGGGCCCTCCCGGCCCCAAAACACCAAGAAAATCATTCAATCCAAAAATCTTTTAATTTAAATAACAGAAGTGCACAATGATGTAAGAACACATAAAATACAATATAACATAACAAACACAACTGAAGTGTGCAAAGTTTGACAAAAACACAATCAAGCAAAAAATAAAAAAGTTAAAATAAATAAATAGTTAGTGGTCTTTGGTTCCATATCCACGTCCTGGTGGAAATTGTTTTTAAACTTTTGCTTGCGGGCCTTGGCTTGTGCAAATGAAGTGATGATGTCTTCCATGTCCAAAGAACGTCTCACATCACGTTCTATTGAGATCAGTGTCAGTCCTGTCAGACTGGGACAAAGTGGCATCACAACTTTTTTTTTAATAATGTCAGCTTATAGATCTTTGAACTTACCAATTTCCCGTTTTCTTTTTTCTTCATCTTCTTGTTTTTTTTTTCTTTTTGCGTGTCCTGATGGATATGCTTGCTTCATTTTTCTTGTATCGAGTTTGAAGCACCGCAGAAAGTCGGCCACGGGCAGTCGGGGCCCCATTAGGGGGGTACCAAACGTGTCGCTGCAGTGTCTTTGAAACACGAGGCAGTGGCAGCTAGTGGGGCCCCTATGCGAGGGGTTTTTTAACATATTGTCGTTTCAGTGTCTAAAGTGGTTCAGTAATTATGTCATTGACAAAAGGACCAATGTCACCGCTGTCCTGGGGCCCCTTCCAGCTCGGGGCCCTAGGCAATTGCCTAGTATGCCTACCCCGTTGCAGCGTCTCTGGGTGTAATTGTAATGGACTATGATGAGATGTGCATGTGAGCACAAGCTGTTGCTTGAGCTGTCCTCGAGCTGTGAAAAAAATGTACTTAATTTTAGTTACATCACACAACAAACCATCCCTCTGGTCACCACGCTCATTTGTTTTTTGCCACTCTGAACGAATGGATATCAAAAACATTGCCTGAACACACCCCATTCATGACTTTCTCTCCTGCTTCCCCTTTGTGCTCCTATGTTGTCTTCATACATTTAAAACTAGAATGTTACAGACATCAAAAACGGATCCGTCGGCCAAATGGCTGATGACAGATTTGCTGCCTTGTAAGCTGATGACCCAGTTTAGTTTGAAAAAAAGTATCTTGTTCTTCTAAGGCAGGGGGGGATGAGGAAAGATGGAGCAAAGACAGGCCAACATAGCCAAGTGTAAGATAATTACAACACAAACAGCTTAGTACAGCCTATAAAATAATGAATATTTCATATTTCTTGTTATTATTTAGTGGTGCCATTCTACTGTGACTCCCATTGTGACATTTCACTGTCTATACATGTGCCAAGAGGGAGCGGATGAAAGCCAAGACTCTGGAATCGTGTCTTTGATCTATGATAATGTTCTAAGATCAAGCTTTTGATCAATATTACTCTGGTTCTTTGGTACGCCAAAACTTCCTTCGGTCTGCAACTGCCAGTGTGCAACAGACTAGATTAATTAATGGTGAGAAATCCCTTTGTGACGTTTCCTTTTTCATCTCTCCATCCGACTCAAAACGACTCTTATTTTGAAAGCAAAATCAACGCACATAAAAACTAACCACACACATAAAAATTAAATTAGACCTGAGAATGTTTTTGAGCCGCAGGATTAAAGATAATCTGGCTTTTGATCAGCAGGGTAATACAGTGTTGTAGCTGCATGACAGGAGAATTTAAAGATGAAACAGTCGGATGGTCTCTAAATAAGCAACAGCAGACAGGTAAATTCATAATGGGAGGATCGATCTTCTGCAAGTAGCAACGGAGGGAATGAAACAGGAAGCCTGCATGTGACTTCACCTTCACTGGCTATCAAACACAGAACACTGAATGTAACACATTCAAAAATTGTGTTTTTTATTTTTTTTTTTGGCTTGAAACAAAAGATAAAACCCCAGCAGTACCAGACTGTGACAGCTGGAGCATCACTCAAGTTTTGAAGTGATGATTTTCACAGCCCATTCTATACAGCTCACTTTAGCTGTTCAGGTCTTGCTTCTGCCAAGGGTAGAAACTTTACTGATGTGTGCCTCAAAGTTTGCAACATTAAAGAATGCATTGATGTTTCTGTGCTTAAAGGTTCATCTTACATCAAAGGCAGCATCACTTCCTTTGTCATTGGGTCATTAATATTTTATTTTTTTTCCTCTTCTTTGCTCATAGCATATGGACACAATTCAGACTGGGCTGGAATAACTGCAACAACAAACAAATCAAAACTAAAAAGTTTAAGAAGTACAATTGTTACATTCTAATGAATGTGAAATGTCAACATCTGTGTATATACCTCGACAAAAAAAAAAAAAATCGGAAAATTCTTTTTTTTTTCTTTTCTGTACTCCTCTGGGCTTTTTAGATATACTGCTATATGGGTTACTTGATAGGATGATAAATGAGGAGAGGCTGAACCAGGGGATGTTAGTAAGGACCCAGTGGGAGTCCTGAAGACGCTCAGGGCTTTTGAGCTCAGCCTGGCATGCTTCCCCAGGGCAACGTGTGATTAATACTGCATGTTCTCAGTTTAAAAATAATGATTGCCTCACTATTCCATGCACACACGTACTCACAATACTGCAAATTGTCATATGCAATACCTAAAGTGATTTGCAACATTTGGTCAAAATTTCAGTTTTCAATCAATTTCAAACTGAGAAGATATGGAAAAGCCCAAGGACAAAAATAATTTCACCACTCTATTTGGTTTATCTGGTCCGGCACTTTAGGCCATTTTGTTTTTAACTTAATAGAACATTAATGTTGATTACAATATTCAAGAGGGATGTCATCATTCAACTTTATAATTTCTCTAAAGCCTGCTAAACTTTTGTACATTAATTCACAGGAGGGGAATGGAGTTATGCACATGCATGGTGACATAATAGTTACTCGTATTCATAAAGTCAACAGTTAGTAGACCAAAAATTTGTCCCTTTTTAGTATGTAGATACAAATGTGTGTATATATATATATATATATATATATATATATATATATATCTATATATATATATATATATATATATATATATTTTTTTTTTTTTTTTTTTTTTTTTTTTTTTTTTTTTTTTTTTTTTTTTTTCCACGTAGGGGAGGTGGACGCTAAGAAGCCACAAACGATAAATTACATCCATCATTTATTGATATTCACCAGAAGTTATAGTTTATTTTTTGATTTCTGATTCAATGAAATATTTAACAGAATAAAACAAATGAAAATGGCATGGATATAAATGACCATACCCTTAACTTAATATTTTGTTGCATGACCTTTTGCAGCAGTTGCTGCCAATAATTGATCTTTGCTGCTCCAGCAAGTCTTCTGCCAGCAGGTATTTTGGCACACTCTTCCCGAGAGCTCGTGCTCTCTCAGGACACTGTATCACTCCTGGACACTGTATTTTTCAGATCATACCATAGATGTTTTAACAGGATAAAGATCAGTTCTCAGAGGGCCGTTTAAAAGTTGTCCAAAATGTTTTAAATCAGTTATTCTTGGATGTGATCTATCTATCTATATCTATCTATATCTTTCTATATCTATCATCTATCTATCTAGTGATTCCTTGCCAATTCTTGCTTAAAGTTCTGCGGTTTTAGTTTTGCAGATTTTTCAGAAATATGTAATATAATAAAAAATCTAAGAAAAAATAGCAGAAATTCCAGGAAAATCCACCCCACAGCAGACGAGAGGCCGCAGCTGCCAGCGAAATGTCAAACGATGACTCACGGCCTCCTGTAAACAACACGAGAAATGCAGACAGCCCAGAACTCTAGAATCTGTGCGCTGATTGGCCGAGACGCATCACCCAAGCATCACAGGATGTTGTGCGCGTTCTCTCACAGCGAAGAAATGTGGGGAGCCAGCCTGGTCCCTTTAAGAAGGTGGTCTTATGGGTAATGTAGTGTGTGTGTCGTGGGTTAGGGTTAGAATGAAAACGGGGTTAGCTGAAAAGTGTAGTGAGCATAAAAACAGCAGCCCAGCGTGTATAGATTTACATTCTCTGTTAACCGACAGGAGCCGAAACAATACAACCTGTGTGATGTTACAAGTTCCTGCAGTGCCAGAATAAAGTGGCTGTTCCATGCAGAGAAAACCAGACTGTTTCTTTTGTTGTTGTTAGCGTGTTACCTGCTAATTATGAGCCAAAAATAGCACAATACCAGTGGTTTCTTTACTACGGTTCAGAGACCAGAGGCTGTGAAGGTAACAGAAAGACCACAGTTGAGCCTTTGTCTTGTTTCACTGCAGTGTCTCGCTACTTTTTTTGTGGTTTTTAAACATATTCTAAACACATTATTTAGGCTCGGGGGGCTCCGGCTCCAGTTTGTGGATTTAGATTTTCGCGGAGGGGGGGGCACAGGTCTCCATTGACCGTAAAAAATAAGGGATCTATCCATCCATCTATCTATCTATCTATCTATCTATCTATCTCTAAATTTCACTGTGTCGTTCTTTGCATCCCTCTGTCTAAATGCTCTCTTTTCTCCTCAGAGGCTGGTCATCGTACTCTACCACAGTTGTCATGAACGCAGCCACACTTGCTCTCTCCAGGAGTCATTTGTATGTATGTGAACTTCGAGGAAAGCCAGTTTCTCCTGAGATGGCCAGAAAGAGTCACCTGACAGCCGCTGCATGTGCAAATCCCTTTCAGCTCAGGATTTTGAATGTGGTTAGTCGGTAATGTGTTCCAGCTTTTTCACAGGTGAAACTTGGCAGGTTTAGAGACGAGCAAAACAAATTTTTTTTCTTCTTTTCTTTTTTCCACTTTTGAAAGTTTTTCCATAGTCTTGGTTGAAAGGAAGTTCAAACGTCTACTCTAAAAGCACAGAAACCAACAGATGTCTCAGTGTGTTTTCAGTTCAATTTATTTCAAGGCTGTATTGCTCCTCTTATCTCCCTCTACAATAGCTGTTATTGGTGGGTTGGATTTTCATTTATCAATACATTACTCTGACAGTTATTTAATGATCAAAGTGGAAAATTTGTGAAAATAAATTTGCAAGAAATTGCTTTATTGCTAATATTATTATAAGCAAGGGAAACTGCATCACTCAAGTTATTTCTATTGCTTCTGTTGAGATTGGAAAATTTGCTAACTTCAAATTTAAACAATCTCACTTTTAATGCATTTGGATAAATACTCACAAAATAAAAAGCCCTCCCTCCTGTGGACTCGTCCCTCCTGTGAGCTCACCACCTGCAGGAGGGGCCATATGGGTTGTGTGCAGTGTGGTTTGGGTTGGAGTGCTGACCCTCGGTGGTGGGGAGTGATGTAACAACTAGATACATTCAGACTTACTCCAACGCACATCATAGGTCCAGCTGGACCTTGTTCCACTCTGGAGGTTGTCAGCCATTGAGAGACAAGGTTTCCACAGTTTCCTCTAATTGTTCATGGTAGTTTGAGTTCCAAAATCATAAAATCTCCTGCACTTTTGAGCTTAAAAAAAAAGCTTTCGGCTAAAGACACGTCATGTCAAGTTGAACCACTGTATATTTCTTTCTCAACTTGGCTGAGCTGCCAAGTTTCTCAACTGTCAAAGTAAATATATATGGGGCATAACTGGGAGGTGGCACTTTGCATCTAAAGTAGTTATTGATCTTCCTGAGCAAGCAACTGAAAATTGATCATCTAGATAAGGTGGTGTGACTGTACTACTGTAGAACCGTTGGTGGGGTAACACAACAGATGAACTGAAGCAATGATTTCCTTGTATTTTAAGGTAACAGTAACCTGTTCTCATGTGGCTTCACAAAGATTGAACGTCTGTAACATAAACTAGAATGTGCTCAAGTGAATGTATAATAAAATAGAAGGAGTAAGGTTTAGTAAGTATATTTACTAGGGCACTAAAGTCGTTTTTTTGTCGTTGTTTTCTCTTTCTCATTTTTTGAGCATTCATTAAAGTAAAAAAGAATTCCAGTTTTTCAGGTTTGTAAAAATATTGCAGAACGACAAATAATAAAGAAAATAAATAATTTATAAGTGCAGCTTCATCAGCCCCTTGTGACTTAAGGTATAGGAATGCCTAGGTTTTTGGATGAAAAAAAATGTCTATGCACAACACTAATATTTCCAGCAGCAGATAGGAAAAATTTGACATAAAAAATATTGATCGACATAAAAATGCACATCCACATAAAGCATCCATCCATTATCTGTACCTGCTTCTTCCTATCCAAAGTCTGCTGGAACCTATCCCAGCTTTCCTCGAGTGAAAGGCAGTGGGACACTGTAGTTGACAGTTATCAACCACAGCCTGATAATTCTGAACCCAATGTGACATCAAAGTGGTCAGGATAGGGATGTGCGCAAACCCCAGAGATCCAGGTTTATCACTTGGACATGTGGGCAGATTTAAGAATCTTGAATCCCAAACTCTAATCAAGTTCTAGGTCTACTATTCACATCAGGAAGACGTAAGAATTACAAATCATTGATATAAATTGCATCTTTATTCAAAGCTTTACATCTGCCCTGTACAGTAAAGCATAAACAAAACCAATTCACAGTCCTTCTGCTCAAGTTGTTAGCAGTGTCAGCTGTTCTGTGGGAGTCGGAGCATTCATCCTACTGAACTGTAAGTACAAATTCCTGGAGAGATTTTTATTGGCCCAACTGAAAAAGCAAACAAGCACCTTCCAGGACTCACTGCAGTTTGCTTATTGTCGTGGGATTAGAGTTGAAGATGCCATCATATTCCTGTCTCAACAAACCCACAGTCATCTGGATAAATCAGGCAGAACCAGGCCTGAAATTTCGTGATTTGAGGGACAAGGCCACTTGGCCTTCAAAGGGGCATTTTTTTTGAGGGCACAAAGGCCAAATGCCAGGGCAACACGGCCATAATAAAAAAACACAATATGACATGATATGCTAATAAAGGGCACAACACAGTTTTGAATTCAGAACCTTGGATATTTTTAATAGGCTACCACAACTTTTTGGCTTTTATCAAAGGGAAACAGACAACAAAATAGGCAATGTCATTGACTTTTATCAGGTTATTACACACCATAAATTTAATTTAAATCGTCATCTGATGATGGGGATGGAGAACCTGGGGTCTTCCTAGGCCCATAAGGAAAAACAGTTGGCCTCCACCTCTCTATGCTCCCTCTGTCTTTTTTGCACTGGCTGAAAAATTTAAAACAGTTTTATGATGAATCATAGTGGCACAACTAGTTAATATATTTCATTTCATTTTATTGATTCATTCCAGACATGTCAAAACAATCTTTTAAAGCATAGACAATTTTAACACTATCATGAATCTATGTATCTGAAAATAAATATATTTATAAAATATATAATAATGCATAAATCAATATACACTGACACATGTGCATAACCATAACTTAGATACATATAGAACCTCTTGTAAATAAATCTAAATATTAAATGGACATATCCCCCCCCCCAAAAAAAAAAAAAACAAAATTTATATCCAATGTATACAGACCGATCTATATACATACATACGCAAAACACATATCTGGTTTAATATGAAGAGCAACAGAAAAGGGGTATTAATTCCTTCCAAATGTTATTTCCTAAATGTACCACATAAACCTAGGCTAAAATAAGAAGAATCTAACAATTAACTGTTCCATGATAACCTTTTGAAGTAGGTATCCATTTTTTGGCAGTTTTTTTGCTGCGTCTTCGAGCTCTTTTGCGACTAATCTCGACTCGTTCCCGTCTTGGCATTCTTCTTTCTGAGGGAAAAAAGTTTACAGTGAATATGTTAATATTTTTAAATAATATTATCAAGTTTTCATAGCCTACTGATTATTCAAATGCTTAAGCCACCCCGGAGCGTATTTCTGTAATGATTCGTGTTAAACAGTTTAGGTTTCACTTTTGCACACCTGAAGTCTCAGAAGTGTATCGTGTATAGAACAGGAATGTTGGAGTTTAAATTAATCTATCTGAGCATCGTCATCCTGCCTGTAAATTGTTGTTGATTCATATGTGAGTTTATGACGTGTTTTCTAGTCACAGATGTTTTCTTTATAATCAAATTCGATTTAATGGCATCCTGATTTTGGCGATGAAATAAAGACTAACAAGCAAAGCTTTGCTCGTGCTGCACACATAGAAGAGAGACAGAGAAGTTGTTTTGGCGAGAAAAGGATTATTTGAAGGCTTTAGTTTACGATAAAACAGCTGATTGCAGGAGACCGTTTACTAGGGTTGTCTTAGCAACCATAACTCAGAAGGCTACAGTATCGTGACATGACAGTCTCCGTCTGATATTAAAATATTAAAACTTCTTAGTAGGCTATAGCAATAAGATATGACATGAAAGATTTACAGAAGTGTTGAGTTAGCTTGTTGGATAGCTAGGTCCCCCTCAGGGAGGCTAATAGGCTACTGCTACAACCCAGTCTAACAACTATTTATCAATTCAAAGTTGGGAGCGATTTATTACGATTTATTACTGGGTTCAATCTTTAACGACAAGCTATTTGATCCAGAAAACAGATGGCTTTTTGAACACTTACCTTTAATGTCATCTTCGTGGTATCGTTGTGCTGTTTATCCCACAGACAGAACGTTAATGTAAATAGATGCTGTGCGGTAGAGTTCTGGACGGATCCCGCAGTAGGACACACCTCCGCTCCGATTGTTTAGCTTTAATACAGGTAGGCCTACCGATGGGCACTACGGCGCAAACTTGATGATAGCCGAAGGAAGGGGAGAGGGCAGGGCACCAAGGCCACAGTGGCCGTTAAGCAACCAATTTTCGGAAGGGCATCACAGCCAAGAAGAAGGGCTACGACGGCCATGGCCGCCGTGGCCGCCTTGAAATTCCTGCCCTGGGCAGAACTGTGAGGGTTCTTCGATTTCGACTGTGAATTAAACACCATTCAGTCTGCATTACCACATAAAAAACTTCAGAAGACACAGGTGGATGCCTCCATAATCACCTGGATCACTGACTACCTGACTAACAGACCAGAATTTGTGAGACTGAATGGTTTTGTGTCTGACTGGGTGGTCAAAAGCACAGGAGCACCACAGGGGGCTGTCCTCTCACCATTCCCTTTCACTCTGTACACCTCAGATCTTCAGCATAAGTCTGAGTCCTGCCATCTGCCGAAATACTCAGATGACTCTGCAGTTGTTGGGGCTTTCTGGATCTGTGTCTTTCCCATTTTCTCAGCCCTAGTGACTTCCTCCAGTTATTCCAGGCTACGAAGACAGCATCACCACTCATGTAGTGGTCAGTGTTGATATTTTCCTTGTTGAAATGACAGGAACATCGCCTGGAATTTCTTCTTTCTCTGCCTCATCCTTCCTCCCACATTGAATGAGTGCCGTCCATCTTCTCTGTACAGAGAGATCTTTTTGCCACTTCACGCACATCGTGTCAGCCATGAAGGGATAAATGTGTAGCTTCTTTGCTTTGGATCTATGTTTTTACCCTCTGGAGCATCGCAGTAGTACACCATGGTTATATAAAGGTGTAAAATGACATAAAATAAATTATCTGTATCACTTGTTTTGGCTTGTTGCTTTCTTTACTGGGAGTGTTCATGTCTGAAAAAAGGCCAGAAATGCAATGTGTCACAAATGGCGCTGACACATAGTGATTAAAAAAAAAAAAAATCACTATTTGAGATACTAGGGCAGCCTGTGTTGAATTGGATTGAATTTGAGAAACCTCTGTCAGTAAATAAACTGATAACAGTAGCGTGTCTTGCATCCGGATACAGAAGTTAGTTGTCCAACATCAATGAGTTAGGTATGCCATAATTTTTGAAAAAAATTAATTTAAATCAACTTTAAAAGAAATATAATTCGAATCAATTTTACCAAGCCATGAATCGCGATGTGAGCTCCAGCCCAGCAGAGGACGCACTTGAATGAAATGTGTGACGTGCTACGTGCTATTGTCGTTACACATTTGCGCCGCTAGATGAAGTCGCACCTAAGAAAACAGTAAGCAAATCTTGCATCACAGTGAATGCATGCGAGCAGGATCTGATGTAAAATGGAGGATCACACAACCGATTTGAGCAAAGGGGTTAGAAAGTTTTTTTGCAGTCCAAAATTTGTTTTTTACAGACTGAATTATTAATGTTGTTCTTGAAACCGAATATAACTCGACTTTGATGGTCAAGCAATTATCAACATCATTAATGCAGTTATTGAACTACATGGTTGTTGCTAATTCACTGAGACATAGTCTCAGATTTTAAGACAATAAAGTTTATTAAATAGTACTATACCTTAATTTTAAATAACATTAAAACCTGACACATACCTTACCTTAATTATGGTACCATACTTCCTAAGAAAGATGAAATCATTAAATATGTTTTACAATACAGCAAAATTATTTTTGTTATTTCTGTGATTTTTTTTTAAATGGTAATTGTACAATAAAAAGTTGTTTATGAATAACCTTATTGTCTCCATCATATTTTTATTTTCCCAAAATGATATTAAAAAATAGGGGTTGTCTTATAATCAGTCATCCTATACTTGGGCCAATACGGTAAATTGGTAAAATTGGTATTTGATTTTTGTTCAGACATAATAAATATGCCTTAGTTTGTGCCTGGCTCATCTACCTCAGGAATAATAATAATAATAAAAACAGCATTCTCTGATGCAGTATTGATTTGGAAAGAGTGTAAGAAGAGACCAGTTTTGTTAAGTTTGTATAATGCCTTAGTTTATGCCTGGCTTAAGGCAGAGTTGCCTTGTTATGTACTAAAGGGAAAAAAAATCTTGAGACTGTACTGATTTATTTAAAAGAGGGCAGTAGGCTTATTATAAAAAAAAAAAAAAAAGACAAAAAAACAGGATTTGACAGATTTGAGAGTTGATAAAACAGTTTCCACTTGCCAGTCATGATTTGAATTGTATCGTGAGTAGAGTAAGTGAGGGTTTTGATGTGTTAAAAGTTGGGATGAATTGGATGGGTTGGAAATTTACAGTTTACAGTTAAAAGTTTTGCTCACAAATGTTTTCCTCTTTTTGTAGCTCCCATAAATCAGTCAGTATTACAAAGGTAATTTTCAAAAAAGAAATTATTCACAGCACTTTTTTCTAAGGAATTATGAAGGAGGGAATTATTTACCTTTTATTTACCTTTCCAAAATTATGTAAATGTAGCCTACCAGTGATGGTTGTATGAAACCACTAGAACCATTCATTAAAGGTGGGGTGGGTGTTGTTTTTTTGCAACACTTTTTCAATATTGCCTGAAAAACCTTTTCACATTTCCATTGCAACCCACTGAAATAAAATGTTTGCAAAAAAAACTAAATTTTGTCAGTCAAGGGTATAATCAGAGAAAAACTCTGACCAATCAAAAAAGTGATCATCACTATTTTGATGGCTGCCTAATACGTCCATCAAATATCACCCCTCCCTCCCTCCCTATGGTTCATGCAGTCGTGAATCATGTGAAGGCGTGGTTTTTCGAGGGGTGAGCTGAAGAGGAGGAGGCGGAGCCTGGGAGGAGGGAGGGAGTGTATATTTTCAAAATCTCACTTGGTTGGACTGCTGGAACCGTTTTTCAAACAACACCTACTCCACCTTTAAGTTGCCGGCATGTCCAAGTAGCTTCTTCAGGTGCATTGTGAACTGGTTGTGACTGGTGGGCATGGGGGCCTCCGGTAGGCCTCAGTTCTGATGCTACAACAAGTAGCATCAGAGTGGCTGGCTAACTTCAAGCCATGGCGTCTTCTCCGTCAAGGATAACAACAGCCTACCTAACCGTGGTCCACATAGTACTGTAGCCTAGTTGACAGAGTTGGTAGCTTAGCGAAACATGCTGGAATATGTTCGTCATGTCACTCGATGGACAATAATGGTATGTATCTGGGAGTGCATTGATATTTGATGGACAGGCATATCATTGATTGGTCAGGGTTTTCCCTTTTTAATTCAACTGACTCTGAAATAATCAAAATGCTAATTAATAGAGGCTGCCTGAGTACCATGAAAGGGTGCTGTTTTTATGTGATAGGTGACAGTAACACATTGAATTTGGAGTTCTTGCAGACACGACCACTTCTGGTAAAGAAAGCAACAAACCAAAGTCAGCAATATAGATCATTCATGTTACATCACCTTCTGTCTTCAAACAACCATGGCATACTACTTTGATGTTGAAAAGTGTACATCGCATAGCTTTAAAGCAAAGAAGCTACACATCTATCCCTTCATGGCTGACATGACATGGGTTAAATGGCACAAAAAGATCTCTCTTGCTGAACCTCACAAGAAATTTTTAGGCTATGTTCCTGTCATTTCAACAAGGAAAAGATCAGCACTGAGGACCACGCAAGTGGTGATCAAATCAAATCAAATTTATTTATAAAGCCCTTTCATACAGAAGTAACACGAGTGCTTTACATCATAAAAACCAATCATTAAAGCAACAACAACAATAAGAAAGAACAAAGACAACTTAAAAGCCATCACGCACCCAGGGTTACAGCAGAGAAAAAAAAAAAGCTTCAACACCCAGTCATCCACTCTCTTCCTCTCTCTACTCTCTCTCTCACACACACTCACTCAATACTCATAGCCCCCCACCCCCTTTGGCCCCATTTTAAATAGACTCTCAGCATCCATCTTGGCACCAATGAACCAGGTGAGGAAAACGATATCAGATCCTGTCCACTTTGCTTGGAGGAAGCTACTAGAGCAGGGAAGAGACCAGAAAGGCACAGCCCTCCAAAGCTTGGGCTGAGCGTAAAAGCTGTCCCCGTACACAATATAATCTGCGGTCCTCGCATAGCCTCTGTTGAAGATAAACGTGCTATATTACTAATTGACTCTCATGTATCAAATGCATGTTTTAAAGGTATCAGCATAGAACAATATTTAGGGCCTCTCATTTGCACAAGCTCTACACATTGTCAGCGGGGGAGTACATTCTGTGTAGCTGCGAAAAGCTCAGAACGACTAAAATTTTCATGAATGCAGAAACGTGTGAATTTCTCTCTGCTCAAAGGTTATGCACAAATCCATTTTGCTCATATTTCATTAATGAAGCCCTTAGAGTTTATGTAACAAAAAGGACTAAATCTTGATGTAGTAAAGTGGCCACCAAAAATTGTGCTAACCAGCTCCTCTCTTTGAAACTTTTGGCTGCCACTGCCTATGCCCCTGCGACCCAAGAACTGTGCATCACAGTGGAAACAATATTAAACCAAACATTAGATAAATTACTTCACCTCCTTCAAACTGCGTATTATGTGTTTTACAGTGCTATAGCACCCATCAGAAATGATGAAGTTAGCTCACAGAAGTAGAATGAACAGAGATTCAAGAAAGTAATAATGGAAGAGAAACCAAGAGAGTAAACAAGAGTAAATCTTGACAGTGGCACAAAAGTAAATTAACCCTAGCCGCTGCTTTAACTGAGCTCCAAAACACATCACACTGGTTACAGCACGATTTAGTGCCTCTCAGCTTTATGTATTACGCTTGATTTCTTTTTTGTAATATGTCCCTATTTAATCTCATTGTTTTCTAAGTTTAAAAACATGATTCTCATGAAACATACATTTTCATATTTGTCCGGAAAAACCTTGCAAAGTGTTAAATATTCTGCTATTCTTGGTGCAGTGTTGTTTAGGGTTGACTCTATTCAGTTTTTGGTCAATAAATGCATTTCACTAATTTCACATCCCCTAAAGATAATATTGGTGCATTGGTCCAGCACTCAGGAACATCTTAAAATAATTGTTTTGCATTAGTATAATTCACAGTGCTGCATTAAAATTTGCATTCCTAAGCACAACAAAGACAGCTCATCTTTTTTTTTTTTTTTTAAAGTACAGATGTGGCCCGTGTGTGTTAAAATTATATAGCATTTGCATGGTATCGGAATGCAGAAAGGATGGCCTCCAGGCATTGTTGGTGTTATTTCACTTTATAAACCCAGGTCACATTCACAAGTTAGTGTAGCATAGCATATAAAAGCAAATGTTTGTACTAACAGGCTGTTTTAATACATAAGTCAAGTGCTAAGTACTAAGAACTCCTCTGCATCAGCATAATCAGTTTTGGAGTCGTAAACCATTAGAGGTAATGCTTCAAAGTGTTTTTCGCAGCAGGCTCTAGGTCATGTCAAGCATGTTTGGACTTTTTTTGCTTAAAAAACTACTATGGAAAAATTGAATTTTCACAGATAAACAGCTTTTCTTCCAATGTCCCCAATGAGGCCAAACAGCCCTCTTGATCGCAATGGAAAATATCACAACATTTTGTGGGGGGAAGAAAAAAATAAATAGAATCCAAGGACTTCATTTTTCAGAACCACAAAGAGATGAAAATGCCTGTCTTTTGTACAGTGAAGGTTATTATAGCTTTCATTTGTTTCCTTTCTTTGCACGACACTGAAAACCATATTTAATATTCAAAGCAATTCAGTGTATCAAGCTGTATGGTTCATGACTGGAAAAAATTGATTCAACTGCATGTGTGTTTGCGTGAATGTCAACACAAACATAAGCAAATAAAGCCTGGTTATCAGCGTGATAATATGGAAGGTGGAGGTGGTTGTGTTGCAGTCAGCCAAGGTAATATACTAAGCAGATACAATCTGAAAAAATGATTATAAGTTTAGCACATACATAATGTAAGCTTCACATATAAAGACTTTGTGAAGGATGCTAGCAAAGAAAGGCCTCATATATACATGAATATGATCGCATGGCTGTTCCTGAACAGGTGAATGGTGGAGTTGATAGGGAATATGCAGATTTCTTACAAAGACCATTCAAATTATTAGTTTCATTAAGAAATAGTATTTTGCTTATACATGTATGATCCCTACAAGTTAAGTTGTGAACATTTTCTTGGCTCAGTATCAGGGTTGGAAATTAGCTTATTTGTGTACCTAATAAATGCCTTAATATTCAGTCATAGTTTTTGTCAAATTATTATTATTACCTTTCATGAGCTGTATGTTTTTTTAAAATAAAACAACAAAACATTTGCGTTACCATTCACCAGCTCAAATCATGAATTTCTAAACAGGCCACCTTCTCTATTTCCATGCTTCCTAACTATCTTCATGGCAGTCGTGCTGTCATCCTGCCACTTATCTGGCACTGAGATGACTCCTGGTCATTATTTGCTTCCTAATTCCTTTTTCTTCTTTCCTCATCTCAACAATGAAGCTGGCGGTGCAACCAAACACACCAGAATGGTTTGTTTGATCAGATACCAACCAGTCACACCAGTTGGTTTCATTAGTTTTCTGGTTACTTAATAGGCAAAAAACAAAAAACAAAACAAGAATGCGATACTGTGCTGCTGTGAGTCCTGTGTAAAATGCCCTGGTGAAATAACCAGCCCCAGGATGCTGTCTACCTTGTGGAATATCTAATATATCTGCTTGGTTTTGTAATTTGCTTTATGTACCTGCCGCTACACAAATAACTTGCACTTGGTGGGCGCTAATTTCCAAACCTGTTAAGTATCCTTGCCTCGTGCTCTTGAGTGACAGGTGAAGGGATGATGAAACTGACGTTAGGTTCTTAGCTGTTCTGCTGTATCTGCGTGGCAAAAAGGTTTCTTAGCCTCAAGGGAGATCTTTTGATCAGAATCAAAACCAGAATTACTTTATTTATCCCTAAGAGGATATATCTTTTCATTACAGCTGCTCCTACTCAAGTGTCCGTGTTTAAAATATGAGTACCACAACTACTAGGTGGAAGAGTATCAGGAGTTCATTCTCGATCCATTGTTCCTCCACACTGAGTGGAGAGTCTCAAAAAAGATGGACAGTTCAGTAAATCTTTCTGAATTCAAGTGCAAGTTCAGATCTTGTGAGCACTTTGTGACGTCTATCGGAAGCATTTCACTATCTACATTTGTGTAGATAGTGACTCATGAGCTCACTAAATGGATGATTGTAGTGGTTTAATTTTCAAATGGATAGCAATAGGAGCAGGTGGTAGCAAGCTTTCAGAGATGAGTGACAGAAGCTATTGATATTAAATGGAATTAAAAACTAACATTAAACAATGGAGTGTAACATGTCCAGGAAAAATGGAGCTTTTAATCTCCTCCCACGGTACCTTGAAAACCATTTACACTTTAACTCAAATGACCAGAACACCTCACATGTTGGCCACGTAAATCATTCAGGTGAAAATGAGCCGACTCACAGGAGAGGCGGCCTGGTGATGCAACTCACAACTCTGAAAACGTTAATTTCTTTAAACTCTTCACCAGTAGGTTATTAGGAGGAAACCACAGGGATGAGGAGTGAAACGCTGTCAAGAATCAAGAAAAGAAGTCTATTTGCCTTCTATTTAACCACTTAGGCCCATCAGTGCCAAAGAGAGGCAGACTTGATTAATACCTGTGACTATCGCAGAGTCATTTTGCAAGGCTGAATGCCAATTAAACACTTTGCTATTGCACTCAAAAGATTGTTTTTAGTGGGGTTCTGACCACTCCATAAAGGGTTTTTGTGAAAAAAAAAACAGAAAAGGAGCATAAGCGGATACAAGGAGCTTTTTTTGTAGTAGATGAGAAGATGAATAGTTGGACTTTATTGATCCCAATCTGGGAAATTCCTACGCAGCAGAAAGGTGAGAAAGGCCAGCAAACAGCATACTTTTAACTACATTTGTTCCAAATTGTTTGGGAACTGAGGTACTAACTATTGTCTATGAATGAGTGCAGGATTTCAGTTGTGAGTCTATTCTTTAAAGCCACTCTATGTAGCAATATCACTTCTGACCAATGAGTAGAGATGTTCTCTTGGTAGTCACATATGTATCGCCAAAATTCTAGAAATACTTTGCGACTTTAATGTCCCCTTGTATGAGAAAGTCACTCACGCCACAGGCTCTGATGCATCCTATCACCACAGGTGCTAGCTTTTGCATCTTTTGCAGAGAACCGTGTTGGGAGTAATGCACGACAAAAGTAATTGCATTACAGAAATGTACTGCTTTTTTCTGTAACACAGTAATATAACACATTACTATTAAAACATTTGTAATATTATATTCACGAAAACCGCGAGACGTTCCAATGCCAGAAAAATAGTTGCAGGTTAATAATTAGCCACTGCCAGCTGCTGTCAGTAGATTTCTGTCGTTATGGGTGCAGAGATGGATTCTTTATTTTATTTTATTTTTTTGTGCCTCTAGTGGTCTTTATTGACAGTGCACAGACAGAGAAGTGGGGCAGAGAGAGAGTGGGGAAGACATGCAGTAAGAGGCTTGCAGGCCAGGAGTTGAACCTGCAGCCACTGCAGGGGAACTGTAACCTATAAATATGGGTCACCTGCTCAAACCACTGAGCTATGAAGTAGCCCAAGAACCCTGATGGATTCAGCCTTTCAGGACATCCTGCGGGGCCAGGACACTTGTTTTTTTGGGGCTCTTTGTTTTGGTGGACTGAAGTTATTGTTCTGCGACTGGCGACCTGTCCAGGGTGTACACCTGCCTGCCAAAGAGAGCTGGGATGGGCTCCAGCAGATCCCTGTGACCCTACATAGGACCAAACGGGCATGGATAAAGGATGGATAGATGGATGGATGAAGTTATTGTGACTGACTCTTAGCAAATGCTACTGGCTTCCATCTCACTGCCCAAGTCCAGTCTGGATTGGGTCAAAGAAGTAGCTCAAATATACTCCACCAAGTCCTCACAACAAAGTGCTGAACCCTAACAACAGAAGAGCCTGCAGCCCAGATGCTGGATGTTCCTCCACCTGCTGCTGTCACCGCTAGTGAGGAGGATTTTTTTTTCCTCTGATTAGCTTCCCACTGCTACAGCTGATGTGCCCATGTCAGTAGAAACTGAGAGAACGTCTCGTTTTAATTCTGTCCGTAGAAGGGAAACTTGCACCAGTTTCAAACAACTGAGAAAACTGCACTCAGCTGTAACACACAAATACCTACCAGAAAAAAGACTTCAGTCTTGGGAACCTTGTGCTCACCCCGAAACTCAGCTGCCTTGGTGATGGATGCTTTCAGGATGGATGCTTCTCTTGATGCACTTCAACAGATATTTCAGTCAAGAGGGTTGTGAAGAAGGCAAAGTCCCAGCATCGGATCATGAGTAATCTTGAGGTCTGAATTGTTAGTGCCTCATAAGTGTTCTCAGTTCTGTTCATTCCAAAGGCCTCACTTGGTTACTAGATACTTCTGTTGGATATTTGGCAGTAACAGGCTTTCCAATGGGTGTGTTTGATATAGGTGAGCTTGTGGAAGGTATTTTTTTTTTTTTTTTTTTTTTTTTTAAGTTGGATTGAAATGACTTCTGTTCTTCTCTGTGGTCTGCTGGGGTAGCAGCGGTTGAGCCAGCGACACAAACAGACCAAATAAACTGATAAAGAAGGCTGGCTCTGTCATTGGCTACGGACAGGAGAGACTGGAAGCTGTGGTGGAGAGGAGGATGCTGAACAAACTGTTAGCTATCATGGATAACCCCGACCAGCCTCTTAACCGGATGCTGGATGGACAGCAGAGCTCCTTCTCCAAAAGACTCATACAGCTCCATTGTTATCGGGACTGTTATAGGAAGTCCTTCCTACTTCAGGCCACAACCCTGTACAACACATCATCTCTGTGTGACAGATAATACTATATGACCTGCTCTAAAGTTTCTAAAGTTTCTAGTTTAGAGAGAGAGAGAGAGAGATTAGAGAGAGAGAGAGAAGAGAGAGAGACAGATATATATATATATATATATATATATATATATATATATATATATATATATATACTATATATATATATATACTATATATATATATATAGATATATATATATATATATATATATATATATATATATATATACATATATATATATATATATATGTATATATATATTAGCCATGATAGTCTTTTTCATCTTTGGTGCTTGTAGCCAGGGAGGAAAACTTTGAAAGTGGACTCATCTAACCATAAAACATGCACTCTCTATCTGCATGTGAGATGAGCGTAAAGGCCCGGAGGACTTTTCTGTGCAAAAGCTGGTCTGTGGCTTCCTCCGTCTGCTCTACTGTTTCAGGTTATATTTCAGTATGCAGCGAAGGACTGTGGTGACACTGGTTTTCCAAGGTTTACTGTGTTTAAAATTCTGAATCTTTTCACAACAGACACTGGAACAATGCAGCAAGTGCCAACACTGTGATAAGTACTGATAAATATTCATGTTGTGCATTTCTACATAGTTTGAAGCACTGGTAACAGGAGTCTTTATCTCACTCAAAAGACAAAAACACAAGCAGGCTGGTATTTCACTAATAAATGCAACTGATCAAATTCATGTTTTTCTATATTTACCACTGCAATAGTAATAGTAGATTAAGATGCAACAGACTGGAAATTTTAATACTGCTAAGTTACTTCCTTTGAAATCTCAAAAGGATGAAAATGTTTCTTTCTTGATTGAAAATATTTCTCAATTGAATCTTCGGATTGCTTCTCAGCATATCAACTTTCCCTTAATGATTTCTGACTCCCAGTGCATTTGCTTTAGGAAATAACTGTTGAATGTAATGAGAATCCATATGCCTGAGCAGTGAAACAAGAACTCATTAATCAGCATCATATCATGGAGGATTTCACTCCAAACAGCTATACGCTTATTAAGTATTCATAGGTCAGACTACTTATGGTACAAAAAGATTTGTATAATTTAAAGTACAAACACATTGGAATTGGTCTGAACATGTTTCTGCGGGTCTGCAACAGGAGACTTCATGAGGCCAAAAGGTTTTGCACATGAACTGCACATCCAGTATAATCGTGATTAAATAAGACAGGTTTCTAATGGTGGACAGAATACTTCAAACAACAACAACCCGGTGTGGTGGGATTAACACATTTGATCAAAGATATGAAGTTGAATAAGATTCCCGAAAGCTAGTTATTTTAATAAGTAATGAATCCTCTATAAGGAAGAACAGACTACGTTGCAGTAGTCATAGCAGTCAAGCCGTGGAATAGAAAAGCTACCATGCAAAAGATAGTGATGAATTATTATAACTTGGACTTAGGTCCAAAATCAGCTGCTTTTAGGTTAACTCTAGACTTGTTAAAGAAAAAAGCTTCATGAAGCTTTATTGTTTGCAACTCTTTTTAATGTCAAGTTAAAGCTAAATGAAGGCTTATACCCAAGTGAAAGTTGTGAGTTCATATGACCACGATCAGTTTATTGGGCTGGACTTTGAAATTTTACGGGGTCTTTGCTTTATCTTTTACCAGTCTTGCAGGTATCTTCCATCTTGAATTTAGGACTTTTACCTCATATTTGACAGATGTTCCTGTACACTATTCCAGCTACTTGGTTATGATATTCTGAGTGCACATGCAACTTGCGCCCTGCTGTTATTTGTTGGATAGTCTCATAGACATCTTTTAACAGACTGGCCCTCTGGGGTCTTGTCTGGTATCACTGGTGCGCTCAGGATCAGTTCCTGTGCTGCTATGATTTATGCCTCACTGCTATTGTTCAGACCAGGCTTTTCTAGCCATTTGTAGGTACTTCTTAATATCAGTCACTCCTTCAATTTGCTGGTGGTGCATGGCATCCAAAGGCTCCTCCTTCCATGGTGATTCATCCTCTCTCTCTTCTTCTTTATTGGGTTTTTTGCTGCTTTACACACTTAGCAGTGCATTGGTCGAGGCCATCCTCTGGATGTATTTGTAAATCCTCATTGTTTCATCCTGGATGCTGTTCTTCCTTCCACTCAACATAAGCCTCAGGGTGCTGTACTTGGGGTGGACCTTCTCTCCATGTCTTCTCCTTCCAGGTTATTATACCAGTTGCATATCTGTTTATTAGCAGGACATACATGCGGATGGCTTGCACCTTTTTGTTTTTTCTCCATTCAGCTTGATCATGCCAAAGTCTGAGAAGCACTACATTTTAAAATGGATTTTGCCTCTCTTTGATACATTACACAGTAATGATGATACACAGTATTGCCTGGGGGTGTGGATAAGTGAGTGGATGCCTCGCTCATTTGTGGCGTACAGCTTGATCTCATGCATGTAGAGGAAGTGGCTGATGGTTACCCCACTTTAGAACCAGTGTCCGACATGTGAGCTGGTATCGGTAGATGCTATAATCGCTATCTGTAGGTCACTCATCCATGATCTGGCATACAACCGTAGTGAGGCCAGAGCATCCCTTTTAGTATTTACTACTACTCTCTACCTGTGCAACTGATTTTGAATCGGTCTGTAGAGGCGTTTCTCACAGTCTTAATGTGTTTTTGATGAAGGCTGTTAATCTTCTTTTGATGTCAGCGTGCGGGGAACCCATCCAGTCCATACATCCATCTGAAATACCAGTCTCGCGCCACCACCGTTCGCAGCAGCCTGTGATTGGCACCTCTGGCATTGCTTTCAATTCCCTTCTGGGCTTAGCTCATGTGTGGACCCATGTGTCTGCTTATCTACGCCACTATGATGCCTGACAGGAGCGACCATGTTGTGGAGATGATCTGTCACGATCAGGACACTACAGCCCAACTCTGTCTTGGATGTCTGCCATTGTGATAGGGCTTCCATACGTCTCTTCATCAGGTGTTGGAAACAGTGCCCTTTGTTCAAAAAAGAAAGAAAGACAGAAAGAACAGATTTATTGGTTTACAGTTACTAACATCATTACCCAGAAGGCACATCTAAATTAATATGGTTTCTTACATACTATTTTATGAATCTTCAACTGCATTATATCCTGTCGTGAAAAAAATAAATAAAAGGTTTATTACATAAAGTGAGAAGCTGTACCAAAGGGAAATAAAGAAGACTGTTTCAACAAATAACAGAACAAAAAACGAGTCCAATATTTACTTTGAATCGGATCTTGTAATAGTGGCTGTTAAAAAATGAGGAAGATTCTTCTCCCATGTTGTCACATGACTGAACACTTGGGTTCTTTCTTTTTTTTTTTTTTTTTTAATCTAGCGTCACACAAATATGCAGCAGTCCGTATTGTCTTTCCAAGACAATAAGACAAGTGTGTTTGCACATAGTTACATGAGAAGATAAAAAAAAATATTTGTTCTATTCTGTGGTCTTGGGGAAAGAAAGGGCTGAACAGGAGTCTGTCAGAAAACGTTGCAGTGGATTGCATAATCCCGAGCAGGCAGATTTGAATAAGATTACCGCATAAAGGTCTTATAACTCACCAGTTTTTACTGAGTTGGTTGTTCCAAAATGAATAAAAGAAGTTGCACTTTTGTCAAGAAATCCACATGTTGCAAATGCTTTTTTATTTTTCTATAGAGGTGGAAATGGAATGTATTTATTTCATTGTGTTCTTTAAACACAATGGCTGCAACAGTTTTGTTTTTTTTTCATTTTTCTTGCGTAAGTCATTCAATAAGGTGATTTCCAGTTTCAAATAGTATGGGCACACTTTTAAGTTCCTTATTATGTCAGAAAGGAAGCCTTTTCCACAGACCTTTTGCATTATTAATGTACATCACACGTGTAACCCAAACATTTAAATCTTTTCCTGACAGAATTACTTTGGCAGATGGAAGCATGGAGCACACACTACATATATTAGACATTGCCTTTGGACTGGGACTGTTATGGCAAAATGAAGACATACAATGACGCCCTCATTTTGATAGTTTTATGTAGCGGAAAGAAAATTGTATTCCTCTCACATTGTACATCTGTTCTGGCAGTGACAAGATGATTTCCTGTGGGGGATTTTTGCCTCTCTTTCAAAACCAGGTGGATTGACTGATAGGGGGCTTTGAATCGTAGACTCAATTTGCCTTCTTAAATATCCAAAAGAAATAAGACACGAGTGCAACAGAAATTATTTGCAAATTGCACACTCAGAGGTCATTTTGAAAAAAAATGAATGTAGATTAGAATCGGGAGAGTGTGCTATTAAAATTAATTATCAAAATTCAAAAAGCTCAGGTAAAGAAGTTAGTGGAGGGATCAGCGGCCTGGGGTGCTGTGGACGATGATATACGAGAAGAGTTGCATCATTCCAGTCATTAAAATGAACAAAGACCAAGTAAATGTCCTCACCATTATTTTGCTTTCAGAAATAGAGCCAAAGTTGACTCTTTTGGGAACCATTTAGGGAAATTATGACTGCAGAATAATATGAGAATATATAAGTGAGAAACTGGTAAGTGCTGGTACTATCAATTGTAGTTTGTAAACCCATGTTAAACAGGGAACAGTTAAAGATTTGGGCCCCGATCATACACTTCTCACTAGCCACTACCCACTAACCGCTACCCGCAAATTGCGGGTTTAAGAACCTCAGCTAACCGCTAATGCAATCTTCCGCTCCCTAAAGCCACTACCCATTATGCCGACTCCCTTACTCACACTGTAGGTGTGGCAATGGGCCTGCCTTTTGCCCTTTCCGCAAACTTTTTATCTTGCGATTGCGGGTACCAGCAACCCGCAACCCACATGTCGGTGCGTACAAGAGCGCATCCAAATGGCATCAATGTGCATCCACCTGGTCACATGTGGACGTGCACAAACGGTTCTACCTCTTGAATTAACTCTTGTATAAAAAGCGCGATTTGGCCTCAGTTGAACCCCTGAGAAAATAGCAGATCGTCTTAAATGGCTTGCTCGCCAGTTAAACCATAGACAACCAGAGCGTGTTTACTGGGCGCCCACCAACTATCTGGGACTTTCAGGTTGCTGATAGGAATTTTCTGTGTAATTGTCTGTATATATCAATGCAGAGGAGGAGGAGGAAGGAAGAGGAGGGAGCTCTACAGCAGAGTCCCAGACGAGTTATGCATGAGAGCTGCTCCAATCTGGATGAAAAGATGCTCCATAGCGGCTTGCAGGTAGCACAACCTGCTCTTAAAGGCAATGGCTACTGACGCACTGATTGGTTTAACAGGTGGAACGCCCTAACCACTCCTATGCATAATATGGCGGGTAGCACAGGTGAGATAGCGGGTTTAGCAAGGTGGAAGATTGCGTTCTTTGCGGGAGAACGCCCCTCCCGCTACCTGCTATCCCTGAATAGCGGCTTTAGGAGATCTGGCGGAAGATCAGGCCACTGGTCTTTTCTTAATAACATTTGTCCCAGAAGTACTGATTTCAATGTAAATGAAAATTCGAAGTAAAACAAAACAAAATAAAACAGGAAATGTGAAATGGTAAACACAAAGATCTACTATGTTCACGAAAAAGCCAAAATGTTAATGGGTCGAGGATGGACTAGCAAGCCCTGTAATACTTTTCCCATACCATTTCCCTCAGTGGAGTTCAGATTAATCATTGCATTATTTGACCTACCTTTACACATTGAATTGAACTGAATTTAATAATACTTACTAAATTTCCAAAGGGAATTTTTGAAGGGAAATGACCTGTGTGAACTGTAGAATGTGTCTTAGGATGGGGAGATCAAGGTAATCTTTGTAACCACTTCATCACACCTGAAATTGACATCCTCATGGTCTTTTGATAACTTGCTTACAGGTACCAGTTTAGTGGTGTGCATGCAGCTGATTTACAGTAAATGCTCATTACTGTGACATGAATGGAAAGTTACGGCATGTTTAAATTATTTTTGATGTTGACATTTTTTTTAAATTAACAGAGTGATTGTACTAATCAGGGACAATGTCAGAACCAACATTGATGCTATTATAACATGACTACACTGATTCCCCTAGTTAGGAATAATCATAGAAATGATGTGTTTCTAAATAACATGAATATTTTGACTCACAGAAGTTGTGTGCTTAAACGAGAAATGAGCCAAAACATATTTGATACTGAGGAAAGCTGTGTAGTTTTAAAATTGGTCAGAAAATCAAAGGCGAGCTTACTGGTGATGACTCTTAAGTAACAAGGCGATAAAAAAATAGGAATGTAATAGGGATGTAATTAGAATGTCATTTTTGGGTGTGCTTTTTGGTATGCTTTGTCACCTCAGGCTCAATAATGAGTATTTTAGTTTAAAGCACCTGTATCACACTGTTTTAATAGCTACATGCATGGTATACATGGCACAGCAGTACTGATAATATCACATCCAGCATCAACAGGGAACTCAGGTGAACTCTCTCAGAAATGACAGAAACTTACAGCCAATAATTAAGCATCTGGGATTCGTAGGTGCTCCTTCACAGTAAAACGTCAATGTTCCTGTTGCAACACCTATGCTGTCTTCTTATCAATGCTACAAATCTATACATTTTACTTCCCATCTTAGCAAATATCTGGAATCATTGGTGTATTCCCATCTGAGTTACAGCCAATAAGAGAACAAGGAAAGAGCTAATGTTACTGTGAGGAAGGGAATCCCATGAAACAAGGAGATACTGTAACCTTTCAGTGAAAACTCAATGTGCCAGACAACATTTTAAGTGGGTAACTGCAATTTTTAAATCACCTCTTGCTCTCTGTATCTCACAATCCCTGTTCCCCTGTGCTAATCTATTTCCCATCTTCTGTCTTTTCTTTTTTTGTTTATGTTGTGAACAAATCATAGCATGCAACTTCATTGCTGTGTCATGCTTAGGTTCATTTTCAAACAAACAACTTCTGTTTTGCACTCGGCCATTATGTTTTACCCACATGTTTTGTTGACAAAATGAGGCTTGGAGATTATTGGGGGGACCAAATCACTGCCAGATTATTTAGTATGTGATCCCTAAATTGGGTTGCAAAATGGATAAGTCACAAGCTCTAAGGGCAAACACACTGCCTCAAGATCACCGGATTCGCGTCCATCAAAAAAAAAAAAAAAACAACTACATACAGTGCCAAAGAGAAAAAACCACTAAAAAAATTCAGCAAATATTATATATTGGTTGATATTAGTCTTGCTTCCACCCCAGTGGAGACAAATCTTAGCAAATAAAGGAATTAAATATGATTCAGAAGTGATATTTCTTCTATATTGGTTAGTATACTTGTTATATCTAAGTCATTCCTTGAAGCTTCACTGAGAGTTACATAAAATAGTTCTTCAAGTAGAATGTATGACTTCATGCAGAGATTATTAAAATGACACAGGAATGGGTACTCATTATTAAGACAAAGCACCTACACTGCCTTCACTAAATGGAGACCTCACAAAGATGAAAATACATCAGCACTACCTTATTTTGCTGTTGCTCTCTTGCAGTTTTGTAATGAATTTGTTTTGACCATTTTAATCATTAGTCTTTTACACAACATTTATTTGCAACTCTGCATAAATGGTCTCTTTACCCCTACATTTACTGTGCAAATACAGCATAACACATCCATAAGAGCTACCCTGCAAACATACTGATTTAAACCCTTGCTAAAAGTAACAAGAAAAATAAAATCAAATAATGGATTGAAAAATGGGGCAAATATAGGAAACCAGGCAAGGCTTACAAAAAAGTAATTTTTCAAAACAAAAACATATCTGCAAAGCCTAATTTTTTTCTTGTTTCTTTCTTTAACTATTTTTATTAAATTCTGCTGTCTTCAAGGAATGCTTCTTGGCACAAAACAACCTTTTTTCTGCATTCACTCCTATATACATTCACATTTAGTAAGTAGCTGAGGTTATCCATAAAGTAAAATATATGTTATACATATCCCTCCCTCGGGTTCAGTGTTCAGTGATCAGTGAGAGATCTTTATCAAAATGATCCAATGTGTTTGAAAAATCAATGCCAAGGTTGATGTAAAGCTGTGTTATATAGACTCATTTGTTCCTTTAATTGGCTTAATGATCAATTCATTTTAATTACTCTTACATGTTACTGCTTAGTTAGCCCAGAATAAATGGAAGTGGTATGATTGCTCTATAAATGACCATTGACAAGAGTAAAATCAAAGAACAAGCAGTGCTGATAATTCTTGGAAGCAAAGGCAATTCTGGCTGCGTAAAGATATTAAAGAGACATTACCAGTGTGAGGCATGGATGAACAAGGGAGCAGAATAAACAATGGAGTGCTTTTCATTTGTTTTAACATTTTCAGTGATTGTGTTTTAAACACTTTACAATCATCAGTATCATCTGTATCCTGCTGAATACATACTATGAGAGTTAAAGGGCTACTGCAACACAACCAACATAACAGACATGCAGGAATTGCTTATTACTTAATATCACTATGTCACACAACAACAATCAATTAGCTCACAGAGCTAAAATGAACATCATGGCTCATAGAATCTGACCCCTCACTCATACAAATGTATTAGAATCATTAACAACATTGCCCTCCTCTGATTTTGAACAGGGTGATGTCAAGCGTTGCTGAATTTTATTATTATTATTACCTTTATTTAAACTCGGAGATACATTGAGGTAGAGACCTCATTTACAATGCAGCTGAGTGAAACAACAATAACAAAAATAAAGGCACTTAGACACAAAAAAATGCCAAAGAGAAACTTACATAAAAGTGATGACAAGAATTTAAAAACACAATAAAATTATGATTAAAATGTAAAAAAAATAAATAAAAACATGAATAATTAAAATTTAATTTAAATTTAGTTAAAATGTAGAAACAATAATCAGGTAAAACAGGAACAGCTAGAAGTAAAATATGATACAGTTAAAGATTTAAATTGCCCTATGGATAAAAATGATGAAAGCTTTAAATAGTTCTGCATGCTATTCCAAGTTGCAGGTGCACAATATGAAAAACTGGATTTTCCAAGTTCAGTAAAAACAGCTGGCACCTGCAGCGTAATCCAATCACGAGACCGAGTTTGATAAGAGCCCTCATTAAAAGAAAGCATGGAACTCATGTAAGGGGGTAAAAGACCAATAAGAGCTTTATAAATAAATAAAACCCAGTGTCTTTCACGTCTTACAGAAAGAGAGGGCCACCCAACATTAGAATACAAGTCACAATGATGGGTGTCATAGCTGTCTTCAGTGATGAATCTTAATGCAGAGTGGTAAACAGAGTCCAGGGGTTTAAGAGTCGCAGCAGAGGCATGCATGTACAAAATATCACCATAATCCAACACTGATAAAAAAGTTGCCTCAACAAGCATCTTCCTGCAATGTGGCGGAAATGAGAGCCTGTTTCTATAAAAGAAACCAATTGTATTTCTTAAAGATGTCACCAGCTTAGAAACATGATGTTTAAAGGTTAATTTATCATCTAAAAAGATACCAAGGTACTTGTATTCAGTGACCCTTTCAATATTTGTACCATAATTGGTAGAAATGATGAGATCATCATGTATACTATTTTTTGATCTGGTGAACAACATGAATTTAGTTTTGCCTGCATTGAGTACCAGTTTATGATTATTGAGTGCAACTTGGAGATTAGAAAAGCAGTGTTGGAGGGAATTTATGGCTGAGTGTACATCATTGGCAATACAAAACAAAATGGTGTCATCTGCATAAAGATGAATATTACACCCAGTGACAGCTGAGGTAATATCATTGATGTAAATCGAAAACAGAATGGGCCCTAAAATTGAGCGTTGTGGCACACATTTTGCTAATTGGACATATTCAGATTTAACATCACCAATAGCAACGCACTGCTGCCTGTCGCTAAGGTAACTCTTAAACCATTTAAAAGATAAGTTATCAAATCCAAGACTGTGTGGGTTCCCACAGTTAGTCCTGGCAAAGACAGGATCACCACTTGCATTGGCTTCAGTGTTGATCTTTTCCTTGTCAAAATGACAATAACATAGCCTGGAATTTCTGGTGAGGTTCGGCAAATTGACATTCTTCCTCATCTCATCCTTCCCTCTTGCCTAGTCAGTGCCTTTTATCTTCTCTGTGCAGAGAGGTCTTTACCCATGTCACATCACCCATGAAGGGATAGATGAGTAGCTTCTTTGCTTTGGGGCTCTGTGATGTACACGCTGCAGCTTTACAGTAGTACACTATGATTCTTTGGAGGTAGAAAGTCACATAACATATATGTCTATTATCATTATATTATCATTATTATATTATCATATATTTCACATATTTGTCTGTGTCGCTTGTGACTAATGTGACTAATTTATATTGTGTGCAATATACATATACATAATTTATTGACATGTGCAATAACTTATCTTAGGTATAGTAATCACTACCAACATATCCCTTGTAAATAAAGTCAGAGTTATTATTTATTATTTATCATATATTCTCTATTGTGGTTATTGTTTGTTTTTATTGTTTTTATCTTATTTTATTGTTGTCATTTTCTCTTTTTTATTGCTATTTCCACTTGCTGTTGTAACGATGTAAATTTCCCCATTGTGGGACAAATAAAGGAATATCTTATTTTATCTTATCTTATCTTTGTTTTGGCTTGTTGCTCTTTTTTACCAGCAAAAAGCGCCAAACGCAACACGTCACTCCCCATGCTGCCACCGAGTGGATAATAAATAAGCAGCACTCTAGCAGCGATACTTGTGCAGTCTCTGTTGTGGGTCCGTTGTGTCATGGTGGAAGTGTTGCCCCCTTTAGCATTCGACAAAAGTTCAGCATCTCTACTCAAGTATCCATCCATCCAACCATCCATCTTTTATCTATGCCTGCTTAATCTTATTCAGGGTCATGGGGATCTGCTGGAGCCTATCCCAGCTCTCTTTGGGCAAAAGGCAGGGGTCCACCCTGGACAGGTCACCAGTCTACTTAAGTATCAGCCAGTTGAATTATGACCACAGAGCTGGTGCTAAGTCAAGTCAAGTCAGGTGGAGTTTATTGTCATTTCAGCTATATACAAGTACGTAGCCGAAACAAAAAATTTCTCCTGGACCAAGGTGTTACACAAGACACAATACAACACAGAACTACACAGAAGTACAGGGACCACATAACGCTAACATAGACATGCTTTAGCATGTTCTCCCAATCTTATTTAACAGTTGGGGAGAACACCAAATTTTGTTAAATGGGAAGGTTTTGTTTCAATCTGCTGCTCAACCTTCAGGTTTACACGTCCAGGCACAACATACTGATTAATATTTATCCAAATTCTTCAATTATACAGTGGTTTTTATTTTATATGAAAGGATGTTATGGTCTTTTAGGATATGATTGATTTGGAACTGGTTTATGCAGGATTATACCAGATGAAGCTCAGTTAAATTCCTCTGAAGCCTGCAGTATCCATCTCTGTTTCTGGTGGATTATTGTATTGTAAAATCTCAAATTGCTGTGGATTACATCAAATATGCTGTGTCTCCATATTTTTCTTATCTGCCAGAAACCAGTCTTTTTCAAATATAAGTGTTCTATCCATAGATTTATGTAAAATTATGGCAGGTATTTAGGTTTTTAAATCCAGTTATAAAGATAATGTTGCACATGGACCTTCAGGACTTTTGAGAGGAGCAGAAAAAGCACAGATGGCAGTTCAAAGTTACAGGGATTCCTCTCAGCCCCTCCACAGGCTTGGTTTGAGAGTAAAGTGCTCATACAGCCATGCCTTATCACACAACACACATTTTTCTCCAGTTTGTGGTGGCACAGCCAGGGAATGAAAACAAAAGATGTGAAACAGAGAGAAATTCAGGTATCTAGTGCAGAAATTTTCAGGCATATCCACATTGTACAAGCTAGAGATGTACTGATTTTACCTATGTGCTTTGCATCAAATTAGATACAAATGCTTTAGATGTTTTAAATGAGTTTGTTTGTCTGATATTTTTGTGAGGGATGGCGTAATTACTAAACTAGTATTACACAGCTAAGCCTGTGTCTCGTGTCGCAAATTGCATTCTTAAGTTTTATGTGAGATCAACAGTTTTTGACATCCACACACAATTAAATTTCCGATGTGGTGTCAGTCAAGTATCTAAATCTGCATTTGTGGAAAATACCTGAGCTCATAATAATCATCTTCAAAGTACAAAGCTGTATAGAGAAAAATCATTTATTTTTATTTATTTATTTCTTCATTTACAGCACAAAACACGGCCATAGGGTTTGTACTGTTGTATCACATTTGGACCGAAGTTAATTTTTTTTTTGTTTTTTTTTTTTTTTTTGTAAGTGATACATTTTGTAGAAAATGTTAAAGCTGCCACCCAGCCCCATTTTGGTCCTGAAGCAAAGGATAGATAAAGAGGGGAAAAAAAGTCACCTTTCAAGTGGTGCAGGGTCCTCTGGACTGTTAAACTTAATCATCTTAAAATACCCCATTGGTGAAAAAATAATTAAATTTTCTTGCTTACAGTCCCCTGTTATCTGCATCCCTTTCTTCGTATGCTGCACTCACTAATATGTGAGAGGAAACTGCATGACCAAGAGGAGCACATAAACTAATAAGTGAAAGGCACCTGCCAACTCATCATACACTAAATCCTTGCCTCAGAAATGTCCTAGAAACTATGAAGTGGGATGTTTCTTTTTTTTTAACATATAGAGTATCTAGAGGATAAATCGTCCAAGCAGCAGGGCAGATTTTTCACTCATTGAGAGAATAATCTGTACATCTACTAGATGCACGGGTGTAAGGTTTAAATGTGATTAGTCCACTTGGTAGCATTTTATTTCCTCTTAAAAAAGAAAAAAAAAACTCCATCGCACATAAGATGTATTTGATTTGCTCATTTACTTCCTTTATGGAGCTCAGACATAGCAAACAAAAAAAGTTCTTCAATGAAAGCTACAGTGCTGCAGAAAAGAAACTGCACCCCCACCGAGCGTTTGGTGGTGTAATTACAGTGTGACACTTGGTCCTGTATGTAGCTGACATGTGTAGTTCCTACTTTAAACTATAAATCTCTAATAGCTGAGAGGAAGTCAGCTTTTATCACCGAGACCAGCAGCTGATCTGACATCAATGAACATAAATGCTGTTTAAGTGACAATTTGCAAAAGCAAAGGAAAAAACTAGGGTCTAGGACTACTGACAAAAATGTTATTTTGGTATTAAAACAAGTAGGGGGGATGTATACATTAGAAAATTAGAAAACCTAAAAAAAAAAAAAAAAGAAAAAACAGGAGTCAGCTGAAGACGTAGCGTAGAAACACATTTTTCTCATGTACCTACACACCACACTGTAAATAGCTTTTGCTTAAAATGAAAGCACTTTAAGAGCATGTAGGTTAAATCTGTGCCTGAAAAATTTCAATTGTGTGAAATATCTCAAACAGCTCCTAGATGGGTAGTGTTTTTAACTATTTGTTAGAGTGGGAGAGAAGTAGGATCATGTTGAGTGGGTGTAGATTTTAGGATGAAAGAGGGAAAGAATGGTAACTTAGTATTTCTCAGTCATTTTTTTTTAACCAAGACCCTGCTGAGGATTGTTTAGTCTGCCTGAAAAGTGAAACATCATTCTTCTTTAGTAACTAAAACATCAGAAATTTAATGGTAGAAAACAGACCCAGAAGTATGTAAGTTAAAAAACAAAAAGACAAAGGAGAAGGTTAGTTTTCCTTCAATTACATACACCAATCAGCCATAAGATTTTGACCACCCTCCTGATATTGGTTAGATCATCTTTATGCTGCCAGAGAAGCTCTGACCAGTCTATGTTTGGACAAAAACACCTGAGGGTGTCCTGGAATGTCTGGTACAGGGACATTACTGAGAGGTCCTGTGGGTGACAAAGATTGTGTTTGTGTCTGATAGATGCCATTAGATTCCATAAAAGTATTAATGAAGTTGGAGGCTGGGTAAACACTTTCACTTTCTTTGTTGTGTTGTTTTATCCCGGCTGATGTCCTGCTGAAAGAAGAGGATGCAGAGGATAGGGTTGGATGGAGGCAGATGATGCACTGTGGTGACCCCTAAAGGAACAGCTGAAAGAAAAAAGAAGAAGAAAACACATGCGTTGTTGACAACAAAAATGGCTCATATTTCATGGGAATAACTTCAACAAGTGGAAAGCATTAGATTCAGATAAGATGACTGACTTCATCAGTTGTTTTTGCCGTTTCTTCACCATCCCTGTCCAGCGAGTTTAAGTAAGTTTAAGTATATCGGATGAATCTAAGTGTGCTGCATACTCCTGTGTGCTTCTGCATCCATCCTGTTCATTCAGTGAGCAGTTATGATTAATAAATGCCGATGTTCCAGTTTCTTTGGCAGCCAAATGTGCTCAAATTAGACTAGAGCCACTCAGATGCTATGCTTTGGGTTGTGAACTCTCTCCCCCCGCATGCTTTCTTATTTTCAGAATTTTCATAGGTCATTTTTGCATCACTAGTCCAGAAAACTACAACTGCATTTGTTTGTTTCTTCATACGTATGGCATTTGCTGATGTTTATGTGCATCTTGCTCAGTTTAACTGCATGGTTTAGGATGGTTAACTGAATTCTTCTTGCTATTTCACATTTTTGGGAGAGGACAATAAGAAAACTACAGCCTTCAGCCTTTTTCATCCATAAGATATGTTTTATTATTAGCTTTAATTAGTCGATCAGAGTGACACCATTCAGTCATTCTGACATTGATCACTTTTGAGTAAATAATCCTCACAGCTTCATTCAGGCAGTGTTGGGCAAGTTCACTTTCTACATGAACTATTTAAGTTCATAGTTCATAGAAATTAAAATGAACTAGTTCAGTTCACCATTTTAAATTTTAAAAATTATTTTCTTAAAGGTGGGGTAGGTGTAAAACACATTTGTTTAATTTTAATGACCTCTCACGGCCCTCCTGCAGTCCCACGACGGCCCACCAGGGGGCCGCGGCCCACACTTTGAGAATCACTGCTCTACAGTATGTTAAAAAATATGAGGAAAAACTTGCTGTCAAATAGTCTTTATTATAAGATAAAAACAGGTCCTTAAGGTGCAAATGTTTTTTCCCCCCATTTCAATATTTCAATCCCCCCGGCAGTCGGGGGTCTCCTCCGGCTCTGGGCGACTGCAGCTTTCATCCTTCAGGATCGTTTTAAACGTTTGATGATGCAATTGTTAGCGTGACAGAAGCGACAGCCCATGTTGCCATGTTTGATTGCTTTCCACAGATACATTTCAGGCTCGTTTGTGGTGTATTTTAAATGGGGTTCGCTGGAAACCTGGCACGGTTTTGACCGTGCGTGAACTTTGAAAGAGCGTCGTTCACAACTTCCCAACTGAACTCGTTCACGCTCTAGGGTCATGAAGGTGAAAGTGAACGTGCTCAGTTCACGTTCACAAAAAATATGAACTAGTTCGTGAACTTTCATTCAATGAACACGTTCAGGTACAACACTGCATTCAGGCTATATGCCTAAGTGAGACAGGGCAGTTGCACTTTGAGGTTAATACTTCCCCCAACCATTACTCCTTGAAAGAGATCGGCTTATGTTATTTTGTTTCATTCATGCACTGGGATGTGTCTTTGGTCAGTTATGACATCACTGATTTGCAACTGACCAAAAGAACATAACAGTGCATGAATGAAACAGAGTAAAAGTATAGAATAACTAAAGTGATCATAGGATTACATGAGCACACAGGCTAAGCCACAATTATACCTGTTGGTCGGTTGTAATGTTTGCATGGGTGAGGAGGTCTTTGCTCTGCAATGTCAAAATAAACGTTTGACATTGTGTTTTGAATTCAGATCACTGATATGAATTGCTTTTTTCCCAACACTGGTCATCCTATATCCATCCATCCCACCATCCATCCATCATCTTTGCCTGCTTAACCCTATACAGGGTCACGGGGATCTGCTGGAGCCTATCCCAGCTCTCTTTGGGTGAAAGCCAGGGGTACACCCTGGACAGGTCACCAGTCCATCGCAGTCATCCTATGTCATGTTACAATTGAAACCATGAAACGTCTGGGAAATTCTACAAGGGACACACTGGATGTTCTCATTTCAAGCATTGTTCAAGCCCTATGAAAATACAAAATGGGCTGCATGTGTGTATAAATACTATATATTAATAGTGTTGACTTCTTACCTGTGTACTTGTGTTTTGCCTGTGATTGGTAGTAACAAGTGTTCCCTACTCACTACATGGTGCATCGATATCTGTTTAAAGAAAATCACTGTTAAGTATCTTATTATGAACACCTCATAACAAAGAAGTGTATCTAAATTGAAAATATGAACATTATATATATTTCTTTTAATATATAGCTGGACTCAAAGTCAACAAATCTCTGGATTTGTCAACTTTGAGTTAGTATTTTAACAGTTTGTTGGGCTTCCTTTATGAAATAGGCTCCAATTCATCTGTTTAACTAACTTTAAATTGAAATTTACTGCTCATCCACAAGGTTTACACACTTTTTCACTTACAAGCCATTTTCACACATGATCTGGTCTGGATAATAACTTTAACATTATCCATTCACACATCCACTACAGAGCAGGAGATACATTCTGGTATAAAGCACCAACAGCTTTTAGTACACAAATGATCTCACACAGTCATTTTCCAGACTTCACCCCAGGGAGCTGAATAGGTCAACTATACATGCAGTGGAGTGCATCTGATGACTGAAATTACACTGGCAGGTTCTTTTGACAACACAAATTTCTTCACAAGATGATTTTTTTTTTCCTCAGTTAAAAAAAAAAATCTCAATTCTTAATTGAACTGCAAAAAAAATTAAAATAAATTAAAAAAAAAAAGTCAGAACACCTCTACGTCCATTTTACCCTTGTTTTGTTTTAAGAAATAGGTCTATATCCTACCTGGGTATGAAGCAACACAGAGGAGGTCTTTTATTTTTTCTCATGTTAAAATTCAAGTTTCAGTATCAGGAATGTTTGATTTTTTTTTCAGGAAGTGTCATGTAGCTCCAACACTCTCATCCCGTCTCACAGCAAAATGACCCCAAAGGAACTTTTTACTTCTGTCCTGGTCGTCTGTTGTGACAACTGCATATTTTTGCACCACAGTATACACTTATTATTCACGGGTGTTATGTTCCTTCCTCCCCCCGCAAATCCCTAAAATCTGTGAATTATTGATGCAGTTTTAAAAGGCCTATGTATGATATTATAGACACTAAAATATGCATCTCAAACACATTCTAAAGACATTCTTTCTCAATAATACAGTAATAAATGTAGTAGTAGTAGTAGTAATAATAATAATAATAATAATAATAATAATAATAATAATAATTTTGGTTTTTGTCCAGCCCTCCCAAGGTAAAGAAGAAATTACATACTGTATCATCTCTCTCTTCTATTTTTTGTATTTTATATAAATTGATATTATTTTAGAATTATATATAAGTCAAGGTGAATGTGAGTGTTTTTCTGCCAAAAAAAATGGCCTAAGAAATTCACAAAATTGGCAGGGCTACCACAGATTCAAGTACATTATGAAAAAAAAACTTTTAGAGCAAAATCCGTGAGTATGTGGGACCGCTAACGGTGTACCGTGAATGGGCAAGGCTACACTGTACTGCAAACATCAACAAAGATGACAGTAGCTCACAGAGTGACAGTGGCACAGGTGACTAAGTTCACGTTCACACTGCAGGCAAAAGCGACCTAAATCAGGTTTTTATTTTTTTGCCCATGACTCTTTTTTGTTTGTTTGTTTTTTTGAGGGCTGTCTGAACAGCCCAAATGACATGAAATCTGATTATTATTATTATTAGTTCTTTTTTTTTTTTTTTACATCAGACCTGGGTCATTTTCATATGTGGTACTAAATCAAATACATATCTGATGTTTTTCAAAGCGACTTCAATGTCAACTGTCAGGTCACATTTCATCTGTCTTTGACATCACTGTTATCTGTTATGCGACTGATTCACAATTCTGCATCAGCAGAGCTTTTTTTTTTTGTTGTTTTCCTTTTCCTCAGTCTTCTTTTCATAATTTGTATTTGAATTTTTCGGTTTGCACAGCTTCACAAAAACGATAAATCATACAGGCTCACTGCTGCTCCATTAGTTCAATACAGCTGACGTACTGTGTTTATCATGACTTCGTCTTTGCATGCATGATTGTCATTTCAAAGTGGTAGCCAGTTGTAATATGTATCAAAATTTGTCATCTTCACAAATTTTCGTTACTTTCCCACATTGTTGTAACCTTCTCACATCTGTTCTCAACATAAACTACCTCAGGAGTAGCTAAAGTATACGGTCATACCCTTCTTCTCCTATGTGCACTTGCTCCGGAGTGAGTGGATGAAAACCTGAGCTGGGAAGCAGCCAAACTCTGGCAAATGCATTAGACAGTTGTAAGCACAAAGTGAGGTCATGCTCAAACTTAAGTGACCAAGACTGTGAACTTGCACTCCGCTCACTGGAGAGGTTAATAGGGATTAGCAATAGTAGGGCTCTCTGGGGAGACACTGTCGTGCTGCCTGCTTTCAAGGCAAGTGTAGGCTTTACATGTAGAAAGAACTACAGCTAGACAATGAGACATTGTATTTCCTCTTCTTCCTTAAACTGCTTTAACTCACAGCTGTCTTTGTCTGTGTTCACCCGTTAGTAAGCTCTGATGGAAACAAGCTTTGACGTGAGTGTGGAGAGACTGATAACGGTGAGCTATTGTGGCCAGGGCCTGTGGCACATTGGGCTCGGTCAGCAGTCTCCCCCCAAGGCTCAGGTAATGAACAGATAGAGCTGTCACCTGCATTGAGATGAAAGAAGAACACAGTCAGTACAGCAACAAAAGAGGAGGCTGGCAATTTTGCTTTACTTTTCCTCTCTGAGATGTTCAAAACATTTGTAAAAATAGCAAATGCAGTTTTATATCAGAAATGTAAAAAGTGAGAAATTACTCAGATCTACCATATGCTAACGAGATTTTAATGAATGCAAAGATTGTTTGGAGATGCAAAACACAAGTGGGGAAAACCCTCATATTAAAATTACGTCCATTTGTACAACACTTGCAAATAATCCAGATAGATAGATAGATAGATACTTTATTCATCTCAAAGAGAAATTTGCAGTCAAAGTCCATGACAAAATGTGATGATGAAGCTACCTCCGGTCCAAATCATTTATGTCCTCATCCTCCACGGTACCATTTTCTGACTTCCTCTTTATAAAAAGGGAGTAGGCTTATGGAATCAATGGTAAGGATATGGGCCAACCAGTAATTTAGAATGGTGAAACTGGCCCCACCAATATTTAAGCAAACTTGTTTACATTATCTTTACGGCATATTTTACAGATTTATACACATCAATACAGATGTGTACAAACAAAATCACAGTTTCTAATGTTTATATTATGCACAGCTGCAAACAAGAGCTGGCCAACACACTGACAAGATAGCCTAAGTTAACGGGGTATATCTGTTGTGGGAAGAACTTTAGATTTTCCCCATTTTCTTATAAAGTACATAACTTTACATAATGGGTAAAGTTGGCTAACTAACATTAGCTCCAAGGGGCTATTGAAACATTTTGATTTACTCCAAATATTTAAATTTGCAACATAAATTATTAGTCTGGTACAAAAGATAGTTTTGGGCTCCTAAGCCAGATTTCACATACATGACAACTGTTAATGGCTAGATGTCATCACTTTAGTAACTTAGCACTTAAATATTTATCTGAATTTGACAGTCTGAGCTAAGAATTAAAAGCAAAGAGCGCATAATAACTTTTATTTTAAATACAGTATATCAGTGATTCTCAAACTTTTCATACTGCGTACCACCTAAGAAACTGTTGAGCTCGCTGAGTACCACCACGATGACCAATTTTAAAATATAGGCATACATGCCTTCTTAATTAGCTTTAAATTCACAGGAGAGATCTTTATTCCTTATTGTAGTTATTTATTGTTACCTGGATTTTGTTTGAAATGTATTCATAAGGCATTGTATGTTTCCGATTTAATAAAAAAAATAAAAAAGTGAAAATGTGGAAAGTCCTGACATTCCCCAACGTACCACCAGAGGGCACTCGCGTACCACCAGCGGTACGCATACCACTGGTTGCGCACCCGCAGTTTATGGCTTGTTGTGCTGTTAATTGCAACAGACTGCTGCAACTGGCTCTGAGCTGGCCTTGAAGAGTCCAGGGGTGAAGCTTAGCTAACTGGCTGGCAGAGACTTCGGGTTTATCAGCTCAGTCTTGGCAGTAGCCTGAGCAGCCGGGTTCTCTAGTCAAGTGACCATTTCCTCTGACCAGTTTAGAACCCTTTCAAGCGAACTAACTAGCCAACTAGTCTGCTGAGAAAGCCACTACTCATTACTTGGTCAGCTAGGCCTCTGGGCAACTGAGAGAATGCAGGCGCCAGCAGAGTGCTGCTAGTGATTTGTTAGGAATTATAATTAGCTTAAAGGTTTTTAGTGCACATTAGCTGTTTAAGACTAAACTTTATTGGCTTTAGGAGTGAGGGTCTTTGTGGACCTTCGGGGGGGTTTGTGTGGGGCACTGCATTGGCATGGGTGTTCCGCTGCAGAAGGGGGCAATGCAAGACCCCTCTCTCCTTTCTGTGATTCTGAAAGTTAGGGGAATCCAACACTCTGTGTGCATTCTTCTCCAGCACCTATGCAGTGTTGAAAAAGAGTGTACTAAAGTCAGCTGAAGAAATATTCTGCATGGCATAATAATCTTTGTTTTTGGTCTCTTCTTAACACCAGATAAAAGAACACAAGTATATTACACCTTATGTCAGCTCTGATGGTACTCATTTCAGATTTTGTTTCGGTTTTGACATCTGAAGTTATGATGGATGGACAGATTTAATCAGAATTAATCCAAGGTAGCGTTAGTTAGCATCACTGGTTAGCATGAGCTAAGTCAAGCTAAAATCCAGCTAATTTCTGGTAACTGAGCCATGGTGGTGGATTTACTGCGGTTGGGTGGAGTCAGCTTCAGGAGATATCTTAAGAAGCTACTTCAAAACACATTATTCGATTGTGAAATGCTGTTTTGGATATAGACTGACAAGGTTGAGTTTTACAGTATCCTCAGCCGACAATCAGTGTAATCAGTCACGTGCATGCACAAATCAATTGTTTGCCAACATTGAAAAGTGGGAAATGCGTCCCTACCAATAATGAGACGGTACTTCTGCCTTTGCTTTACATAAGAACCCATGTTCTGTTTCCCTCAACTTTCGCAACTCTTTTATCATTACGTTTTGCCTAACTTGACACCCATCAGCTATACATCTATACAAATCCCTCCTTCCCCACTTCATCATTCCATCTTTGTATTGGTGGAGCAGCAGAAATGAGAGCTGGCTGTGACTAATCTGCTGGCAAAGTCTCCGAGGGCCCCTTGTGGTGGTGGAGGATGCATGTGATTGATTGAATCTAGGGAAAACTTTGTCAGGCTGCCCATGACTGGATCTCTAGGCTGATAATAAATTCCCTCCTCCCAACTACGACAGGGAGGCACAAGTATCAGGTGGTGCATTTTCAACATGCATGTTGTCCTGAGTTACCTGAGTTCCACATTGCAAAATCTTTTTGTACATTAAGCTTCAGTTTATTTCTACTCACATGTGTGCTTGTTCATACTACCCATGTTCCTTACCAAAGACTAGCTGGTTTGTCTTTTATGTGGAACATATAGTTGATTAGGACTAAATGTGAAATGCGTGGGAGGGTGTTACCATGAATATGGGCAGTTTTTCAAATACAGAAGCAAAGGGTGTGTCCTTGTAAAAAGTCTAAGCGTGTGACCGATCATTCCAATTACACATTTCTTGCACAGCCAAGTGTGTGTATCAGATGTGTGGTGCAAAGAAAGGAAAAAATAGAGAATTACTTCTATTGGCAAAATGTCATGACAAATTGATTTTCTTGCTTAAAACCAAGACAGTGGACAAGACGTAGCAGGTTGACTGTTTCTCTCACTAAATGGCCCCTTTTTCTCTTTTCCTTCACAGATCAACGACACAGTGTGATTAAGAATTGCGGAGTAGACAGCAGCAGCCAAAGCAGAGGGCTTCTTCCCCAGCTCCCTCTCCCCCTCAGTCCACTCAAGTTCATTTATCAGGTTTGTTACAGATGGCTCTGGAGCACGAGTCAATGTGCTCCATCACAGGCTCAGTCACCCGTTGAAATGACTGAGGTATGTTTGTCAGCTAGATGCATGGTGAGGAAAGCATGAGTGCTAATGCACAGCCACATGGTATATATAGTATACAGTAAATATAGCACTCAGACTGCAGTAAAATGCAAAGAGAGGAAATCAAATGTATGATAATTTGTACATTTGAAATATTTCTGTCCATAAGTAGCAATAGGGGCAACCTGACTACTGCAGAATATCACTTGTAAGGGGTTTGCAGACACGCACCTTTCTCTCCTATGGTTTCCTCCAGTTATTCCAGTAGAAGTAGACATAGTTGGGGGCAGATATGGTTTGACCCTAAAAAAATTGACACAAAAGGTTTCTCAACTGTTTTTTGTAGTGTTAGGTGTCCTTATTAACATACTAAAAGTTTACCAAAGTTTGACCACCCGAAAGGTGTTATTTTCAAGATGGCCGCCGCCAGTACTCAAAAGACCATTACTCCACCATTATTCATCCTAGACGAGTAATTTTGGTGTCTAAACCTATATTTTGGTTATCTAATAATCCATTTACCTCATATAAATGAAAAAAAAAAATACTACTAAAATTATTACTGTGGTACTGTAAAATTAGTTAAGACAGGGCCGCCACGTGAAGGCTCAGTACCGCTAACCCCTCTATTTTTTTTTTTTTTTTTGGGGGGGGGGAATCCTCACCAGATTGACAATTAGTCTTCCTCACTCTTCCTCCCATACAAGTTGATTGTGTGGATTCTCACAATTTTGAACTTGACATGGTCCACAAGCAGGCATGCATGGCAATCCGTATCGTCTGCAACTACAGTGGTGTGTTCGGCAGGCGGTTTTGCAGTTACAGTGGACCATATGTAGGAGGCTTTCTGGGGCAGCAGTTATATCAGTCATAACTGGCACAAAGTGATTGTCCCTTTTCATCCCCAATCAACTGGATTCATGCCACTCTCCATTTGAGTCCACACCATGACCTGGTAATAAACCCTTTGGCAGTGATATTTAGTCGAGGACTCTGTAGGAGGGAGATGCTCTGGGTTGACAAATGATTTGGCAGACACAATTTTCTTATTCAGAAGTTTGTAGCGCAAAGACGCAAGAGAATCTGTACTCCTGCCACCAAACATAACTGCCATCGCCTCTCTCCCATGGTCTTCTATGACATTGTTTGCTTGATTTGGGAGCAGAAACTCATTTGCACAGGTCTGAATGGTTGACTCACCCTTCACAAGCTTCTGGAACACTGTCTTTTTGCCAACACCAAAAATGCGCGAAGTTGTGTCACATCCTGTGTAAGCATGAACAAACAGCATCTGAGAACACAAGTCTCTACCCAGGACTTTTTTAATCTCGCTGATGTCATACACTTTTGTGTCCTTGGATTTGTCCGAACGGAAATAGAGGCCTCTATTGTTCGTCTCTGCATAGTGTAGAAGAAGAACGAGCAAATCTGTGTCTTCCCCTATCAAGGTTGTGGACTGATGTTGTGACGCCTTGATTGCAACCTTGACAATTTCCACGTCTGCATCCCCCGGTGCATTGATAACAGTGCAGCCCTTTTTCTGCAGTTCCTCGGTGACTAGCATAATAAGCCCTCGTTTGTTAGAAGATACAGAGAGGAAGTCATCCTTTCTTCCCACAAACTTGGTTTGTGCAGTAAAGCTAATGACTGGGTGGGTGATTTGGCCACGTCGCTGATGGGTATTGTCTTTGATGGAAGGAGTGTCACTATAGCCATCAAAAACCACAGCTGCTTTACCATAATGGTTTAAAGTAAAGTCGGCATAAGACTGCAATGGCACCATAACTGTCACCACTTTTCCATGGCAAGCGATGAATCAGGGAGCCACCGTCAAGGACATACTGTTCAGTTGGTGGGATCGAATCCAGTATAGTTTTGTTTGATTCCTTGCTTGACAGTTCAGCCACTGCCTGTGCTAATTGGGGTTTGTCAGCCTTACGCAATATTGCTTTGGCTTCAAACAGAGCTGCAGGGAATGGGCTGAGCTCATAGGTCATTACCTCTTCCAGTGAAAGGTCTCCAGTTTGTGACATAATGATAAATCGCTGGAACAAGAGGGCAGGATCTATTTTTCGGTCATGGGAAACTTTGACACTAGACTCATCTGCAAGGGTTTTTACCCGGTCTTTTCGTTTGAATGAGATCCCAAAAATGGGGTTTCCAACCTTTTTTTCAATGATCTCATTGCCGACAGTCTCAAACTCATGCACATTCACGTCTGCTTGGGTGACAACACCAGTCACAATGTTTCTCAGAGATGGATCTGGAGAGAATGGTTTGAATGTGCTAAGCATTTCTTTGATCTTGTTGCTGGAGTGCACACCCACACACACCCACACACACCCACACACACTTGTCTAGTCTTTTAAGCTTGAAACAGGAGTCCATTTCATAGTTTTAATAGAGTCACACAAATATATATGGGATTTCACAATGATCTAATTTTATCTCTGTCATTTGGGCAAGTCCACTGGATTCAGAAGCCATGAAAACATAGGGTTAGATACAAATAATATGTTTCTATGATAAATAATGAAGGAGTTAGGCGATTTTTATGTTTTTTTTCTGGCCATGGATGCCATCTTGAAAATAACACCTTTCGGGTGGTCAGACTTTGGTAAACTTTTAGTATGTTATTCAGGACACCTAACACTACAAAAAACAGTTGAGAAACCTTTTGTGTCAATTTTTTTAGGGTAAGGTGCTTTTTTTTCATAACTGCCCTCGCCTAACAGGATCACCAATCATCTCATGGTCAGTGTTGATCTGTCCCTTGCCAAATTGACAGGAATATAACCTGGAACTTCACATGAGGTTCAGCTTGTTGAAATTCTTCCCCGTTTTGTCTTCAGCCTCACTATAAATCAGCGTCTTCCAAGTCAGTGGGAGTTTGTACAGTAGCTTCAAAACTGGAAGCTTAAATGCAGCATAATGACCAGTTTCTAGCAGTGCTGCCACCCAGTGGATAGGGGAGAGTGAGGTAATGTGAGACGGTTTTTACATATCAGTTAAATTTATGTATCTATAAAAATAACACATTTCTCATTCATTTAGGATGTTTCCTAAGAACGGATATGATCAGAATGTTTTCTGGATAAAGACGATGAAAAGATGACCGTTTTTAAAAAAGTGGTCAAGTTTCTCATTTTACCCCAGCTATGGGGTAAACTGAGACAAAGCCCAGATTTCATAGGAATAAAGTGATCCTGTTAGGGGTAAAATGATCCACTTACTTTTTCCCCACTCTGGAGGCGAAAGCAAAGTATTATTCAAAAATGTTTTATTCACCATTCAAATGAGAGAAAAGAACAACCTCCACAGTAGAGGAACTCAGATTAGGAAACCTTTACTCCGTAGCGAGGCCTTCCACATTCCAGCCCTGAAGGTTGCACGGAAAAATGAAGAGTTGCTCTCTTCGCGTGGTCCCTCCAAGCTTTGTAGGTTGTGGCAGCTTCCTCATAACATTGCTTTTAGGAACATGTGCCACATCCTTTTGCTTCATGGCAGAAATGGGCCTCTGCCACATTTTCCAGTTTCCCTGGATTCTTCTCAGGAGCTGTATGAGTATTTCATCGCCGTCAGCACTCTCAACCTTACCGATATAATGGATATTCCTGACTTTGGTTGCAAAATTGACCATGACAAAGACACCCCGTGATCCATTTTTCCCGGTTGACCTCCCTCAGGCTCGGATCTTTCATTGTCAGATGCTTCATGGAGTGGCACAGGAACATCACTTTCTTCAGAGCTGCTGTCTGTGATTCTCCTTTGGATCGGTTCCTTTTTCTTTTTTTTTTTTTTGAATTTTCTCTTCCAGTTTCTTTCACCTTTCTTCAAAAGCTTTTTCAAGTGCCTGCATCTCAGGAGTATCAGTGAGGATGGTGGTCTTTACATGCTTCTGTGTGGTTTGTTTTCTGGGCGTGGACTTTGGAAGTGCAATGATTTCCTGTGGGAAGATCATCCTTAGTAACCATAGAAAATTACTCATGATGTCTTGCATACCCTGGCTCACCTGCACACTGCGTCTCTTTCCAATTAGCAGGTATGAGGACATGGTTCTTTTCTGCATATTCAAATACCAGTGTGCGGCACTTAGCTGGAGAGAGGCCATAGGACTGTTCAGCAAGTTCTTTCAGGTGTTTAGGAAAGTTCTTCCTCCATCTCATCAGTGAAAATTCTCTTTGCCTGGGCCACTGAACCCCAGGCCACTGTAAGAATGTCCCCCCTCTCATTTTTTCTTATAAATCTTAGGAGGCTTGACTTGTCAATATTTCGATCCCTTGAAACACTTCTTAAGGACTTCTTTTACTCATGACCTCAGTGGCTGTACTCTCCATCTGTTCAAGGGCGGTTTTGCCCAAGGTTGTCTTCCTGTTGTATTTCCTTGACATGATGGACTTTTCATACTGTTTAAGACATGAAAAACAAAACTTACCTTTTGTCCTACTTTGCCTCCAGGGGAAAAGTGAGACAGTAACTTACTTTCCCCCATGGCATTTGTCTCAGTTTAAGCCACCACCACTTTTTTTTGTTAAAACAACCTCTCTGTGCAATTCAGGCCAATCTTTAGTTAGCAGCATCACATCTTTTTAAAAGTTGATAGTTCAACAATATATGGGATGAGTTTGTCCGCTTGAATCAATTACTTTTAGCACCAGAGTTGATTTTGTTGAAAACCGAAAAATGTACCTTTACATCCCAAAAATGTATTTTTTAACAAAACACATGCTAACCACAGCATAATTGGAGTCACGGTCTTCATGGCCAAGGTGAAAATGGACGGGCCTTGAAAATCAGTCGCTCAAATGACCACAGGTGTGTCCAATTGCTTAGATACAGGGGGTGTCTCACATTACCTGATGTTTCACAATACCTCATTCTCCCCTACCATTTTTGCAGTACTGGGGTTACCCCCATTCAACCAGCGTTGTTTCCATCACTTTTTGAAATGTGTGACACAAAGCGAATAGAAAAAAAAAAGACAAAAAAAAAAAAACACTGGATGCAGGCAACAGAGGTTAACTTATTGGCCATATTGTGCTCCTTTTTTTTTTTTAATGCATCCTCTCTCTCTAAGTTCAAAGAGTATCATGGATGAACATGGTATTGTACAGCCATATTCTCAGTATGTTTTCCCTCCCATTAGATCTGGGAATGTCAAGTCAGCAGTGCATTTGTATTTTTTTTGGATGGATAGATAAGCACTTCATGGAAGTCTGTTTTATTAAAAAAGGTGCCAGTATACTTCCTGTTTACCAGGAAGACTAAAACTCAGAAGCTTGATGCTGCAGTGCTAGACGTTCATGAGTCTGAACTGTCAGGGGTAAGTCATTTGACTATTACACTTCCACTATTTGCTAAGGTGTATTGCTTGAGAACCCCACCAGTCCTTGGACTCAAAAGTAATCAAAGGAATTAACCAGATTCTCCACTGTCAGCCTGGACTCTCAGTCATGGTTTGAAATATGTGGCACATTTACTCATCTGTGAGGATTTTGGAAGATTGGACCCAAACGCAGGGCAGAGACAGAGGTAATGGTTTAACACTTTATTGCAATATGCTAGTTGAAGTATGAGGGTTGGTCTCTGAGGCTGGCGGATGGGAGTATTCCAAGGTGAGGAATTTGCACAGGGTGAAGAGTCCCAGTACGTGAGCCTGGAAATACTTGACAAGAGAAAGCAAAGGTTAATTCTGGCAGCAAAATAGGATTTCAATCTGAAGTTCCTTGACTTGACTTGACTTGACTTGAGTTATGATGAGCAGATGAGACACAGGTGTGCCAGGTCCCATCTCCAATTAGCTGAGGAGCCCATCTACAGAAAAACATTCATGCCAAACTCCAAGAGAGGGAGAGGGAGAGAAAGAGAAAGACCGCAACCAACCCGAGCCCAAGAGCCCAAGCTAGGTGGTAAATCATAACACATCCTGCTCTCACAGCACCATTCCTAAAGCTAAAGCTCACGATACATACCTGTGAAATGAAAAAGAGGGATGCCAAAGTTAATACATCAGACTGAAACTGATACAGTTGTATTTTGGATTGTTAAGAGGGGCTATGTAATATTAAAACTGCATTTTGGGGCCTTATTGTATAAAGTTGGTTCATAAGTCCATGACTTATGCTTTAGATTCTGGTCTATTGAAGGCCACAGTTTCTATTATTGTTCTGCCTCCACCAAGTCTGCTAAGTTTTGACTCCATCTAGAGAACTTATCCCAAGGTCCTGATGTTTTCATGTGATGTTTAAGGACGGCTGTTTCCTACTGGCAACTTGTCATTTTCAATCATTCTGCATTCTGTGATGTGAGTTAATCGATTTTGTATACCAACTGGAGAATAAACCCACTGTGCACGTACGTCGTGGTCAGTGCATTGTTTAACTGCCAATTGACTGCCTCACTAGAACACATTATAGTGTATAGACTTATAAATAGATATAACCCAAATTTCTAAATTACAGGCTATAAAGGAAATCCTGGGGGATTAACAGGACAAACTTTTACTTCTTTAACCACTGATCTCTTCGAGGATGACTGTGAATTTAGAATTTAGACTATAACATCAAAAAAACAACTGTGAAGGAGCTGGAAATCACAAATGAGAGTTCTTCGGGCAATAAATTTTGAAAATCATTATTGGACCATTCTCCAAAACCAACTGGAAGAGCAGTACAAGTTACTTTCAAGATAACCATTTGTGATGACTCATGTCATCCTTAGCAGCCTCTTGGGGTGGCTTGTGTGATTTCACCCTAAATGATGACAGTCCACAGTGCATATAGACAAGGTGCTCCACCACAGTGTTATGTGATCTTTGGAGAAGATCTAGCATTGAGTGTGGTTGTTCTTAGCTTACTAACCAGTTGCTCATAACCTTGTGAGCATCAAAATGGTGTGTTTTAAAGTCTTTTTTTTTTTTCAGTTGGTAAATCAACAAATTATGCTAATACCAATTGTGAGGCTAACCATTAACATAGGTTCAGTTAAGCTATTTAGGCTAATTAGCGTCATTGTTAAGCTTCATTTGGAATAAGTTAATAATTTCTTGGTCTATCTGCTTTGCTGTGTTCTGCACCTTATTTACTTGGCTGTGAGGAGACTGCACTGTAAATGTTATGTGTTTACCACTGTATACATCTTTATGTATAGCTAGCTGGGTCACCTACTTGATTTGTAACCTGTAAAGAGGGAGAAAAACGCGAGCGGTGTTGCAAAATTCATTTGAATGTAATATATGTATATTTTCATTTTGTATCGCAGTTTGACTTATTGTTGACAACCTCAGTAAATTACACCCAATCTGGAGTCAAAGATACTGACTCCTTTTGTTTTTCTCTGTCCAACAAAAGCAACATATCTCCCAGGACAGAAGACCAAAGATTCCAACATTTCATTATAAAGTTCCATAATGGAGAGAAAATAAGAACAGAATAAAAAAAAAGAGAGTTCTTTGGGCCTTTTTGTCACAAACAGCTAAAACACAGCAACGTGCATCAAAATATTCAAAGAAAGTGACTGAATAACAGATCCCCTCAACAGAAGAACATTTTAAAACATTTTAAAAAGGCATTTCACAACATGGCATGATTGCACAAGTAAACAATAAAGCAACCTAGCTAACACTAGCTTTGTGTTTCCCATGGATGCTGAGAACTGCATTTGCCGGCCTGCACAAGGGCAGTCTTGAAAGTTTTGCAACAGAATTGTTATTCGCAGGGATACACAATGCACTACAAAGGCAATTATGAAATGCACCATAAAATGAAAGCCAGGCCGCCAAAAATGATGCCAACAAGAGACCACACTGAGCAACTTCTCAGTCAGCCCAAACTATGCCCTGCCACAGTCATGGTAGTCTGCAAGGCCAGTGGTGCTGCTCTTTGCTCACTGAAGTTTAAATGCAGTTAAAAAAAAAAAAACAGAGGAGGAAAAAGTGCTTTCCTTCACAGTATTTTCAAATTTATGAGCAGTAGTCGTTAGATGTTTATGACTATAGTATTTACTTATTTTTACATCTATGCATTGCAGAAAGGTTGTATGGTAATTTGTTGGGATTTGTTCAAAATTTAGCTAGTGATAATCCCAAAGTTAGCATAATCCAGTACGGTCCTAGATGTGGTACAGCTGACGAACAATTACCATTAAAACTCCAGGCTGATCATTGCCACGTAATTTAGCACAGCAGGGGTGATAACAATTATGAAACTGTACTGAGATAAATAAAAGTCCTTTTTTTCAAATGACCCAAAATCACACAGAACCACAGTGACATTATCAAAACCCATTGCTTCTGCCTCTAATATGATTATGTTTCATTTGTATAGCCAACACATGACATGCTGAGTTCCGGACATTTAACCACATTAAAAAAATTGTAACTGAAGCCAGCCATGACTTCCAAATTACACATCAATAACTGGGTTCCAGACTGGAGGGAAACAAGTAAAATCATGTTAACAAGTCTTAGATACAGCAGCAGTACACGGATGCCCCCATAAAAGACATTTTTCTAAGGTTTATTTGGTAAACATGAGTCAGTACTCTTTCGGAGACAAGAATAAAAGACACTTGATTAGGTTGTCATCTCGGTTTCACTCTCTGTATTGAAGCCTTTCTTTGACAAAATGTAGAATATGAATAGAGGGGAAAATGGGATCCTGCTCAAACTGCAACATATGAAAACATCTATGCCTTGAGAGTCAGATGTGTGTGTCTTTACAGAATAAATATCTGATACTCTGGACTCTTTGTGATGAAAGGTCCATTTGTTTTATAAATTCAGCAAACATGACAAAATCATTGCCAATCCAGTTTCCTCGAAAACTATTAAAACATCAAGAGGTGGTATTGTCTGAAACGACTGCGGATACATCATAGAAAGCTGGCAGAAGAAAAAAGGGGGCTAGCATTCCTAAAATTATTACCTTCTTATCGCGCTTATAGCCTGAGGCACCTTGAACACTGGGCACTGCTTCCCGAAAGGATTCCAGAAACAAAACAATGCGCAGTATCCACCTGAGCCAAAAAGCAGGAGAGATCCCACTCAATTTATTCCGCCTTCAGGATGTGTGGAGAGAAATCGCTAATATTCATTGACCCCTTTGTAAACGAGACAACAAGGTAGCGAGTATTTGACTCAGTCCAAGGTAAAGCATAAAAAGCGCATGAGAGGCATGGAATAAAAGAGGTATTGTTACCTCAGGAAGCAGCAAAGGTAGGATTTGCCATATTGCCGTAGGGTTTAGTCCGTATTGTCTTTGCCTGTGGTATTGAAGATATTTTCAAGCACACCTTGCACTGTACTTTATGGAAACCTTGAGCTGTTGCAGCCAAGTGAGTGAGACCAATAAAATCCTGCAGTTAGTTTTACAGAAGTCTAATGAGTGCAAAATGAGGTAGGATCATCCAAGACGGTTAGGCAAATGGATAAGAATTTGTTCATGTGGTTGTATTGGTTGTATTTGGTCAAAAGATTTGTTGACTAGGATTTAACCAACTAAAAATTACGCTAGTTTAGCTGGGCCTGAAGTAAGCTATGGACGAGAGTATTAAATTAGTTTTAAGCTTCTCAACGGCTTCTTTGGTTTCCCTGGTGAAGAATTTGACCAATGAGACGTGTGGCACCAGTGATCATGAGAAGATCTTTCTGAAAACCTCTGAAAAAGATTTTCAAGCGCTTGTGGCAGCTGCAAGCAAATGGTGTCAAGCTCTGAATATCTGACCTCACTGTGGTTACAACCTCTCAAAATAATTGCTGCAGAAGAAAATGTGTTACACAAGCTGATCAATAATCTACAAAAGAATTTGAGAAAATGCAAAAAAAAAATTTTTTTCCAACTGACACAGAGCTTCAGGCACACAGTTGTATGCAAAAGTCATTTAGGATTTTTATTTATTGTTCTAATGATCTGATCATGGTGTGTTGTAGTTTTAGATAAAATGCAACCTTGGAGAAACAACACATGCTTGTGGAAAGAGGGGGAGAGATGTGACAGTGTGGGGTCCTGTCACTATACCTCCAATTGATCATGCGTCCTGGCTACTTGGCCAGGGGGAGGAATATCCCTTTGGCTGACTGGTAAGCGTGGATTTTGGCCAGAAACTTCAAATTCCGCTGTCTGGAATATACCTTTGCATTATGCAAGACACACAAACCCTAAAGCCCAGGAGAAGAACTATTGAGCCACCCGACCCCGCTTAAGCATTGTGATTTCCCTGATGAAGAACATCAAAGCCACTATACAACAACCTGACAAGCAATTTTAACAGGTAATTTAAAATAGCAATTAAATTCACTAACTCAGGCTGAGTGGCCTTTTGCATTGTTCTGAATTTAAATGAGAAGGTCAGACCATTTCCAAACTGACTGGTCGTAGCTGAAGTATTTTTTTTTTGTCATTCTCATAATTTGTAAAATAATGTTCTAAGGCACTAAAGATTGATGGAGGCAAAAATATTTGTTCCATCTCTGCTGTGGGCCAAGGTTTAAAAAGCTTCGCAGCTATTTAAAGATGAGCATGCACTGCTGTGCTCTAGTTATTTGTCTGCATGTTGGTGGACACCACTGATGGCAAAATCATCACTGTCATCAAAATTTCTCTACTTCGAAAGATTGTTTCTTTTCATACAATGACAGTGGGCATTTTCAGGTCTCCTGTCAGTGGTAGGGTTGATGTTTGTTGTTGCTATAACAGCTCCTTAACAGCCTCATAGAACGTGATGAAACCATTGTTAAAGCAAGACATACATTTGTTTAGGATGCTGTATTGCTTTTCTTACAATCATGACATGGAGAATTAGGGGTGCAACGGTACAGGTGGCTCACGGTACAGTCCGTACCGCGGTTTCTGTGTCACGGTTTCGGTACAGATTCGGTACAGTTCCCGTGCAGGTCGTACCGAACCGTACCGTATTTTACTGAGTACCGTCGCATCCCTATGGAGAATACGTCATTGTCTCCAATACTGGACTTCCTTTCATCCTGAAATGTCCACAATAGAGAATATTTGGAGAATTTCAGCAAAACAAACCAAAAAATGCAGTGATGACAAAACTGTACTGTTGCATATTTTGTAGACAAATTTGGAGGGAAAAAAATGCGATAAAATATCAATTAAAACAGGATCCATCCTCAATGCCTTTTAAGAAATGTTAGGAGCATTATGAAGGGATAAAAGCTTTGCTGTCCCAACTTCTCCTGGAATGTGTTTATTTATCAAAATCAATGTTGAAACATCAAATACTTTGGGATCATTCTCTGTTCAAATAAAGTAAATGGAAGAATCACTTTTTTTTTCCTTCGTTGATTAAGGATCATCCATTAAATGACCTCACCTTGGAAATTATAATACAGACAACAACAGTACTTCATAACTTTTTAGAATTTCATTCCAGAGTAATACCACCACTTCAGCTTCAGTATTTCCTACTGTAACAGTTGGCCTGGTCCCCAACATGAGATTGTCATAGCTTTGCAGCCTGTCAGCATGCTCTCACCAAAGTTTCACTCCGGGGGTTCACTCTGTGACGACCATGCTGTAAAGCATGTATTCTCATGTAAAGCTGCCCCAGTTTATCACTCTCTCCATGTTTCTCTGCTTTCCCTTCGATTCGGTCCTCCCCTGTGACCGAAGTATGACATGTGTCAGTGGTGCGTGTTAGTGTTGGGAGATGGAGAAAGGGCAGCCCCTGTATCAGAAGTCAATGATTCACTGGGGTGAGAAGGACATTCTGCAACAGTGAACACTTCTTTAAGAGAGACCTCTTCACTCTGCAAACATTTCCATCTACTGCTTTAAGTGGTTTGTTTTTTTTTTCTTTTAAATCCTATTAATCATCATGAACAACACTAGAGTTCTATTATGATGATGCCGCAAACAATTCATTTGCTATATTAAGAAATATGTGCTTTATTATAGCAATATTTCACTTAAAGAACAAATGAACAAGGTAGATATGAAAGAAAACATTGCATAATGAGTACAAATCCCATTAAAGTTTTCAAGTCTAGTGTAATATATGTAATAAATATCTTAAAAGAGGGTAACAATGCAGTGTTCTGTTAAAAGTTAATGACTCTACTAAACTGGAACATGCAGTTTGCTAAAACATGTTAAGACTTCATATTTAATAAATAAATAAGGCCTAAGGTTCAAGTATTTATGCAACATGTCGTAAAAGTACAATGGAAATAATTATAATAATTCGAATTCTTTCAAAAGGCCACATGAAAGCAAGAGTTGAGCATCCAGTACCTTTTTAAAATGTGAAGCCAGCAGCAAATTCAAAGTCTGTGCTGCTGCCAAGATTATTTTACAGCAGTAGTCTCCCACCCAGGGTCCATGGGCCTTCAATGGGCCACAAAGCATTTGTAACTGAGCAGTGAGTGGTCTGGCAAAAAGAAATAAGTTAAGCATTAAAAAAAAAAAAAAAAAAAAAAAACAACCCAACACCATTTATTCAAAATGCAGTGGTTACAGAAAAGGAGAACAGAGAGAGGGGGGTTACTTGCAGGAATTGTGATAGCAGGGACTTATGGGGTGCACACTTGGTGAGCTGTAACATCAATTCAGGATTAAAATTCCTAATAATCAAGGATGTTGGTAATGAACTTCACTGTATGTTGATTGAATCTGTGGCCATCAAGTTGTTTAAAGTAAAGCATGTTTCATACAGTTTCTGCTGTGTAACCAGCACAGTCGGCTACATTACAATGTGACTGTAACGAAGGAGCTCATTGTTGTTAAAGTTACAAATTGTGTTGGTGAGGCACTTTGCGCACTTTAATTAGGCACTTCCCGTACTTTAGTCTGCACTTTGAAGTACCCATAGATTTGCACAGAAAAGGAAACAAACACATAGATCTTAATAATTTAATATTTATGGAGTGATGCAGTTACTTGCATGTAGTTCCCAGAGGTTCCACAGCTGATCGGATGGTGACTGGCAGCTGCCTGCAAATGCAAAAGTGTTATATTGTGGAAGTGAAATTACTGTTGAATTCATGAATGTCTGTGATTTGCTATGAGTGCATCAAGTGTTGGCTGTAATTGTGATTCGCTTACCTATTCTTCTCTATTAGGGAATTAGGTGTTGTGTTTTTTTAAATTAATATTACTTATAATAATAATAATTAATTGGTAATTTGGAATTAACTAATATATGTGTAAATGATGAACACTGGGTAAAAATCTTGTATTGTTTTTAAAGATGTTGGTAAAAGGGAACTTGCTTTATTGGGAAGAAATTGTTTTCATAAAAAGCCAGCTGTGTTCATTTAGTGAGAGTTGCTGTGAGAGGTCAGATGTGTTGCTATTCCTGTAAAGTCCCTGTCTTAAAATGTTGCTGTTAGAATAAAATACAAAGGTATCCGGGTTATACTCCTCAATGTCATCTTTACTTTGATCCAGTCGTTTTGTGGCTGCCCTTTTATAGTGACATAATTGAATACAGCTTAGTAAGTGCAACGAACAGGATAGCTAATCTGTTCTAACAATGAGCATGCTACATAGACAGCATAAATTACAGGACAAACCCACATGACATCACCCATAGGTTTTCTGCAGAGTGATTTTAAAGCCTCTTTTTCCTCTGACTGCACAGGGCCACATTGCAAAAGTGGAACGAGCAGAGCTGAAATGATTGGAACACACCCACCAGCAACAGCAGTTTATATTCTTTCAGATCTAATCTGTTTAAACATCCTAATTTTAAATATATCTACCAGAAAAAAAAACATCCAAAATAAATGATGCCAGAGCTGAAACAAGGACTGGCAAAAGCTTGGCTGGGTCCCGCTGGTTGTTAACTGTCTATCCCCTCATACACTCATTGCAATTCAGTTCAATTCAACTTTATTTGTATAACGTCAATTGCAAGAGAAACTGTCTCGAAGGCACTTTTCAGAGACCCAGACCATGATCTCTGAGCAAATATGATCAACTATAGCTAATATTATTAAATCTTAATTAGAAAAATGACAAGTGAAAAATTCCCCTAGCGGGAGAGAAACCTTTAAGCCAAACAGTGGCAAGGAAAAACTCCCCTTTAAGAGGGGAAAAAACTTTGAGCAGGACCTGGCTCATAAGGGACCTTCCTTCCGAAGGCCAGCCGGTTAAAGGAAGAAAAGAGGAGGGAGATAGGAGAGAGGATGGAGGACAAAGAGAGGTGAGGTAATAAATACATTGGCAATATTATATAAGACAAAATATATTCACTGAAATTACCTGTTAGCTGGAGGACTAAGAATTCTATGCACTTAGAATATGACTGGTACATTGTTGGTACATGCACCACAGAGATGATTATATAAACAGGTGTAGGTAGCAACACATAGTGGCCAGAGGGTCAGACTGCCGGTCAGCATGCTAATGTTAATTGATGTCCCTGAGACATCTATATAGACAGGTGGAGGTAAACACTGGGATGGTCAGAGGGGGGGAACTGCATGTCAGGATGTAGCTCTGGAAACTCTGGGCTGCAAACATATATAAAAAGAAAAAGGGGGCAGAGGAACACAGGTAACCACAAAAAACTACACGAACAATGAAATGCAGTTACACTTATGGAGTGCTTATTATTAACTATTGATACAGCTGAAGGAAGAAGGGAAAAGATGGGTGAGGACACTGCTCAGTGAATCATGTTGGTGTCCTCCTTGAGCGCTGGGCTATAGCAGCATGACTATGACGAGGGGTAAATTCAAGATGAGCCTGCTCTAGTCTTGGCCTTGGCCATTCTACTGGTTCCTATACCCAGGCTCCAATTATGTTTATTCCTGCTGCATATTGAGCATTTTAACATGGAGATGGGGATTTGCTCTGTTGTTCTACAACTGTAAATCTACTGTTGTTGCAGACAAATAGTATCTACAGCATCAATGAGGCTAAGACAGTCCACAGTGATGGGGGATTGAAATGGCCGTGCCACGAGCTCAACTAACATTTAAATACTGCGCTAATCTTGTAAAACACAAAAAATGTATCGCAACTCCAACAAGTCATCAGTGCAAGGGCGACACTGTTGTCATGAAATCCTTAGAACCCAATTCTTTGTGAACTCTTTGTGAACAGTAATTGTGGCAAAAATGAAGAGAAAAAGGGGTGTATTTGACATGTTTCAAAGTTAGCAGGGATTTTGGATGTGGCAGTTGGGCCTTCCTTAGCAGAGCTCATGTCAACTGCTCTGGAACATGTGTTCTTGATCATTATCCTGGGAAGAGGCCAACGAGTTTCAGAGAAACAAAGTCGAGGCACCCACTAATTATGTGGCTGTGGTTCAGCAGTGGTTGCAAAGGATTTATTCATACGAATATAATATGTGCACTCTGTATATATCAAGCACAACTAAAATGTTAATAAGTCTTGAGGTTTATCAATGAGATAAACCTCAAGCTGTGGATTCAAAGCAGATAGCAATGGTGTGTAGCAATCCATAATACTCTAGATTTATGGTCAACATACCTTCCTCACTCAACAATCTTTCTTCAAGGATCTTCCGTCAGCTGTTTAAATGGTTTTAATAACTGTTTTAATAGCACTGTGTGTGTGTTTGGGAAATGCTCAGTGACAGAGCCTGTGTTGGTTTTATTTAACTCTGACTATTTTCAGGTTAATAAGGTAAACTTGGTTTTCATTAGCCTGGTCACCTAGCCTAATGCTTTTCCCCTTCAATATTAAGAATGAGTCTGGTTCTTCTGGATTCAGCTTTGATTTCCAGAGAACAGTACCCATGGACACAGAAGAAACTGCCTGTGGCGCCACCGGATAGGCATACCAATCAGCAAGTGACATAGGCAGAATGACAACCAGACTAGGGTCAACAACATCAACAATGGAGCACAGTGGAGTGGTAACTGCTTTAATCACACCCTTGATGTCATCCTGACCTACAGCATAAAACCCAATAATTAGTTAGTGTCGCCTATAAACTCCCTCCTCTCCGGTCACTAATAATGTTTGAATTTAACATTCTCGACATTACAACACATATTTAAAAAGTATTATTAGAGCAGATGCCTATATGATAACGCTGTAAATAAATTTAAGGAGGCCATCGTTTCTCATCTCCCCACGGTAGAATATGGTCAAACAATTGAGGGTTATGACCTGAAATTTACTGCTGCATTGACTGCCTCGTCAACAATAATGCATTTATATTACATTCAGCATTAGATGTTGTTGCCCCTTCTGAAAAAGAGGGTTTCTAACCATAGGAGCTCAGCTCCCTGGTATAATTTGCATATCCACATGCTGAAACCAAAAATTGTTAAAATGGAAAGGAAGTGGTACTCCTGTAAATTTGTAGATGCCCATCGCATCTGGAAACATAGTCTTATAGTATACAAAAAAGCTCTTTATGATGCTAGAGCAGTTTACTCATCTTTGTTGATAGAAGAAAACAACAATAACCCACATTTTCTGTTCAGCACAGTAGCCAGGCTGAACAAAAACAGGCTTAAATGTTCAGATGTAATTTATGAACAAATCCATTTAAAAATGAGTATGTTTATTACTCTATGACTGTCATTTTGCTACAAATGTGTAATTTTTATACAAAACATAAGAGAAAATGAAGTAAGGTTATTGTTTTGTCCTCACAGAAGAAAACATAATTAGCACTCTAAAAATCCCAGTTGTGAAAATATCCTTTGGAGAGAAACAAGCAAAATGGTGTAGCACTGTCCAGAGAAAGACACACAAGTTGCAGAACAAAGCAGTAAATCAGACAAATAAAATATAATTCACCAGTTGTTTCACAGTGGTTGGATTCTACAGAAAAAAATAAACACTTTCACACCTCCGCGTACCTCCACAAACCTCCAGGGAAGGTCTCACATCGGCAGGTTTTATGTGAAGCTTTCTTTCCTGCTGACCAAGCCTGAACACTTGTGTGTATGTGTGTGACTATGAGCATGTGTTTGTGACAAAAAAAAAAAAGAAACAAGGAAGAGATACAAAGAGACTGGGATTTTAACTGATCACTGTTTTTTACTTTTTTACACCTAAAGCTCATTTCAGTGGCTGTGACTTCTCGCTCAAGGTTGGGTATACGAAAAGAAGAGTAATGACTTTGGTATGAATCTGTGCATCATTTTCTTTTTTTAAAAAAAAAAAAGAATATCTCAAAGAATCGGTTTAATTTTGCTTTCACGGTAGAAACTCGATAAACAGAGGGGGTCAGAGAAGTACCTTTTGGTGAGCATGGCTAAAATTCTGAAAATCTGAACTGTGCAAAGATGACGTCTCAACATCCCTGAGCACCAGAGAGTTAGGCTCAAAGGAGAGTACAGTGGTACCTCTATTAACAAAATTAATTGGTTCTGGAAGTAGTTTCGTAAACTGAAAATTTTGTAAGTAGAGATGCATTTTCCATGTAAATGCCCTAATCCGTTCCAAGCCCCCCAAAATTTGAACATAAACTTTTTATAAATTATAAATAATACATGAAATGAAATAAAAACCTGTAAAAAAAAAAACAATCAGTTATTAAAAATTTTAAAGTAATCCAGAATCCAGGATTTCTTCAATATCACACCCAGAATGAAATCAGTTCTTCCTTTTCACATTTCCGACAACTCCTGAAAATTTCATCAAAATCCATCCATAACTTTTTACGTTATCTTGAACACAGACAGACAGACAGATAAACGCCAGCAAAAAACATAACCTCCTTGGCGGAGGTAAAAATTGTTCGTTTACCTCGGTTGCTGGGTTATGCTTATACAGACAAGGGGCCCTCCTAGCCAATGGGATGCCAGGAAGAGGCTAAGCAATAGCCAATGGCAGAGCAGCTCGGACGCACTGCTTTCAAACTGAGATACAGACAGCTACATTTACGTTCGGTAAACTCTGGGTGCTGCGAGTAGCAGCGCGTACTGTATTTTTGCCTTTCGAATCCTGAAATTTCTTTCGTAACAAGAGGCAATATTTTCCCATTGAGGCGTTTCGTAACCTGAAAATCTCGTATGTAGAGACGTTCGTAAGTAGAGGTACCACTGTACTCGTCTTTTTCTTTCAAGCTTTTATGCATCAGCACAATAAATTAAAACAGTAATAATAAATGATATTCTGGACCTCACCAGGTCTTTAAATGAAGTAAATATGTGCAACCTCAAATGAACAACACAGGACATAAAACAAAAATTGAATTGAACTAAATGATACTTTTATCCCAAAAGGAAAATTATATTGTTGCAGTGTAAATTACTGAGGAATATATCATAAAACTAATTAAAGTAAACAAACAAATATAACTATAGCTGTGCTGAAGGCAACATATAGAGAATGGCAGGTGTCACAGGTGAACACTCAGTAGACAGCACGGATGGAAACCCACAGTCGACTGTTGTGTTTGTTGCCTGGCAACTGTGGTGATGACTTAACATGCAGCATTGGCAGTTACCACAGACAAACTCTCAGAATGGATGGGAACTCACAGCCAACCATTCAACACCTCTGGGATTACAGGCACGGGTCCAGGATTACACCATCTACTGGTAACAAGCACTGTGAGCACTCCTGGCTCAAATATGTCAATCTGTCTGAAGTCCTCTGTCCACCTGCATCCTCTAAAATCCATGCTGCTGGACTTGCTGGACTCCAGAACATGCTTGTGCAGCCCCATCTTGAAAAACACAGTACTCCTCCTGTCTCCTGTCAGTGCTGCAGGTTTATCCATCCCACTTGTGAGAGATCTCACACCCCAACAGGATTAACGAGGGAGAAAAAAGTGGTCAAAACCTCTCATTTGAATCTACATGTTGCTCCTGTTCTACATCCTTGACTTATCCTCTGCTACTCATCTGCATTTAAAATTGTTTTCTGACAATTAGCTGGTCTTTGGAGATCTCAGTCCTCCACTTCCACATCTAAACAACTGTTTGTTGTCACTGATAGTCCTCATAACACAACTGCCAGAGTTACAAGTAGAAATCTCCCTGGAATAGCAGCATCCAAACAACCGTGGAAAGATATTTCAAAAATTCAATGAAAAATCTGAAGAAGATCTGAGGAAAGACACAATCTGACAGAACAACTTCAACAGGTTCCCACCTGAGTGGCACCAGTCTGGAGCTGAACTGAATCACAAACGCAAGATGTGGAAAACTCAGTACAGCACAAAGATCACCAGCTTTTAGGCAATTATGTTCTGATTGTTCTGCGGCAGCTGCTAATATAGAGGTAAGGTTGTCTATTCACACTTGTCCAAAAGGTTAAAGACTGCATAGCTTAATCCTCAGTATGATAACCCTTTAAAGCACGTTGAGTCTGAAACAAAGCAGAAGGGTTATGGTGTTGTGATTTGTAGGTGCGGTAACATAGTTGATGATATACCTTTTGCGCAGCATATCACTGACTCATAAGACCACCGCAGTCCATCGGGACACTCGTTCAGGAAGGCAGCAAACTCAGAAAAAGAGTGCGAGTCATGATGCAGGAGAGTCCCACACGCAACTGCATCAGACCACTCGTGGTGGTGATAATGTGCTCAAAGGCACACGTCGCTCGTCAGCCAGCCTGTTTTGTGCCACATCTGTGTTTTACTTGGGTTGGGAATTACTGGCAGTTCTGTTTTCAATTCTAGTTTTACTTTCCAGGAATTTAATCTGAAGGCCCAATGCATAGCTGGTTCAAAATTGTTTTTTCTTTTTTGTTTGTATTTATTGGAGAAGAAATATTAAACCACTGAAATATTCTTAGACATCTTTGAGTCCAAAAGTCTGAGACAACAGGTAAGGATTGCACTATGAATTTCAAACATTTATATTCCCAATTTAAGAGAAAAGAATTTTCTTAGTTCTCGATTGGTCCCTTTTCCTATTGTGACTGAATCAAGGGAATAACATGCACTACATGATTTTGTGAAAAATTTGATGTTATCTCAGCAAGGTCTGGCAGTCTTCGAGGAAGATTGATACAATGTCAAGTATGTCAGCCTCCAAGTGCAACCATAAATATTCAGTGGGGTCAGGTAATCCTGTTGAGGAGCCCACAAAGGCTCTCTCCGGTCTTCTTTGTTCTTAGATAAGCTTTAATAAGGTGCACTTGGTGCTCATTGTCCTGCTGCTCTAAGAATCTCTCCAAGGCCATGTCTAGACAGGCTTCAAATGCTTGATTCCCTGATTGATTATGACATCGGTTTAGGTTTTAGTATATAAATAGAGCAGAACCTTTGTTCACGTGTTTAACACCTATGTTTGCCTGTAACTGCATATCGAAACAGCTCCTGTGTAAAGAGTCAAATGTATACATTTTAATTATTTTATAATATGTACATCTATCTATCTATCTATCTATCTATCTATCTATCTATCTATCTATCTATCTATCTATCTATCTATCTATCTAGTGATGAGACAGGAAATCAGGGAGGGTGGGGGGGGGGGGGGGGGGGGATGCATATCAAAAGGGCCGTAGGCCAAGATTCAGACCTGGGCTGCCTGTATGAGGGCTATAGTTTCAGTGTATTGGGCACCTGCACAACCAAGTAAACTATCCAGCACCCTGACTGCAAGTAGATTTACTCAAACAAGCCTTTGATCTGATATCATCCAAATGCCGCCTCAATGACAGAATACAATTTAAAGCCATCCTATTTACGTAAATGCAGCAGCATATCACTAGAAAGTTCATGTGTAAGACCCTGGTGTAGGACACTACAAAATGCACTTGTGGTGGGATGTAGTAGTAATAGAAGACTTGCCGGACCACCCCCACTCATTAGCATGGCATTTTCACTGATTCTTTTGTCATTGTAGCTAATCTAAATGCCTCCGTGTGGTCAAAGGTGGAACTGCTGCATAGAGTGGCTTTAAGGTAATCCGTCATTCTGAAAAGGTGAGCTCATGCGGACAATTGTGTGAGTTAATTTGCTTGTGTAAACTTGTGTAAAATGTTTGCATAATTTTTTCCAGGTTTGGTGGAGAAAGAAATGTAAGACTTTGATGTGGCCACAGACTCTGGGCCTCACTGCTTGTGATGCTATGATGCATATATATATTGGTATTCTGTTCCCACACTTGGCCTGATGTATTTTTGCACACATTTTTGACATCAACAGAGTCCTAAAACAGCTGCCAGCACTTAGCTTTCAGAAGTGCTATTTGTCAACAGTCATATAATGCATACTGATCTAAGCACAACAGCAGTTGAAACCAGTGCTCTTCAGCTGGTAGTTTGAGAGGGTTAAGTGTTTCAGCTTGTTCTGAATGAGATAAATAAGAGAAGATGAATGCAGAAACCACACTGAACTGTCCATGTATTGCAGTAGCTTCTAACTTTTTCCATCACTTCAAACAGTTAAAAAAAAAAAAGAAAAGATTTAAAAAAATAGACACTTCAAAAAAACATCAGTCGAGCAAAGACAGTAGTTTACACCTCCACAGTTTCATTTTATTCACAGATTTTCTTTTCAGCCAGTCTGAGCATTCTCAGTCAAAGCTAAAAAGGAAACATGTTGGTCACATTTCTCAGCACACTGTGAAGCTCTCACTTAGGACCACGTGCCATTTTGGATATTAAACAGTTTGTTCCTGCCATGTCCTTTTTTAATTACAGTCCAGACATATGAATAATAACTGTGGTTGTGTGTTACCAATTTGTGTGATAATTTCATAGCTGTTAGATTAGTGTGAAAAGCAAAGCTGGAAAGGAGCAGACACTGAACATTGAACAGAATACAAGCTTTACTCATTTCCGTGGGTTTCGTTTGTGCGACTGTGCATGAAAATGTCCGTTTGTGTTAATGCGGCAGCTGTGTGACACGCGGCTGTCTCCCTTGAGGGTGCTAAGTGTCATAATCAAGACGTTCACGTTTGACTGGCCTTGAACATTAAAAATGAGTGCTCTTGGAGATGGGGCTGACTTGAAACTTCTTTAAAAATGATGGGCAAAGTGATAAGTCTTCAACAGGGACGCAAACTGTCAGGAAGACAGATACCCCGAGTGAAGCGGGGACCTTTCATATATGTAACACAGTCCCTCTACCATCTGTTTCAGCTGACATCAAGAATCTTCTTATCAACCACCCCTGCGGCGCTGCTTATATTTGATTCTCCTGGGACTTTCCAGGTGCACTGTCTGTACAGGCATAGTGCAAAACGTAGTGTGCCCTCTTTCAGTCAACTGTCTTTTGTGTAGAAAAACATACTAGAAGTCTTCTGATTCTTCCCGGTCTTAGTGCTACCTATTGCATAGTATTTCATATGCCTCAAACAAACAACAGCATCACTTTTTCCATTGTGCAGTTCCATATAATGTCTTTTTTTTAGCAAAAGTGAAGCCAAAAGAAAAAAAAAATATATAATGTGGGTAATACTAAATACCCCCAGTCTTGAGATAGTAATTTCTTGTATATCTTTGTTAGTCTAACACATAATAAGTTCACTAATTTACATCTCTCTTAAGGTCCCAACACAACTTTGAATTGGACTGAGGTTTGGAGTTTGACTAGACCATTCCAAAACCTTGATTCTTTTCTTTTTGTACTTTTTTTAATTCAGATCATTGACCTGTAGCATGACCAAGTTTTGACAAAGGTTTAGCTGTGACACAAATGACCTCAGATGTGCCTCTAGAACACTGAGGAGTTCTTGGTTAACCTGCCATACATGGCTCTCGGCATTAAAGTAGCACAGATGACTTTTGCAGTTTTTACCACTGGAGCCCCCCTATAGGTGGTGGAGGTTAAGTCAATTTTAAAACTGTGTTTGAAATTTTTTGGTCTTTGATCTTCCTTTAGTGTCATAGATACATTTGCCATGATGTCCACTGTTGCTCTGTGAGCTAGTTTCTTTGTCATTGACGTATGACGTAGTACCAAAAAATACTCAAAACTGAAAGAAGGTTTTCCTGTGTTCTTTTCTGTGGAAACATAAGAAAAGTCACCTCATCCTAGTAAATCTTAGTATTAATCAATTAGTAGGTTGGACAAATAACACATTTAACTTTTTTTTACAGTGTCATTATTTATTTAACAAATATGAAACCATGTTCCCCCCTACTACTTCCATAGGATTTAAGAGGCTAAGATCTACATGACAGAGAGTTTGAGTTTTAAGATTCCTGATAACACAATGCCAAGAAGGAAAGATATAAACGATAACTCTAAAAGTAAAAATTTGCCATCAGACATCAATCTGGAAAGGCTTATAAAACCATTTTCATACAATTTGGACAAGCATTGAGCAAAAAAGCCCAAAGACTGACGTCTCAGACAACGAGTTTTACAAAACCGCCTCTGAACAAATCACAGAATGTCTGGAACAACATCTTATGGAAAGAAGAACGAAAGAGGGTTTTATTTTCTTTTTTCACCTTAAAGCAAATCAAAGGACTTTTGTTCATGTTAAAATATTGATTTCAGTTTTATTTGAAGGAATATTTGTCTACTTTTATGAAGTGTTGTCACGCTGCAGTGATCATTTGTGTCAACTATCTGCAAAAAACAGAAAAAGTAACTCCTTGATCGCGTCATGGTCTGACAAAAGCGTATCCCTTATGGCATGAGAGATACATTTTGGTCTTTTTTGAGTATTATAAAGCAGGGGTCCCCAGCCCTGGTCCCTGCACTGGTACCAGTCCGTGGACCATCTGGCCCCAAAGAAAAAATAATGATGTTTAAAATGATAGTTGTTTTCTTTTTGTTAGTCTTCCGTGACAAAAAAGTGACAACTTCCGCCCTCGCCTCATGACCGCACTTAACCTGTACTTGACTCTTTGGTACACATTTTCATGCTTTGTGACCCAATCTAGCCCTCGCAGAAATGAGCCAAAAACACAGTGCATTGAAGAGCTTCTTCAGAAAGGGGAAATAATCCAATGATGAGAACAACAGAAGGGTCACAGACTGCCAGCAAAACAAAACCTACATTTAAAAGAAAATACCAAGATTCTTGCCTAACTTATGGGTTCATTGTAACAGGTGATTCACAAGCTCCATGCTCACTTTGCATAATCTGTGGTGACTGGCTAGCTAATGAAGCAAAGAAACCCTCAAAACTGCTTCAACACATTAAGACAAAACACCCTGTATTAAAAGACAAGCTCTTGGAAATCTTTTGAAGGAAAAATACAAGTAGAACAGAAACAGTTATTGAGGGCCACCACTTCAACAATACAGGATAGGGGCACAGAGGTTCAGAGGTTGCATTCAGGGGAAAATGACAAGTGCTTTCATGTTGTCAGATAAGATTGCTGCATTCAAAGCCAATCTGGAATTATGGAGACGGAGAGTGAACGCAGGGATTTTTGACAAGTTTCACACAGTCGTGGGGATTATGGAAGAGGCTGAGTTGGGACTTTCATTCTCCCAGTTGACGCATGATCACCTGTCACAGCTTTCAGAAGAATTTGAGCATCACTTCCCAGTCACAATAGACTGAAGGATGGGGAAAGAATGGATCTGTAGTCCATTTGTGAACAAGCCAGGTGAATCAACTCTAATCCTACGAGAAGAGGAACAACTGGTTGAGATTGCAAATGATGGTGGCCTTAAATCCATGTTTGAGAGAACTTTAAACCCTCTTTGCGTTCTGGATAACAGGCATTGTATCTCTGTGAGGCAGGTTTTTCTACAGTGACAGCAACCCAAACTAGACTACAGAGTAGACTGGTTATAGGGAACACTATTTGAGTGTCACTGTCTCCCATCACTCCCAGGTGGGAACATCGAGTTTCAGCGAAACAAGCCCAGGGCTCCCACTGAGTCTGCACTATGGTTAGTTGATATTGTGTCATAGTTACTGAAAGTGCCTTATATAAAATGTAATTGTTGCATTCAGATGAAATACTATGTACTGACTGAGGTTTCTGTTATTGGAACCTCTGTGCCCCTACCTGGTCCGTGGAAACGTTTAAGTGCATGAAACTGGTATAAAAAAGGTTGGGAACTGCTGGCACAGAGAGAATATATGACAAAAGATCAGAGAATCTGTTATATTGAAGAACAATGTCTGCAGCTTTAAGATTTTATGATCCATCAGACATATCAGATATGCTACACCACATATGAAACTACAAGTGGAAAACAGGTCAGAATGTCATTGATATTCCAGAAACAATTGTCTACACTATCACCAGTTCTTCAGTTTGTGCCCCTCCTCCTTTACTAATCTTATGTTGTCTAACTATGAATTAAAAAAAAACCCTGGACAGCAGACAACTCGATCAAGACGGTGTTGTGCCCTGTTACCCTTAAAATCAGTATTCAAGGCGCAGGGCAGAGATGCGTTCTCAAAATAAAGCAACTGAAGCAGACAAAAAGCTCCCATAGAGTGAGCTTTAGAGTTCCCTATTATAGGCCGGAGGGGGAGCTAATTTTTCATGATCAGTGACAGTTGCTCTGATGTCGGAGCTTAAGTAATCATTGAGCACATGCACAGCTATCCTAAGAGACGTCTGTCGGAGTGACAAGGGTCTAGAGGGGGAAAGCAAAACCACGAACGCATGTGACAGACCAAAAGGGAGAAGCGAAGAGCAAAATGCAGAGCCTCTAACGAGGGAGCACAGATGCTAATTAAATTTGAGAGGAAATCTCAATGTGAAACTTTAATCTGTGGGAATGTGTGATAAAAGAGGCTTCTTCCTGGTTGGGTCGCCTTTTTATTGTTCCCCGAGTGAGGGTCAATTAAATAGTTGGTCTTGCGTGACTGAAGGAGATGTTTAGCACAGCAGACGAGATTGCACATGGGCTGTGAGAGCAGCAGTGTTCCCTGTTGTAGGTGTTAAGTGAGCAAACGATGATGGGGGGATAAAACCCTTAATAAATGTATTAAAAGCTAATGCATTAGCACAAATACAAGAAGGTGGAGGGGGGCTTAAGTCATTTGTCCCGTGTTCCCATGGCAAACCTCTGCTGTAGTCCAGCATAAATTCTGTAAATGGACTCCTCGGGCTCCATTTGCGACGGCATTGCTCTGAAACCCGTACTGAACATGAGCTGCCAGACGGGTCTGACAAGTCAGTGAAACTGTGAATTATGTCTGACCTTTCTCATATTTTCTCTCTGTTCAACCAGAATTTAGGCATGTTTAAAAAGCTGCAAAAAGCCTGCAGTTTTTTTTAAGTTTTCTAAAGGGAAAGCTGTAGGTGATGTTCTGCCAGTGGTTTTCGAGAAGAAAAAAAAGAAAGAAGTGTAAAAAACTATCGTTGCATAAAGTACACCCTGTCAATGTTACAGCAAATATTATGTCTGTTTTTTTTGTTTTTTTTTGCTTTCTTTTCTTTTCATCCTTGATAGCCAAGAACTGTAATTTTTTCAACGACAGGAAGAACCTTTGTTAAATTCATCTCCATTCTATGACATGAGAGTATTGTCCTTCTGTGTGTTGATAGGAGCCGTTTGCTGAGGGGTTTGGATTGAAATATGGTTTTATTACAATGGACATGAGAAAATTGCAGCATTGTTGAGCAAGCAAGGTTTGAAAATTCAAAACAGCTCAAATAAAGTGTGTCTTCCTAGAATTTCTCACAGTGAGAGAGAGGTCGGAAATGTTTCCCCTCGTGATTAACTCACAGGATTTATGTGGCTTGTGAGGTTCCTACCATATGTGAACATAGCTGATGCATAAAACCATATGTTACAAAGCTTCCTAACACATTGCTTTGTGTATCTTTTTCTCTCTGATGGCTTTAACATGCTCATTAAGTATGTTGGCCATAATATCCTTCATTACTTTGACACAGACTGTAAGATTTACTTAGTTTAGCCGAAAATATGCCATAAGGATATTTTTTCTGAAGAAGAAAAAAAAAACAGCCAAAATTAATACTCTGTGCTTAGTCTATCTCACCCTGTTTGTGTTATTGCCCTGCTTTCTAGTGCATTGCTGCATATGAAAAAAGTAGTATATGACTATGAGAGGTTATTCAGCTGTATCAGTAAATTGCCTGTGTACCGTTGTTCATTTCTGGTTGGCAAAATTTGATGAGCCCAGAAAAAAAAAAAAAAAAAAAACAGTTCCCTCTCTTTTCTCATTAGAAAACAAGGGCTGGTGACACTGATCATCACTCTCATTTCTCAAACTGACAAACATCACACGTGGCAGGTCATGTATGTAGTTGCTTATTAAACTAAATTGAATGCATGATTAATGAAGCTTTTTTTCGTTTTCTTTTTTCATGCTCTACCCTGTCAAAGATTCTATAGATCATTCTATAGTGACTGCTACACAATGGCAAACACACAGTTTCCATCGTTCTGCAACAGTATATTTACATGTACAGTTTAGTCGAGCGACGGCTATATCTTGAACAGTCTGTTTAACTGGACTCCTTTCTTTGTCCGAATATGCACCTGAAGGGAATCGATACACTGACCAAAGTATGTTACACTCAGCAGTAAGTGGCAGTAGTGCCTGCTCTCAGTTCGTTAGCATTGGGCTTTTCTTGTTGACCCATTACACACCAAACACATCAAAACAACAAATAAATATTTGATGTGGCTGGTGGCAGCAAATTGGAAAAATGGCAAATGGTGAATTGGACAGACTTACTGCACTGTACATGTTGTATGTCCAACACTTCAGTCTTTATATTCTGTATCGCTCTGTATTGGCCTTTTCCAGTACTTCCAGGTCAAAGCCAGAGTGGGAGCTGTGGAGCTTGTGCATGAGCAAAGTCCACTTCCAATGTGTACATGCAGGGATTAGTTCAACTTCAAATGCCTTATCTGGGTGTGTTAGTCCAGCTATGGGAAGTTTGGTCTAGTTTGAATTCAGTTTGAACAAGATGTTTACATGCATTTTAAAACTAGGATTTCAGTCGGACTAATGCAATAATAAGATTTATTCTAAGGTCATGTAAATGCTGTAACTGTGGCAACTTCTCCCAGATAATCCTGTCAAAAATCTATTGAAAATCACATTTTGTTTGGGATTCTTATGAGTTCCAGTAGCAGTTCTCTTTCTTTTTCTTTCTTTTAGAGTCCACACAGCAGGAACTATGACTAAATATAGTTCTCAAAACTGCTTTTATCTGGACTTTTTTTAATCTCTTACTTCAGAGTGGGCTGTTTCCAAGCATGAAGAAAAGTATCTGTGGCACAACCGTATGGTGACTGGTTGAAATAAGGTCACTGCACTGTGACTGGTTGAACATACAGGCTGAGCAACACAATCTGTCATTGCAAAAGAAATTTATGAACATCTATTAAAAGTATTGTAAATAGACAGGAATTCTTGTTGATGGACTAATAGATAAATAAATAAATAAATCCTAAACAAAACAAAGACAAAGCAAGTGTGAATTCCAGGATTTGTTTAGCCAAGATATAATAGATATATTACAATGTGATTAATACATCTCAACATCTAATCTCAGTCAAGTTGAAAAATATCAGACTATTGATTTTGGTATATAAAAAAATGCGGTATTTCCAAATGAATTATTTTCTTGAAACCATGCAAGATTTTGTCGGAGTCTTTCTCATAGTTGTTGAGTTGTTTCAATATGATCCATGTGGCATGAGCACTTAGTCATTTCCTGACATACATTCTTGCCTGTACTTGTTTTGTGTACTTGTGAGTACTCAGTCACAGTCTGTTCCAACTCCAAGTCTGCAGATAGTCAAGTATGTTTGAAACCCTGACATGTGTTCTTACTCCACTCATTTTATCGAGGATGCACCAAAGCGGAGGCACCAAAGCACCCCACAATGCATTTCCCATCAGTGAGCAAAAGTCATGGCAGAGGAGAAAGCTTAAGGGAAGAAGTAATGGAAAAATGCTGTATAACGAAATGTAGTTTTAAGATATTTTCATGCAAAAATGTAGGTCTTCTAACTAGGGATGCACATGGTTAACCGTTTAACCGTTAACCGATAACAGTAACTCTAACTGATTAATACTAACGGTCAATTTTGTTTTTAAGCTACGTAATTCAATCAACTCATGGGGCGTGTCGACAGGTGCATCACGTGCGTCTAATCACAGCCCACTTTACAGCGAAGAGGAAGAGAGCAAAAGGGAGTTCTGTGCAGTGTTGTACCTGAACGCGTTCATTGAACGAAAGTTCACGAACTAGTTACTAGTTCATATTTTTCGCGAACGTGAACTGAGCGCATTCACTTTCCCCTCCACGAGTGTGGGCCGTGAATGAGTTCATTTGGGCAGTTGTGAACGACGCTCTTTCAAAGTTCACGCATGGTTAAAACCGTGCCACGTTTCCAGCGAACTCCATTTAAAATACACCACAAACGAGCCTGATATGTATCTGAGGAAACCAATCAAACATGGCAACACGGGCTGTCGCTTCTGTCGATTATAAAAAATGAACTATTTAGTTCATTTTTTGGTGGCTATTACAACGGACTGCTGGACTGCGGTCACAACAGAGAGCTACGTGTCACTATATCAATGAGAACTGGAAAGCTAATTCTGCCATCCTGTTAACGCAGAGTATGCCAGGTAGACACACAGCTGATAACCTCACAGCTAAACTGGTTGATGCAGTGGAGACGTGGGGACTTGGTGGGAAAGTGTCCGCATGCGTCCACGACAACGCAACAGCACAACATCGTGGCAGCCAACTCTTCCGGGTGGGTCAGGTGGGTCGGAATGGTGGGATGTTTGTGTGTCGGAATAGCGGTATTTCGGGATGGTGATGTGTCTAAATGGTGGTATGTCGGAATGGCAGCATGGAATCAAGATATATATATATATATATAATGTTAAATTGAACCAGTGGTTCTCAAACTTTTAATACTGCGTACCATCTGAGAAACCGAGAAACTGAGAAACTATTCAACTCTCTGAGTACCACCATGATGACCAACTTTAAAATATAGCCATATATGCCTTCTCAATTAGCTTTAAAACAAAGGAGGATGTTTATTCCTTATTGTGGTTATTTATTGTCATCTGAATTTCATTTGAAATGTTGTATTTATCATGCATTGTATGTTTCCAATTAAAAAAAGAAAAAAGTGAAAATGTGGAAAGCCATTACGTTCCCCCGCATACCACCAGAGAGCCACAGTTTGGGCATCACTGAATTAAACTGTAAACATTTTTGATTATGTATTAGCCTGCTAGCTGTCCGATCAAGTACACTGCCATTTGAATAGAAGAAAGACAGAAATGTGATGTCCTATGCTTCGAAATGTATTCTCGCAAGTTGTACTTGCCTAATATGAACTACCAAGTATGTAAGTCCAATTTTGGCCAACTTGGTTTTGAGAAACAACAAGTTTGCACTGCCTTTTGAGAACCATTAAAACCTTCAATGAAACAACAACATTGATTTCTTCTGTCTGCTATTTGGCTTCACAGATTCAGTTGTTATGATAGCATGAGAATGCATCTTAAAGTTTCAACTTTTGTTAAGGTCTGTAGGATTGTAGTTCTTATAATCAGCTCATTAACTTCAGCAAATGTAATGCAAATGTTTGGCCACTTCTAATCCACATTTCTGTTTCCATAAAGAGAATCAAGCAAAAGGCATACATGGAAAGAAGAAGCAATATTTCAACACTCTATGCAGGACTGGTTAATTAGTTTTATTTGATCCACTTTTTGGGTTTAAAAAGGAGGAGCACAATGCAAAAACCTGGGCACCCTAAGTTTAAACTTTTACCAAATGATCGTAAGGTAATCATATTGTTGGGGCTGCAGTTTCGGCAAAGGTATAGAGGAAGAATTTCAAATTCCAAACCTTTACAAATAACCTGACCTTGTCTGAACAATCAGCAGGTCCAACAAGCAGCTGCTAAGGCTGCCAACCAATAGGCTTGGTTAAATTAAGATTCTGAGGACCAAGAAAACTGCTTGATGAAAACCTTTCAGCCATAGCTACATGAAAACAAACTTCATCAGAAGGAAGTCTTTCCTTCATCTTTACTACAACATGCAACATCAAAGATTTTCAAATGAACATCTAAAAAAGCTTGGTACAGTTTTGAAACAAGTCCTATGTATTGACAAAATTAAAATAACATGTTGGCCTCGATGTGAATTTAATGAAAAGAAGACTTTAAAAACAGGAATAAAACAATCATGCTTTGGGATTGTATTACAGCTGAAATAATTCACTGTTAAATGGAAGAATGGATTTAATTAAGTGTCGAAAAAAGTGAACACCAATGTCACACTATGCATAAAAACCTGAGAATAAAACAGGTTGGAGATGTTATATCACAAATTCATAAAGGGCAAGCTCAAGAAGCACAATAGAGATGCTTTGTCTTGGTCTCCACAGTCCTTCAGAAATCTCTGACTCTTAAAAGAACAAGAATTCAAGGAAGCTGAAGAAGCTCACAGAACTAGTGGCCTTTTGCAGGAGGAATGTGTGAAAATTCTTAACAAACTAAACTGAAAAACTCAGCTGGATGGAGAAAGCGTTTGCAAGCTGTGATTCTCAACAGACGGGCTGTTATTGTACATTAACCATGCTTCCTTATTATTTTCTATACTGCAAGTGATGAGAACAAACAGTAATTCTGCTTAAAAAAAATGAAGCAAGTGTGGCATGTGCTTAATGATTTTGTTGGGGATAAAAAGATTGTTTTTTATTCCCTCAGGAAAATACAAGACATTTTGATCAGGGGTATCCCAACTTGCCTTTGTCATTTTAGAAAGCAAAAAAATGTATCTATGGTATCTAGAAGGACTGCACCACCAGTCTGTGTTATAATTATTAGCTCCTAACTGGCCCGTAATAGCAGTATGAGTCTTTCTTTATCCATCCATTTATTTACTTTCACATTTTCGGGTTTGGGTCGTGTGGGCAGGAGCCTAGGCAGAGAGCCACAGACCTCCTTCTCCCCTGCCACCTCCTCCAGCTTCAGGAAGGATACCAAGGTGTTTCTGACTGAAAACCATAGCCTCAGATTGGAGGTGCTGATTCTCATCCCACTGCTTCACACTTGGAAAAAAAACTGCTACAGTAAGAGCTAAAGGCACCCAGTCGATGATGCCAGCAGGATCACGTTGGAGTAGTAGGACTACTGTTTCCATGAGGCTCTGCTCCCCTCAATGCTAGGCATTTGGATGGTTTTCCCTCATATGGAAGTAAAAACATTCCTAACAAGAGTCGCCTTAGTCCCGTGTCATCATTCTACACACATCATCTACAAAAAAAAAAAAAAAGCTGAATGGACAACCTCCACCCATTGGCTGTGCCTTAAAATTCTGTCCATAAAATTTAAAAACAGAATCGGTGACAAAGGCAGGCTCTGAGTCCAACTCCTTCCTGGAACAAATCCGACTTACTATCAGCAATGTAAAACAAACTCTTGCCCCATCTATGTAGGGATAGCCCATTGCAACAGATCCAGCATGCCTTACTCCCAGAGCACTTCTCACAGGATGCCCAGAGGGACACGGTCAAAAACCTTATCCAAGTCCACCATACACATGTGGACTGGTTGGTCAAACTTCCATTCTTCCTTCAGAACCATAGCGAGGCAACAACGCTGGCCCAGTGTTGGAAACATTTGCTGTTCCTCCTGAATTTGAGGCTTGACTATTGATAGGACTCTCTTCTTTTGTCGGTGTCATTTTGAAAGACAAAGGGACAGTCCTGCAACCATCCCCCACAACCCCTCCCAACAGCTCCAGCTCCAGTCATCTCCACCTATGCCCACCTTAATGCCCCCCCAGTGACGACTCTTTGCATTCATAAGAGTGACGTCAACAACTCTTTAGGAGACAGAACCCCCGAAAAGCAGCTGGACCGGATTCTATCTCTCCATCCTCCCTGAAACACTGTGCTGATTAGCTGTCTCCAGTGTTCACAGACATTTTTAACACCTCACTAGAGACCTGTCACGTGCCAGCCTGCTTCAAGACCTCAACCATCATCCCCGTCCCAAAAAAGCCAAGGACCACAGGACTTAGTGACTTCAGACCTATCGCCCTGACATCTGTGGTCATGAAGACCTTTGAGCCCCTTGTGCTCTCACACACCTCAAAGCCATCACTGACCCTCTCCTGGACCCCCTGCAGTTCGCCTACAGAGCCAACCGGTCTGTAGATGACGCTGTCAACTTGACCCTCCACTTCATCCTCCAGCACCTGGACTCCTCAGGAACCTACATCAGGATCCTCTTTGTGGATTTCAGCTCTGCTTTTAACACCATCATCCCTACTCTGCTACAGGAGAAGCTCTCCCAGCTGAGCGTGCCTGACTCCACCTGCAGGTGGATTACAGACTTCCTGTCTGACAGGAAACAGTATGTAAAGCTGGGAAAACACATCTCAAACTCACAGACCATCAGCACTGGATCCCCCCAGGGCTGTGTTCTTTCTCCTCTGCTCTTCTCCCTGTACACTAACAGCTGCACCTCCAGTCACCAGTCGTCAAGCTCCTGAAGTTTGCGGATGACACCACCCTCATCAGACTCATCTCTGATGGTGACTAGTTCGCCTACAGGTGGGAGGTTGACCACCTGGTGACCTGGTGCAGCCAGAACAGCCTCGAGCTCAACGCTCTAAAGAGAGTGGAGATGGTTGTGGACTATAGGAAGAACTCAGCCCCACCTGCCCCCATCACCCTCTGCGACTCCACTATTGATACTGTGGAGTCTTTCTGCTTCCTGGGAACTGTCATCTCTCAGGACCTTAAGTGGGAGCTGAACATCAGCTCCCTCATCAAGAAAGCACAGCAGAGGATGTATCTTCCTGAGGCAGCTGCAGAAAATCAGTCTGCCGAAGACAATGATGGTGCACTTCTACACAGCCATCATTGAGTCCATCCTCACCTCCTCCATCACCATTTGGTACGCTGCTGCCACCGCCAAGGACAAGAGCAGGCTGCAGCGTGTCATTCAGTCAGCTGAGAAGGTGATTGGCTGCAATCTCCTATCACTTCAGGACCTGTACTCCTCCAGGACCCTGAGGCATGCAGGAAAGATTGTGGCTGATCCCTCCCACCCCGGACACCAACTCTTTGAGTCACTCCCCTCTGGCAGGAGGCTGCGGACCATCAAGACCAAAACCTCACGCCACAAGAATAGTTTTTTCCCGTCTGCTGTCAGCCTTATTAATAACAAACGACACCCCTCACTCTCAACCTCTGACTCTGACACTGCTGTCACATTGACAAAACTCAGAACACTATGCGTTACATTAACGCTCAGTCTGGACTACCTGTTCATTTTTTAAATACGCTGCACCCTTGTCATGGAACTTGTTCCAGAAGGACCTGAGGTTGTGAGAGCTGATCACTGTCGGGGAATTTAAAGCTCTACTATTGGACCGGGACAGTGCTAATCTCGGACACTGTGATTGTTTCAACGTTTGATGCCTTGTTTTCAGGTCTGCTAGGTTTTTATACAATTGTATGAATGTATTTGTTGTAACTTGTGTCTGCTGCTGCCATGCCAGGTCCCTCTTGAAAAAGAGATTGAAAAATCTCAATGAGGCTTTTATCTGGTTAAATAAAGGATATAATAATAATATAAAAATTTGCACATTTTCATGGCACATTACTCTTGGTCGCTGTGCCCTGCAAAAAACAGCTTGTGTGTATATATATATTTATATTGCAATATTTTTAGTTTACATTGTTTGTTACATTTTTTCCCTTAATTGCATGCACCATCATTGCCACAACAAATTCCTAGTATGTGTAAAATCGTACTAGGCAATAAAGTGATTCTGATTCTGATTCTTCAGCAACCCTGCATAGATTGTACTGGGGAGGCTGAGCAGTGTGATTCTCCTGTAATTGAAACACATCCTCTGGTCCCCCTTCTCAAAAAGGGAACCACCACCTCAGTCTTCCAATCCAGATGGACTGCCCCTCATGTCCATGCAATGTTGCAGAGATGTATCAACCCAGACAGTCCCACATCATTCATAGCCATGGTGAATTCAAAGCAGATCTCATCCACCTTCCAGAGCCCTACCACTGCGGAGCTTTATAACTACCAATGTAATCTCAGCTCTGGTCACGGCCAAGCCCATCCCAGAGCCCGTAGACTCAGCTTCCTATAAGAAAGACTGAAATGTTGGTGGCATTGAAAAGATCCTCTAAGTATTCCTTCCACTGCCTGACAGCATCCCCAGTTGAGATCAACAGCACCCCATCTGAACAGGACAAAGTGTTGTTGAAGCACTGCTTTCCCTGCCTGAGCAGACAAAAATTCGCTTTACATTTCCTCACTGATCTTCTCCTGCACCCGAGTTTTCCGCTTGGCCTGCTGGTACTTGTCAGCCGCTTCTGAGAGCACCTAATATGCCATTAAAGACACTGCTGAATGACTTCACAAAATATCCTTCTTTATGACACATTTATGTGTTACTATGACTTTAAGAAATAACTCACTGAGAATAGATTAGTATAATTCCTGAATTCCAAGTATTAATTGAAATATCTCAGGGGGTTTTATGTCGGCTGCGTTTTACTTTCAGGGTTTATGAACTAAAAATGATAATACTGATATTGCTTTAGTTTGCGATGTTTCCTGCAACTTTATTTTGTTTTATGGCACTTAATCTTGTGTTTTGTCTCTGTTGGACTGCTCTACCAAAAACCTGATGTTCTGAAAACTCCACTTTGACATTTCTTTTTGTTGTTCCAACCAAAGCTTTAACCCACATCATCCATATTGATCAGTTCCTATTTAGATATTGTAGTTTTATCAGCTGCTTGCTCATTTTGTGTTTCAAAAATATACAGAAATTGTGGAAAAAACTTTTTTTGATGCTATTACTACAGGACTTTGGCATTTATTTTAATGATCTACTGATTAATTATGATAAATGTAATTCCTTAAGTGCTCTTCCCGACTATTTCTACATTTTGCCGTAAGTCGGACCTCACAAGGTCTGTAAACAGGGATTTGTATGTGTGTATGTGCCCTTGTTCTGTGCTAAAATCTGTTATGATGTACAGAAGCATAGACCTCACCTCAAGCTACTGCTCATTACTTCTTCAACTGCAAGTATTCAATCAAACAAAAACTTATGAGCAATTAGCTTTCGTCCAGCCTATTCACAGCAAGAGCACTGCTGTTCTTGCTTGTTCATGTCAGATGATTAGTGATGCAACACACAACCCTATCTGCCTTAGTTGCTACTGCTGTGAAACAGCTGCTTTTCTGCTGATCCAGTCAAATACAATTAACATTTCCAACAAACATTTTTTTTTGTTTTGTTTCTCATCACTCTGTTTCCTACGCATGCATTGGCACAACTGCAGAATTGCACAGTCCCCCCGCCCCTTCCCTATTAAGACCAATTGCCTGGAGGGAGATGGCAAAGTTAAGTGAGCTCTCCATCTGTTAAATTAGTGAGTGTCAAAACTTTTAGCTGCTGAGTGATCCAGAGACATAATCCCACGTCTCCTTGGGTAATGAATTGTAGTCTTGCTAATTAGCATGCACATGGCAAGCAGTAGCAGTGAGAATGTCCTCATCAAGGTTTGTGGTTTTCTCTTGTCTTTGGTTACTTTCTTCTTTCTTTGCCTGACTGGATGGGTCTTGGCTCAAACTTCTGCTGATGCACATCCCGGTGACCCACGCTCTTTTATTAGCAAGTAAAGAGCAATTTCAAATATTAGCAGAGCAAGGCAAATATCTTGTGACAGCGGCCCCCAGCTGCACTGAAAACAGTGAAGCAGCAATTATCTCATACGTATATTGCTTGGACACTTCTTTAAAGGGATTTTAGGCAATGGTTGTGGATGATTAAGGACATTCTAGATTATCAGTCTCAGAACTGAAGAATAGACTTACTTAAGAGACAGCAACAAGACAGAAAAAACACAGGCATGCATATAGTATATGTAATATATAAAGCATTGAGCAGTTTCCAGCAGAGGGAATCTGGGGTAGTAGCGTTATATCTGCCATGAGTCTCCATTAACAGGAATGGCCCTACTTTTCAGGAAACTTATACATGGCTGAAACAAGTATGTTCCAAGTATGTTCCGCATTCTGGATACTTCAATGCCAGCCAGAAAAACTGCTGGGTGTTTGCATATGCTCTTGGCCAGTGGTTCTCAAACTTTTAATACTGCGTACCACCTGAGAAACTGTTCAGCTCTCTGAGTACCACCATGATGACCAATTTTAAAATATAGCCATATACGCCTTCTCAATTAGCTTTAAACACACAGAAGAGATGTTTATTTCTTACAGTGGTTATTTATTACCTGAATTGTTACCTTACTGAATCAGACATTTACAACTCTGTCCAACAATTCTCACATACTCATACTCTCATACAGAGCAAAATAAACACACTCAAAATTTTAATAATCTCAAGCTACACATTTCGTTTGAAACATTGTATTTATAATGCATAGTATGTTTCAGATTTTTTTTAAAGTGAAAATGTGGAAAAAATGTGGAAAGTCATGACGTTCCCTACGTACCGCCAGAGAGCGCTTGCGTACCACTGGTGGTACGCGTACCACAGTTTGCGCACTGATGCTCTAGGCAACCTTTTACATTGTTCAGCCCTCTAACAAGAAGTATCATAATCACCTTTATTGGCCAAGTTTGCATACATAAGAAATTTAGCTTTGGCTAACTTTCTCTCAGTGTACAGGGGGGAAATTGCTGAATTTAAATAAAAGCAATATGTATGGGTGTTCTCTTCACTGTCCTCTGTGAGTTGTTTCCTTTCCTTCATCGCCACAGTGCTGTAGATGCACGGCAGCACGGCTTGTATGAAGGAGCCAGGAGCCACGGCCGATCAGTTTAGGACCGTACCAAGTTGAAGTCTACTGGGACCTGCAGTTAAGCGTCCTGCGACCTGCAGGCTAGCAGCGGTAGACGTGCTTGACTGCAATGCGTGTATATGAAGGTAGAAGGCCAGTGACCAGCAGGTTCCAGCAGAACTCTGCTAGCCCTCATTGCAGCTCTGACAGCGATTGTTTCAAATGCCATTTTTGAAGTGACACTTGAAATGTCGATGTTTGGACGGATATGATAAAAATTAGGGCTGTCAAAGTTAACGCGTTAACGCGTGATTAACGCAAAATAATTTTAACGCAACTAATTTTATTAACGCGTGATTAACGCGTGATTAACGCGGGCCGGCCGTTGATGTACAATAGTAGAGAGGAGAGTACGTGTTGACTCCAGGCTTCATGACCCTCGGGCCCCGCCGTAGTTGTAGTCCTGTAGTCCTCCGTTTGTCAAAACAGGAAGCCATGCACTGAGGTCGACGTCCATGCCGCAGACAGACAGACGTAAATAAACCTCCGTTTGAAGTAGCTGGGATAAAAAGATACTATTTTGAATGGTAAGTTCAGCTTCAAAACCTTGCCTGATGGCTAACAAGATAAATGTTGTTTGTGTTTACTGTCGATGTGAATTTAGTTACCACCGGAGTCCCGACTACTGAAATATCACTTGTTGGTTAATTAGAGCGCGAATGCAGAGAGCCCCCCCCATTTGAAGCAAACCACGAAAATATTTTGTATGAAGAACTCTTATTTCATAAGAGAAATACTAATAATAATTGTAGCAATAAATAAACATGCATTTGTCTTGCATAAGGCAAGCATTTGTGTACTCTCATATTAGGCAAAGCAACTTTATTTGTAGAGCACAATTCGTACACAAGGCAATTCAAAGTGCTTTACAGAAGCATAAAATCACAAGAAGGCAAATAGAATCATTCCATACAAGCATAAAAATAATCAATAATAAATAAAATTAATTAACAAAAAAATTAATTAATTAAATAAAAAATGAAGAGTGCAGATAAAATCCTTCCAGTCATCATCTTCTCATCTAAACAGAACTGTTTTCAGTCTGGATCTGAACATTGTCAGAGTTCAAGTCTGTCTCACATATTCTGGAAGACTGGTCCAGATTTTAGGAGCATAAAACTGAAATGCAGCTTCACCTGGTTTAGTCCTGACTCTGGACACCAGCAGGAGACCACTACCTGAGGTTCTGAGAGTCCAGGTTGGTTCATATGGATCTAACATGTCAGAGATGTACTTTGGGGCCATGAAGAGACTTGAACACAAGTAGAGTAGAGCTGTTTTAAAGTCTATTCTCTGAGTGACAGGAAGCCAGAGACCTCAGGACTGGACTAATATGGTCATATTTCCTGGTTCTAGTCAGGACTCGTATTAATAAGAGTAATACAACTTGAAAAAGATCTGTATAAAGGTAGATTTAGAACAGATAAAAATATGCGATTAATTTGTGATTAATCATGATTAATTATTGACAGTCATGCGATTAATCTGATTAATTATTTTGAGAAATTGACAGCCCTACTAAAAATGAATGCAAAGTAATATTAACTATCCTGGACATGCTCAGTCAGCCTTGCTAAAATAACTAACTGTAACCAGTCGGCTTCTCAGCTCTGCTTGTCCCGCTCTTTTGCAACACGACACCGCAGTTCGAGGAAGAAAAAGCTTCAAACCACTCTGTAGAAAATGTGTGGGTGACTCCACGGAGGGTTTTATACAGCCTGTGGACAGAAGTCTTGTTATGAGCTTGAACTGTATCATATAGTTCAAATATTGAACTTACAAACAAAATGGACTTCCAAATGGCCAAACGGAGCAGAGTCTGTTTGTAAGTATAGGACTGAGTGTACAGCAAAACTGACATGATGTATAGTTTGGTCTAGATAGATAATTCTGCTCTGATTTCGATCTGTGATGTCACAATACCCCAAAGATATGAACAACTTTCAGATCAATGCAGTCCCAAACAAAGTTGCATTATGTCTGGGTTTTTTGAGTTGGTAGTGACTTTTGAAAGGCCACTTTTACAGTTTATGCTTTCAACCACAGGCAAAAAAAATACTCATTTCAGAACCAGAGTGTCTTTGAAGTTTGATCTCAGTCTCACAATGGACAGAAAATTACACTTCACAACAAATTCTAGAGGGCACAGAGAAACTATGGCCAACTTATCAAACCCTTTCTTTTCACAGACAGGTTTAAAACATCAAGAAATACAATGTGTTTGACTGTTAACCTTGTGGTTAGCATACTGCCTGCTCTTCCTCCACAATTGAAATGTTTTACACCCCACAGATCCACAATGAGATGCAAATGGTGAGGTTCTCCAAACTTTAGCATTGAACAAAAAGGAAATAACTTGTCATTCTAAAAAAGTTACATATATATTTTCTTCTTTTTACTTTTGCCCTTGTAATATTAATATTGCTTGTTGAATTGGGGTTTGTTACAGCAAACAGTTACAGTTATCTGCACTGTAATTCCCCATAGGTCCATCTATACTAAAGGCAAACACTTGGCTCAAAAGTTGTATTTTGTGAACCAATATTTACACCATATGCAGGGGTGTTATCAGTCTGCATGATAGTCGGTAGAATGATGGAACGTTAGATCGTGAGTGACACAGAGAAAGAGAAAGTCTTCAAGGGTGAATGGAGAGAAGGGGGGGACTATGTTACTAAACACTGGCTATAATAGAGGCCAAGGATTAGATGGCAAACTTTATACCCCTGCCTCCAAAGACACACACGCTTACACACATCCACACTGCATTCCATCAGGGCTTTATCTGGCCTTTTATTTGCCTTTATCGAGCATGGCGGAGGCAGCCCGCTCAGCGTTAACAATGTCGGGCTAAAGTCATTTCACACAACACTACTTGGTCATGTAAGCTGACAACTTTTATATTCCCTTATGTCCTTGGCTTGCGCTGTCGTGCGGGCTTATCAGGAGCGAGGAGAGGCGCAACCAGTTGGCTTTCAGCACCAATACGTGCCACAGAGTGGGGTAAATTGTGCTAATTTCAAGCCTGGAGGAACCATTACTGAAATCTGAGTATAACTCGTAGTGGCAGACAAAACTGCTTAGAAAGAGGGAGCGTGCATTGCTCATGGCTCTGCTACATGCTGCACTGGGTTTAATGTTCAATACTAGGCATTGGTGTGCATCGTCGCTTTCACAATTAATTCATTCATCGTCTGAAAAAGGGGTGTGTGCATTCGTAATGTGTATCTGTGCGGTGGTGACACAGCTTTCTGATCAGGCCTGTAAAGGTTCATATGCAGAGCCTTTTAATTAACCTCATGCCCTGTTACTATCCACGGTGCCGAGGCACTGGTGACCTTACCCCGATTTATTTTGCAATAAAAGTGACAAGGTTATGGAAATACACGCTGATGTAGGATGTGACAGAGAGGTTACTGGACCAACCTTTAACAGGCTGACAGGCCATTATCCTTGATGTCAGATGAAGAGGTGGAAGATGGAAGTGCCCCTTGCAATTCATGCTGCACTGCTTATTTAACGTAAGAATAAAGCCCAGGGATAGGAACGAATGCCACACACTCAAAAGAGCTCTGATGACTTATGGATGACTGACAATTAAAACCTATGTACTTTAATTAGATTTCTTGAAGATTCTATGATACAGTCATGACTTCATCAGAGAGTGAGAGAAGTCAGTCATCTTAGGAGGAATGAGTGTGACAGCAAATGCTGTGGGTCTTGAATTGCTATACAGCTAATAACTTTATCTAGACAAATATTAGGTTTAACAGGTAAAGTCGGTTGCCCTTCAACTGGGAAGTTGCTGCATTACTCGATAGCCCAGTCACATGCCAAGGAGTCCTTGGGCAGGACGCTGTACCCCACATTGTCCATTTCAATACTTAGCCACTAAGGGGTGACAAGCCAGTGTTCTCTTAGTTCCAGCACCAAGAATGAATAAATGAGGAGGGTAGTGTCAGGGAGGGCATCTGATGTCTTACCCAAGCCAAATCAATATGTGAAACATATTGCTCTGGCGACTCCTAAATGGGAAAAGTCAAAAGTAGTGCTCTACTTTTTAACAATACTGTTCAAAAGTGTTAAGCATCCAGAGAATGGTTGTTTTATCAAAGTTTTAATGACACCCCTATTTATTTCCCAGTCTCCTAAAGATACAAATAGAAATCCAGAAGCTTGGGTGTCTAAAACCTAAATAGAGTGGAATCCTAATACATTTCATTGCCAGCATCTGTATGGGACGGTCTCCTTCAAAAGTTTAATCTGTGCTTGTTCAGTGTAACTATTATGAACATAGTCTGTGTACGGGATTTACTCCATAGTTGGCATTTATGCATTCTCTGTAATTACAGCAGGTACAGCTACCTTGCATCTGGTGGTCTTTTGTGGAGTACTGCAGTTTGAAGTGTTTAGCTTATTTTTGTTTACTTCCTTTATGTACCTCTGACATGGCTTCTAAATAAATGAAGCATATCTTAATGAGTTGGACCTGATAAATATTGAACGGTAACTTTTCCTCCTCCCTTCCTCCTCCAGCTCATTCCATATTTAATTAGGAGCACCTTGTTACTGTAACTGTGCTCCATTTTCTTTCCTGTTGTGCTGTTTTGCCCTCTTTTTTTCTCTTTTCTTTCCATATGTTTGCAGGCCAGAGTTTCCTCAGTTTCATGCTGACATGCAGTTCCATCCTCTGGCCATCCCAGCGTTTACCTCCACCTGTGTGTGTAGATGTGTTCGGGGTGCTGGCTGGCGTGGTGATCGGCGACCTAGTCCTCTGACCATCTCACCTCAGTGCTGCTGCCTGCATCTGTTTATGTTTATGTAGTCATTTCATTCAGTCATTTGTGTGCTCTCCTCTCTCTCTGTCCTACATCCTCTCTCTGTCCTGTCTCCCCTCTCGTTTTTTTTTTTTCTTTACCCAGCTGGCCTTCGGCAGGATGGCCCCCCCTATATGAGCCAGGTCCTGCTCAATGTTTCTTCCTCTTAAAGTGGAGTTTTTCCTTGCCACTGTTTGGCTTAAAGGTTTTTTTTTCTCCCACTGTGGGAGTTTTTTACCTGCCATTATCCTTGTTTAGGATTCAATATTATAATTTTAGTTAATGATATTTGCTCGGGGGTCATGCTCTGGGTCCCTGTAAAGCACCTAGAGACAATTGACATTCTAACAGATGCTATACAAATAAAATCTAATTGAATATAATTGAAATTGAACTTTTCTTGACATTACAGCAATCTAACTATCTATCTTGTTGGCAAAACAGCTTGATAACAACAAGATCCTTAGGTTCATGATCACAACAATCTTGACTCACTAGTGACAGAAGAGCTTTAAAATGTATAAGTACTGAAGACTTTTTTTTTTTTTTTAACATTGGCTTCCCAGATAGCTTGGTGTAAAAAAAAAAAAAAAAAGGTTCTAATATAAGCGATGAATGCAAATTTTGACACTGCTTGAAGCCTGGTGAGATATATTCTTTCATCATTGTGATTTTTGTGCAGCTCATGAAAATTCAATAGCCTCGCAAAGCAATGAGAGAATAACAGAAACAACTTTAATTCAATTTAATCTGATTGAAACAAATTTACTCTCGACACTACACTTAATTTGATCCTCAGTAATACATATGCAAAGTTTGATTCAGAACATGTAAGAGGACCATTTTGTCACGAATTCATTTCTTCACTGAAAAAAAAGATTTTCTTTTTCCTTCATTCTTTATGTAAAATGCAGCATATGAGTCACTCAGTGTGAGTCCTCCCATACTTGTCTAAAACCACCTTTTTCATCATATAAATCAGTTTATCAAATAATCCACCTTATCAAATTCAACTCATAAAATTATCAACAAACTATGAAAAAATAACCACAATAATCAGCTTTAAATCAGATTTCAGCTTTACTTGGATAATCTACCCCCAAGCACATCATTATTTTGTCATTCCAGTTAACTGAAATTCTATAAAGACTCAAAGCCATAAGATAACTGCCCATCAAACAGCAAGACAGACTACAGCATTTCAAAATCACTTCAGGGAAGTGAACTCTGGTCAAAAGGTAGGTCTCTTTCCCTCTGGAGGTCTGCATGGTAAACCTCGGGGTCACGCTCTTTCAGTTAGGGAGACATATTCATATAACATCTCGTGTGAGTCATAGGCATCATTCTCAGGAACGGCCAAGGTTAATATATGGACTAGATCTGCTCAGCAGGATGCAAAATAATGATGAAGAAAGCACAAGACTCTATCCAACTCTGCTACTGAAGCGCTCTTTTCACAAGGTTCACTGAGACCTTATTTCCCCCACTGATTCACAGCAGTTTGTTTTGTACCACTGAACATCTCTGCACACCTCCACACAACCCCCTTTCTCCTTTCGTGGCTTTACCAATCAGATAGGCACAGTCAGCTACTTCTCATTCACGCACATACGACAGCTAGATAGCTAAGTGGCAAGTGGAAACATATGGAGTGAACATATCCAATCAAATCAAATCAAATATACTCTATTGATCCCCCAAGGGGGAAATTCAAGTTTCAAGCGCACCAGACGCTGCAGTCTGGTGTACTTGAGGAGCTGTCGGCGTCCAGCACTCCTTCTTCATGTCCCAGTCCTGTGGTCCGAGTGCTAACTCCAGATAACAGCCGTTAAAACCAGTATATCTCCACAATGGTGAATTAAATGAGATATCACAGGTCAGAGGAAACACCGATGAACCAAACTCCAATGAACCAAACTGTCTCTTCTGGGAAGACCGAGCTACCTCAGTCCGGTGAGCGATGGAGCCAACCGTCCCAGAGCCCAGTTCATCATGCGGACAAGGTTGCCGGCATCACCCCTGGCGGTGCCGGGCCCACCAGGTCTTCAGACGGTCCCTGCCAGGTCAGCTGACTCACCCTGGCATGCAGACTGCTGGATAGGGGCAGCATGCCGCCGCTGCCCCGTCCCAGCTCAGTCGATGCTGCAGCCCGACAAAATCACCAGTGATAATGCAAGGCTGGCTGTCTGCCAGCCAAAGCTATGTTGAAGTTAGCTGACGCATCAGGATGATGACACCAAACATTGATGCAAATCCACCATAGAATGACTATAAGACAAGAAAACCTGACTTTTGGAGTGGCCTAGTCAGAGCTAGACCTTAAACCCTTAAGCCTGTTCTACTGCACAACCTTAAAAGTCTAATGCCATTGTATTTTTAGTAATTTTGCAGTGGTCTCTAGTCTGAAACAATGCCCTGAGAATTGGTTTCATTATGCTACGGTTGTCTTGTTTCAAGCTGTTTTAGTTCGGTGAAAACGAGGGCGGAGATAGAACAAGAGGATTCTTATGATATAAATGATATGTGAACGTCTCGCCTCTGATTGGCTAACACCACTGTGATGCTCCCTCTAGTGGGTTCTCCTTCAGTTGGTTTCCGTCAGCTTAGAGATAACCAGCAACAAATAGCAAAACGTGAAAAATCTCCTCAGAGATACAGCCTTATGCTTTTTGATCCTGGCCACAAAACTCTGTAAACACCAAGTTATCAAATTTTAGGTTGGAAGATTACAATTTAGCAAGCAAACGTTACTCTCTAGGTAGAAGTTACCCAGTGGTTATGGACAACGTTACCATACCTATAGCTTGTCCCAATGTCATCATGCTATAGTCTATTAATGAGTAGAATAAAAGGCTCTGAAACAACAACTGCAGCTGGAAAAAAAAAACGTTTTTTACTTACAGCCTGTGAGCTGGTGGTCGATTGTTGTGATGGCACAGATCCAGGGTTTAAGCACAACTTATCTGTTTCTGTCAGCACCGTAATTTGAATAGTCACTTTGGTTGAATTGATCAGAACACACAAGTGAAGTTTCGTTACACTTCGCTGGTGCTGTTCCGAAAATAAATCCCAACCATTTCTTCCATAGATCCTCTTTCTTAGGCAGGACATGCACACAAGACACGTGTGTTGGCTTCAGTTTGCCTGTTGCTGTGATTTAGATGAAGTTCAATTCAAAGTTCATATGCTTTTTCTTGCCACTGTATATTAATATTATTTATTTTATTGCACACAAAAAAAAAAAATTCAGTAGCTTACAATGTCATATATAACCAATCAGTAGAAAATACAATTTAGTCTACTATTGCCCAGAGGGCTTTTAGACACATAAGCCACTGGCTACATAATATGACTGAGAGGGCCATATTGTGATATATAATTAAGTCATTTTAGCAGAAAGCACTTGTTTGATGTGAGAAGATAAATACCAAGAGTAAGTTTATCTATTGTACAAAATAACCTTATAGACCTCATACGTTTGCTGATAGTTAAACTACACTAGGCTAATACTTTGGGAGCTCAATGTACGTAAACCCACCTACTTGAAGGAAAAATGAACTCTTAATTTTCAGAGGTCTTTAATTATTGAATATTTTTTAGTTTGCATCTCTCTGCAGCACGATGTAACTTTTTTTTTTTTTACAACTCTGTAAACAGATTCTGGTAGTGTTCATTGATCAGCTACAGGCAGAGTTGGATGTTGTTTTGGAAACTGGGGAGGATGAGGCAGCTTATGTGAGAAACAGTTGAAGTCATCAGGGGAAGGAGAGATTAGCCATACATCTATGTTAGAAAGATTTCACCAATATCAACACACACACGCACACACACACCGTGCTAAAGCACATCCATGGATTCTAGACCCGACAGCTATTAGAGATGCTCCTCCGGAATAGCAAACACGAGTGCTCTGCATGAACATCTGTTCATTACACTGAAACTACTCCATTACCAGCTGTGGAAATTAATGGAAAACTTGTGCCACAGAGCCACTCAAGCATAGGGAATAGAGACTGCAGTGTATATATTTGCTGTTTCATTATTATGCTTAAACTAAAATGAATATATATATATACACATACATCTGCAGATTAATAGCAGGCGTTTGACCTTTTCTTTACTGCAAGTATATGAAAGAGAAACAAGTGCAGCCGGAAGCAGTGGCATAAAATCAAAGAAACATTAAAACTAGTAAACTGGTGTGTGCAGCCACTGTACTGAATGCAGTCATTTTAAGACTTATTTCTTTGTCGAATTTACATTAATCTGCATTCACATTACAACGCGGCTGTTTATCACAGCTCGCACATACAATCCACCGCTAGCATGTGGACTGTGGAAGATACGGATGGTACTACAAACCCTCAGTGGCATCAGCAGCACTGCATCCTGTCATGCTATTTGTTTACCGTTTGTCTTGTTGCATTATTCTTCTTCAGGAAGCTTTATGCAAGTTATACTGCCCCTTGCACTTCCTGCAGTGCATTACAATAGCAAATTAACATTCACTCTCAAGCTTTGAAGATCAGTTTTTTGTGACATTAAAGTGGTTTTATCTGGCAAGTCAATTACATTGATTATGCTGAGTAATCATGATAGCCCTAATTATCTCCCCTGCTCATCGTAACAGTTATGAACCAAAAATAATCATGATGGGACTCAGTCACCTGGCCCGTCTCCTGAGACAGGCTCTCAGGCATGTCATCCGAGCTTCAGTCAGTCTTTCAAGTCAGTCAATGCCTCCAAATGCCAGTCTATCCCTGCATCCATATAAATGCATTCTTGTGTCAAAACATTATTTTAATAGGAATCCAGTCTGCATTCATATATGTGTTTTAACTTTGTGTAGGAAAAGATCTCCATCCATATCACACCACTGTAAATTATGACTATGACACAGCCATCCATACTCACTGGGCATTTACACTCAAGTGAGAACAGTCTCCACTTCACCTTTGGTGCAGGTTACTCTCAAAATGGCTTTTCTCTTTCACATGTTGGCAGATGCAACATTATTAAATATAGACTTTAGATGCATAGCAGCTGATCCCAAAGACAAAAAAAAGTCAGCCACTCTTTTTTGCATTGCTGCTAAGGTGTGCATGTGCCAACACACTGTGCCGCAATGCTGCATTCAAAGTGTAACGTAAATTCCTCCGTTCCCTCGTTTGCTAGTCGTTCTTTCGGCCTTATCAATTTTTTCTATTTTGTATGTGTAACATGTGCAAAAATACTGTGAATATCAATTAAAGTCAGCAACTACCAAAATTATGACTGGGTTAACAAGTTGTTTTCTGGCATGAGGAGGTATTCTTGATTTTCCTTACTGAGATATCGTTTTTTCTGATTATGCCAACGTCACTTGAATATAACATTCACTGCCGGTCATTCAAGGCTCAGAGGGAGCGAGGCACTGTCGTGTTGACAAAAATATATATGTTATTGGGGCTATTCGTCATGATATCGGACTTATCGGGATGACGTCATAATTTCCTGTTATTGGCCCGATAGTTATCGGGTCGATAATTATCGTGCACCCCTAATGTATAAGTGTTCCCAATCAAGATCAATTCATTGCAATTTAGTTGTAAAGACTTACTTCAGAATACTTCGAAAATATACTGTATGTACAATGGAATTAAAAAAAAAGATTTATAACGAGAATAAAAGTAAGTAACAAATTGTAGAAAATAATCAGGAGATAAAAGTTTTGGAACAGGGGAGTGAGTTCATCTGTGAGTTCATTTGTGACACAGATGTGAGCTGTCATACAGTGAAATGAAATATAGGAATGATCTCCTGAGGGGCGTTTCATGGCAGCGAAGCTGAATGAGTCAGTTGGTAAATGAGCTCTGCTGTCTATAGTGACTCATGGAGGGCATGGGATGGATTATCCGTGATGGAGAGCAGTTTGTTCAATGACCTCCCCTTCCTTCACTGACTCAAACATCTCCAGGTTCTGTCCAATGATTTTTCCAGCCTTATGAATTACTTTATTGATTCTACTGGCATCTCTGGCTCTGATGCTGCTCCCGCAGCAGACTGCAGCACAGAAGATGACATTCACTATCGCAGATTAGTAGAAGTAGCGTCGACTCATCCCATTTTCATACACAGCATCGGTGTTGGCTTTCTCATCCAGTCTGTTGTTCTACTGTATATCAACAGACTTACACTACTTGACAAATTCAACATCCTCATACATGATGTTCATGGGCTTGGTCAGAAGTCTTGACCTCCTAAAGTTGCACACCATCTCCTGGGTCTTGGTGACATTTAGGAGGGAATGAACCCTGCGGGACTACTCCACAAATATGTCAACCAGTTCACTGTCCTCCTACTTCAGTCCATCTATGATATACCACACCCCCGCAGAGTAATCAGAGAACCTTTGCAGGTGGCATCACTCACAGATGTGCTAAAAATCAAATGTGTAGATTGAACAGGTATGATGACAGGACAGTCCCCTGTGATGTCCCTGTATTACTGACCACCACATCAAACAGGAGGCTCCCCGGATACTCATATTTAGGTCCACATGACAGAAAATCAGCAACCCTGGAGATAGTAGATGTGATAACATGCACCCAGTTAAGTGTTAAACTCCAGCCTCTCAGTAGAAGAGGTTGGATGTTATTGAAGCCACTGGGGAAAGGTTGTAATCTGCCTTGCTTGTGTTCTAGCTAGCAGTGGAAAACTGAACAGCTAGAAGATGGTTTCTTTGGAAAAAAATTAACATCCCTCAGTTGATTAATCATGTAGTGAAATTGCTTAGGCTACAAAGGTAGGCTATTATTACCCTTATAGAAACTAGTTTGTTAAAACTACTCAGCTTGTCTTCTTTATGAAAGTCAGTATTCCACATACACAATAAATACGTGAAATTGGCAAAAAATACACTCACCTTTTTACTACACTACCTTGATGAGATGCGAGGGAAAACCTCTAATTCCAAAAAAGTAGGGATGCTGTAAAAAACTAAAATAAAAGCAAAATCCAATGATTTGCAAATCACATAAAGCCATATCTTATTCCCAGTAGAACATAAAGAACATAACAGATACTGAACTGAGAAATTATAACATTTCATGGAAAATATAAACTGAATTTGACTTTGATGGCAGTAACATATCTAAAAAAAACAAAAAACACTGTAGCATCCGCTCTTCTAACCCCTCTTTTAACATCATGGATTCTAGCTGCTGTTTTATCCATCCATCAATCATCTATAACTGCTTAATCCTCTGCAGGGTCATGGGGATCTGGAGCCTATCCTAGCTCACTTTGGGCGAAAGCAGGGGTACACCCTGGACAGGTCGCCAGTCCATCGCAGAGCACTGCTGTTTTATGATGCACCAAATGTTTTCTATTGGTGAAAGGTCTGGACTGCAGGTAGGCCAGTTCAACACCTGGGCTCTTCTCCTGTGAAGCCATGCTGTTATGATGGATGCAGTATGTGGATTAGCATTTTCTTACTGAAATATGCAAGGGCTTTCCTGAAAAAGTCCTTGTCTGGATGGGAGCATATGTTGCTCTAAAACCTCTATGTACTCTTCAGCATTGATGGTGAAGAGATGTGCAAGCTGCCCACACCATAGATGCTAATGCAACCTAATACCAGCAGAGATGCCGGCTTTTGACCTGTCTGCTGATAACAAGCTGGATGGTTCCTCTCCTCTTTATTCCACAGGACATGGGATCCATGGTTCCAAATAGAAATTTCAAATTTTGATTCATTAAAGACGGCAGCGTTACTGGATTGCGTTAACATATGGCCTGATACAGTTTTAACTTGCATTTGTGGACTTCACAGCAATCTGTTCACAGCCAGTGGTTTCTAGAAGTGTTCCTGAGCCCATGCAGTGATGTCCAGGTGACATGTATGCCAGTTTCTAATGCCAGTGCCGTCTTTCAAATTGTCACTCCTTCAAATAGTCTGATTCTTTTGACGAGACTATCTGCTGTAGATGGTGGGACCTATGAAGTCTTTTTGCAATTGTATGTTGAGGGACATTTTTCTGAACTCATTCCAGAATTTTTAGATGCAGGTTTGTCACAGATTGGTGAATCTCTGCCCATCTTTAGATCCAATAGGCTCTGTCTCTCTGCAATGCTGTAAATAAACAACTGCTGTGAAGTCATTGAGGCCAGATGGGGTGGCTTTCTCAGGTATTACAAAACCAAATAGGATGTTTTCCACAACACTGGTACTTTTTCCTGGAATAGACTCAGATTGAAGTTGTATTTCAACATGCGAGACACCTTGACAGGACAGGACTCCACCTCACCTTGCCCGCCATGACAGCCAGGTCATGGGGGGTGGTGTAGGAGGTGGTGGTGTGGGATATTTGATGGCTGAGGAGGTGTTGAGTCTGGTGGAGTGTGCATGGACGAGCAATGGCCCCATTGCTAAGGACGTTGAAGAACAGATTCACCTCGCTGGCTGTGTCCAGGCTGCCCTCCTGCTGCTGACGGTCCTTGATGTTGAAGCCTGTGATCTGCCACATTCGCGCCTACACCTCTCTGATGTTGCTTTGCTAGAGTTTGTCCTTCAGCCTCTGTCTCTATCTACTTTTACAGCTCCTCAGCCTATGCTACAGTTTATCCTTTTTGAACTCATTCCGTTTGCTTATCATGCCTTTGCTTTGTATTTTTCTTTGGCTTGTGAGCTTAGTGTCTTAATAGAGAAATTCACATTTTCTTAAGGTGAGCCTACTGTCACCAGGAATAAATAGGAGTGAGTGTCTGGTGGCCGTAAAAGTATTGTTCTCTAATTCCCCAATTCTGCAAATCTCCAAAAACTCCATTAACAAGGGAATTAAAATCTCAAGCCTCTGAATGAGAGCCAGAATATAACCTTTTCACCCATCATGTTAGCCTAGTCACCCGTCACATGCTGTTCCGTTTTTAAACTGATCTGGTCTGAAAAGCTTAAAATGACCCAAATGTTCAAGAAGAGGTGTAGGAGTCTTGTTTTCGCAACCTTAAATTACAGCATGCTAATCTTATTGAATTCTTTCCACTTCATAAAGATTCCCTAGGTTTGACACCTAGCTTTTTTTTTTTGCTAGCTGGTTTACTGCTGTTGGGTGCTGGGTAGAAAGTGCAATGATGGGCTCATTGGCGTTTTTCAAATGAAAACTGCCAAAACAAGCCTTCCAGGAGGGAATGAGGGACGACAATATTTTAGTGCATATGTTTGAATTTACAATGGAATGTACCTCAAAATAATTCATATGGAGGTCTGGCACTACATAAAAACAGTGTATAAATGAATTGAATAGTGACCTGAAAGATGAGAGGAACTGCATTAGGAGGTTTAGCAGGGATGGATTGCCTTCTTTTGCAACATATTTATACAGCCTGTTGAGAATTAAACATATTACCAAGAAAAGATACATCGTCTAGACATTGATGTTTTTAACAAAGAATTTGCTCGCATTTGTTCGTCTATATGTGGCCCTTCGATGGACTGGCAACCTGTCCAGGGTGTACCCTTGTCTTTAGCCCGAAGACAGCTGGGAAAGGCTCCAGCAGATCCCCATAACCCTGTATGGGGTTAAGCAGGCATAGATAATGGATGGTTAGATCTATAGATAGATGGATCGAGAAGTTGCTAGGCATGTGCACACGTATAACATTGACCAAAAATGAATGCTCCTCTTTTAATCCTATGTATGTTTACAGTAGTGTTGCTCCCCATTCTATTCGAATGGCATGACTTCAAGTATTGCCAAACTGTCACTGTGCTCCTATCAGTTAAAGTTGAGAAAAGTTCATCTTTTTATGCATTGACACAAGTGTAGATAGTCAGATTTTGGCTACTAGTTGGACGCAGGACTCTTTGAAACCATGTAGCTTCTTTGTGCCCCGAGTAGGAAGACATTTGAAACACCCACTGTCAAGCATTTCCTCAACAGTCTTGTGTGACTGCACCGTAAGTATTAGACAAATACAATCTCAGATGAACAACTTTTCACCATTCCATTATCCATCCATCCATTATCTATACCCGCTTAATCCTCTGCGGGGTCATGGAGATCTGCTGGAGCCTATCCCAGGTCTCTTCGGGCAAAAGGCAGGGGAACATCCTGGACAGATCGTCGTTCCATTATTTATTCAACAAAAGTGAAGGAAAACGCAAACTAAATCACATGTACAAGCCTCTTACACAGCTCCATTAAGATCCTGCCACAGTATTTCAATTGAATTCATGTGCGGACCATGAAAGAATCATTACAAATATCTTGATTCTTTTATCCTTTTAGCCATTTTGATATTGATTTGCTGGTGTGCTTCATATCATTGTCCTGTTGCATGACCCAAACATTAACCGAGGTCTTGCTGTCAGATAGATGGCCTTATATTTGCCTCTTGAGTACTGCAGTATTTGCAGGAGTTCATATTCAACTCAATGACTACATGGTGCCCAGGTCCACTGGCTGCAAGACAACCACAGAACATCAGCCCTGGATTACCGTACTTGACAGTGGGTGTGAGGTGTAAAATAGTTACGCTTCTTCTCAGACAGAAGAGGCTTTCATTTGATAGCCTTTCTGAATAAACCATAGGTATTCAGTCTTCTTCTAATTTTGGTGTCATGGAGTTGAACATTTAACAAGCTCAACAAGGCTTATAGAGTCTTAGATGTTACTTTTGGTTTTTAAGTCTTATTCTTTTAATTCCTTTTATTTGTATAGTGCCAATTCACAACAAAAGTCATCTCAAGGCTTTACACAGAAAACAAGTTCACTACAGTCCAGTCAACCCAGTTTAGTTATATTCCCATTCACTCAAATTCACTGAATTTCAGTCAATCCAATTAATTCCAATATAGTCCAAGTTCAAAGTTCATTTCATGTCAATTCATAATAAAGCCTAATGAAGGAACCCTACAGATTGCATCGGATATTAGTTTTCATGTAAATCCTCCATCATGAGAAAACACAAGGGGACATTTAACAGTCTGACCTTGGGGTGAATTTGCTGGATCTCCTGTCTTTAGTACCTTCTACTTGTGAATAATCTTCATCACAGTGGAACTTTTAAGCCCAAATAATTTAGAGATGGTTTTCACAATCCTTTACAGACTGATGGCAAGCAGTAATTGCTTCTTTAAGACCATTATTTGTGTCTTTCCCCCTTGGTATAGTGTTAACACAGAATGCTTCAGAAGACCATAAAATCTGCTTTCATAGTGTTTCTAATGTCTGCACACCTGCTGCTGATCTGTTCATCGGGGGTTGATGATTAGCACCACCTGGCAGCAACTTACCCGCTTAAATCCTTTCAAAGCTGTAAGGTGGTACTTTGTGTTTCCCACATGATTTATTTTCTTTAATTTTTTTTTCACAAATACAGGTTAGCACTGTTGCCTCACAGCTAGAAGCTAGAAGGTTCCTGGTTCGAACCTCGGCAGGGGCCTTTCTGTGTGGAGTTTGCATGTTCTCCCCGTGCTTGCATGGGTTTCCTCCGGGTACTCCGGCTTCCTCCCACAGTCCAATGACATGCATGTCAGGTTAATTGGTGGGTCTAAATTGCCCGTAGGAGTGGTTGTGCCTGGTTGTTCTCTACATGTGGCCCTGTGATGGATTGGTGACCTGTCCAGGGTGTACCCCTGCCTTTTGCCCAAAGTGCGCTGGGATAGGCTCCATCAGATCCCCATGACCCTGCAGAGGATTAAGCGGGCATAGATAATGGATGGATTGGATGGATGGATATTTGACAAATACATGATGGTGAAACAAAAATTATATGTTGGTGTTTCTCCGAGGTTGTATTTGCCAATTACTAAGACACACTGATGAGTTTGCTTAACTTTTGCTTGCTTAACACACATACACACACACACTGTGTCGAGGAAAAATATGAACACTTTTCACTGGGAGCAACATCAGCAATTGGAGGCCATCTTTAAATTCAAACACAGCTGCTGGCCTGCTAATTGTTCTCTGCTCAAAATGTTAATGACTGACTGCACTTCCTGTATCTACAACACTGTATAGCCACTAGGCAAATGTTAATGACTCTGCTCTGCAATTTGCATGCAACTTCTCATGATGCATGACTACAAATGATTAATTCATATCAAGGCTGCAGTCACAGGATTGTACATTTTTGCATTTGATACAAATATATATTTTTCAGTTGTCCAACATTCTGTAAATAAACAAACATTTCTATGTCTGCAAGTGTTTGTCAAATCATGTTTTACATGTTTGTGTTTCAGACACAGAGTTCCTGCATGTCACTCAGTCTGAGCTGGATCCTAATGCTGTTTGCATCCTGAAATAAATAACCTTCATTCTATCAAATAGGCGTAGAACTCTGCAACGGATTTTTGCACTGGTGAACAGAGTGGATGGGAGCTTTTCATTTTCATTTAAAAGCATTCTTTGAAGAACTGCGCCGTGTGAAAACTCAAAGCCCGTTTCTTCCGTGACTACGTGTCTGGTGAATTCCAATTAAACATTGCCTTTAGACATCAGAATGTGAGTGCCACAGCTCAATGAAACATACCTTCACGGAAAATCAATGACAATGAAATAAAAATGAAAACTATTTACTCTGAAGTCAGCCTTAAGAATGAATTCAAAATGATTTGAACAAATGCAGTGTACAGAATATGTTGTAAATTCATGCATACATTCTTCTAATATCTGAAACCAGACTTTTATCACAAAGAAACCCTGAACTTGTTCATTTATTCTGTTGAATGAAAACTGTGGTATTAAGCTGACTGTGGACCCATATTTTAGTTTGACTAATGTCTACAGTTTGGAGGCAGCAACATTAGAATCGTGTATATGCATTAAGTGGTATAAAGTTCATTCCATATTCTAGATTTTCATGGTAGTGTCAAACAGAAAATATGTTTTCCATAAGGACATTTCCGCATAGCTGAAATGATTCATGATGCATTTGCCGCTACGTTAGTTACAAACACGCAACACACGGGTGTTCACACCAGGACATTGGCTTAACAAATGGAAAATGCATAACTGAGAGTAGAAAACAACTCTTTACATGCTCCTGGTCGCAGTACACCACGCTGAATTAAATATCAATGAAGGTGTCTGCCTGAGCTCTATGGGCTCCCCAAAGGAAAAGTTTATCCTACACTTCAATATGGTGTTGAAATACAGAGGTTTGACACTAAAACAGCAACAAATGCTTCCTCATTATTGTGTTCAGAAGGTTTTACAACTAAATGACCTGAAAGAAAATGGTAATTACTGTTTTTTGAATGAATTTCAGGATGAGAATTTCAAGCGTAGAGTAGACCTGACTAGTCATCAGACGAAGAGATGAAGAAAACAACCCAGAGGCCCAGCACACAGCGCTAATGAAAGATCATCACTTTAAAAACATAATACTTCTTTCCCCATGGAACTGGTTCATCTAATTAAAAGCAATTCTGCAAAACACGTGTAAATTAAATGATTAATTAATAGTGTGTTTAAAATGCATATGTGGTTGTTAAACTGAGTGAAAAATCAAACTATCCACCGCTACCCTCATCTACTCCCCAACCCAAGTATGATTCACACTTCTGTGTAGCAACTAGGCATGTAGCAATCACATCGGACCTACTTCATAGTTGGTGTTTATTGGTATGGCCACTCATAACCACTCACTTTGTCAAAATTCTCTCACATGAAGTGGTTCTGTTAACCCTCCCATTCGCAGCCATTTCAGAAAGCATCGCCACTGTACTGAACCGATCACAGCAGAGCAGGGACGGCTTTAGGTGATAACTCATGTAGGAGCATTCAAGATCCATTACTCAAAACGAGCAAGATGGCAGAGGAAACTGCTGGTAACTCCTCGGATCAACAATATTTGCTGCAAAAACCAATAACAGTTGCCAGTGGTTCTAGCCTGCTGCACGTCATTTTGGATGTCGTTTGTTGATGCTGGTCTGCCACTTGCTCTGCTTCAATTCTCTTATTGGTTGTACGCCTGTCCAATGGCATATTGAGGCAGTTTCTTCTTCTGTGTCTGTCAGTACTTCCCTCTGGAGGGAAACAGTGTTATGAAGCCAATCAATGATGTTTGTAGAAGTCCACATTGACCACATGTGTCATTTCTTCTGAGGTGTGACTACGGTGGCTACAGCTACAGTGGAGTTTATACTGCAGGGCCCCCAGCATGCAAAACATAACCGGGGGCCTCGATTTTGACCCCCAAAATTCCAAATATGATTCTTATATCATTTACACGGAACACTCTCCGGCTGTAAGATTCTGAGGACATACATTATTTTAGCTGTAGTTAAAGTAGCAGTCATTTCACACAGCCACCCCAAATCAATATTTGAGACAGGAGACTGCTGCGAAGGCTGGTGGCCAAGCTCCGAGTCCCAGCACAAACCCTCTTGCAGAGAGAGCATGCAGTGCAGGTGGGGCAACAGCCACCACCGGCCTGCTGGGCCCCCCTGCGTAGAGCAAGAGGCCTGAATGATGGAGCTCCATGATTGGCATCATCTGCCGCTGTGGCGGCTGCCAGCTGGACCTCTCCTCACGGAGTGAAGGGGAGTTTGAGCTAAAGGAGGCTTCCAAAGGTCTCTGTGCAAACCAATGGGTTATGTGACCAGATATTTGTCTGATTTCATAAATACAGACTTTATTGACACATTGTCAAACTCCACTATTATCAGGAGTGTTTATTAGAAGAATATGGTATGTCATTGTTTCTCTTAGAAACATAACTCATCAACAAGTCTAAAAATATGTTATTTAGTGAGGTGCTCAGATCATTAGGGTTCTGTGACATCACAGATCCAGATCAGAGTAGATCTGAAAGTTTTGTAATTTTGAAGGAAAGTTTTATCTTTGAAACTGACTAAAGGTTGCTACTCTATGTTTGATCAATTTAAAATGGTGTGAAATTAAAAAAAAAACTATTTTTTTCCCATTGTGGATATTAATAATATGCATGTGAGCATTTTTTAATGTTCTAAAATATGTCTTTGTCACCATTTTGCATGTGGCTGACCCACATGGGTCCATCCCAGCACAAAACAGTTTTTTTCAAACCTGAACCTTGGACTGAATTGAGAAATAAAATGTCAAACTCATGACGCATGAGAAATCAAAATATTTTGATTTCTCATACGATAAGAGCTGTTTTGAAGTTGACGGCTGGTTAAGTTGTTTGACAGAGACACAAGTAAACAGTTGTTCTCCATTATGAGAAGCCACCGCTTTCATTAAAGCATCTTTTAAACTTTCCTCCGAACACAATGAAACTTCTTAATGTCCCAGTAGCTCTAAAAATTTGCATTCAAAGGAACATATTCACCCAGTGGGACATACTCTCTTATAAACAATGACAAACTCCTTCATGAATAATGCATTTATGGGAACTGCTTTGAGAATGTTAAATTCTCAGCCCTAGAAGTTCTTTGGCCTAATACGTTATGCTTGAAGACATGATCCTATGTCTTTGATAATGACATCATCATTAGTAAAGAGGCTACACAAATATATATATATATATTTAAAGAAAAAATGCTTTATTATAATGTTTCTTTTTGGTAAGAAGAGCCTAAAACAACAGTTCAATTATGTTTGTTTTCAAATGGACCCAGACTTAATTGCTCTATTAGTTAATAATATATTAAGCCTTAACCACTTTTAAAGCTCATTCGCTTATCCTAAGCAGAGATGCTAAACATCTTTTTTTTTTTTTTTTTTTTTTTTGGAGGTCATCTGCAGGGAAAGAGATGCTATACATCCAAATTAGCATTAATGAAGTGAGTTATACAAAGCTTTCAAAAGACACTCAATATGGAGTGACAGAAGGAGGTGAGAGGGAGGCATGTATTAACGCACAAGGAACTTCTTTGACACTTTTTAATTGCCACCTTAACCTCTGGTGTCAGAGCCTGTTAGTCACTACAGAAGCATCACAAGCTGAAGGCAGAAGGAAAATATCCAGGCGGTGCACTGCATCAACCTCACTTATCCTCCACATCGTCTGACACTGTTGTTCCCTTATAGTGCTTTGCCAATAAACCACTAAAACTCCCCCAAGGCTCCGGTACACATGACAAACCCGCACTGCTGTTATGACCCTTCTCACTTGGCGCTGGTAAATGTGGCTCTTAATTGTCATCCTCTGTCATCTGGGCAAACTTTAGAGCTATAACCACAGGCATCACTGGGTTGCGGCGAGTACATTGCATAACATAAACTCACCCATAAAGCACAATAAAAGGCTCTTTGCTCTGTGGATTATGGTTGAGGGAGAGGTGCCACATAGGAACGTTACAGGAGTGTAAAGATGAAAGATAAAATTGAAGGCTTGCTGACCTTTTTCCACTGTGTGTGCTGATGGTGTTCTTGTTCCTTTTGACAGTGATAATTTCAAGTTTAGTAAGTACATTAGCGATATCAAATGCAGTGGAGACTGTGGACCTGAGATAAATATTCTTTTTTATATTGTATTTTTGTGTTTGTTTTTGGTTTTCTCATTCTGAGATGTTGATTCAACTGTACATAATGAGATTTCTCTGGGTGAGGTGATTTCAATCTTCTACCTCCACCGCTCAGTTCATTTAAGGTTGAGGTGCACATGTTTGTTTGTTTTTTTCTTTTTTCTTTTTTTAAACGAACTCCAGTGATGACACCAAAAGCTGACTTTAATTGAAAAAAATAGGAAAATCTTTGGTTCTTCTAAATATACATTTGCCTTCAAAATCAAGTCAAGTGTACTTAAAACATCTATTGTGTTTTTTTTTTAAACTTCTTTTTGTTTGTTTGTTTGTTTTGTTTCTTTTTTCCTACATAAAACCATAATGAAAGACATCTATTAATACCGGATCATAGTCTTCGACAAATAAAACCTCAGAATAAGAGAAAAAATTTAAAATATTGACTCCTTGCTCCCATTCAATTATTTTTTTTACAAAAATAAAGCCAAAAGTAGAAAAGAAATAATGTGTGCAACACTAAATACCCCCTCACTGCTTCCTTAGCATTTAAGAGTTGCAACTATGTGCTCTTAATTATTAATCCTTGATTAATTGATCATCAGCAGATGTAAATACCTCTATAAAAACAAATGTTTTATGCCATTCTGCAGCATTCAGGTGTGTTAACACAATGCTAAGAGGGAAAGACACAAGCGATTATCTTTGAAAATGGTTTTCCAATCTCTTCCAGGCTGATGTGCAGCAATGATTCCCACTCTAAATATCTGGAGTTCAACATTCTACACTGAAAGAGATCAGCGTTTGAGATAGTTGCCAGTCTTGCCAGGACTGGATGCCCCATCAATGTACCACAAAGAATGACCAGTCAATGCTCAAGGGGATACAAAAAAAACCCCATATGAGATACATCTCAGACCCTACAAGCCTCACTGAGCATGTTTAACGATCAAGTCCACGACAGCACAATTAGAACATAACTGACCAAGTATCATTTGTCTTGAGATGTTCCCAGGAGAAAGCCTCTCCGTTCTAAGAGAACACTGGACCACAACTGAGGTTCACAAAACTGCATCTGAACAAACCACAAGACTTCTGGATCAATGTTCTATGGACAGATGAGACCAAATTAGTGTCACTTGGCCGACGTTAATGCTAAAACAGATAATTTCAACAGAAATATTCTATACCCACTGTCAAGAACAACGGTTCATGAATGATTATTTGAGGTGGTTTTGAAGAAACATGACCTTGTAATCACTGACTATGACCTCCTCTGGATACCAGAGTATTCCAGAGATCAATGTGAGGCCATCTGCACCACACATCCAGCTTAGTTGAAGTTGAGTCATGCAACAAGACAATGATTTAAAGCACATCCCCATCAGAATAATGGTTTTCAAATGGCTTACACAATGTATATACTTAAACTAATTTAAAAAGCTGAAATAAAGAAAATAAATTATCCAAGATTAACGCAGTAACACGCAGTGTGTCTACCTTTTTTTTTTAGCCAAATTAAAGTGCATTTCTCGAATCCTATTACAATTTAAACCTAATTGATAATAATTACCTGCAGTTAAAAATTAATGCTGAGCTCACTCAGAGGGGCTTCCTGCTTGGCTATGCTCCCAGGTTTAATAGAAATTGTATTTGGTTGTAAAAAGTTGTGTTTCTATATAATCTTGTCAGTGTGGCTCAATGATGGTCTGTGCTGATGTTTTGGTTTGGAATTTTTGCATCATTTCTAATGAATTGTGTGGCCTGATTTTTCTTTTTTTTTTATCTTTTTAGAAAAGAGAAAAACTCATTCTTAAAGGACAATTATCTCTTCAATTTCAATCTCAAAGCAATCAAGAGACTCGTTCATCATTTCAGCATATTCAATTTCTCTTTAGACCAGAAAATGAATGAACCAGAAAAATCATCATATAGAAATGCCTCTGGGAAATATTCCAGTAGCACACTCGACATTTTTTCCCCTCCAAAGACAGTTTTTGACCACATCTAATTAAGCTTAATCAAACTGAAAAATTGCATAGATATCATTATACAACTTTTAAAAGGGTGAAAGCCACCCTGTGTGGAATGTGAGCGGTAATATGTTGTTTAAAACCAAAGAGAGCCTCTGCTAGACTTCAATGCATCTGCTATTCGCCTGTGTTTGTGGTTACTTCTGGACACTCCAGTGAACCATGATATTTTCTTAAACTAAATGCCATGAAGGCATTCAGGCATGAAATGTCAGACTAATTCAGGGCACAAGCACAAAATGTGAGCTTGCAAAGAACTCGCTCAAAACCTCAAAGAGCAATTCATCAAAATGAAAAGGTGGTGCAAGAAGAATGATGTAAAAAGAAAAAAAAACAAATGGTTTGCAAGCACAGATCAAACTGATTTTGTAACAAAAAAGTGTTTTTAAAATCTCAGTTTTGAATAAAATTTTGCTGCTTAGTGATTCTTGGTGGTAGATCCATGATTTTGATGCCTCTTATTATTGGAGCATTCAGGACAGTCTGTTAGAAAGATGATCAAACACATATCTGACAGAGTTTAGGTTTGTATAAAACTGTTGTGATGGACAACAGCATGGCTCCTGTTCCAAAAGATAGTTCAGAGAAGTCTACAAAGCAGCTATCTGAGGATCAAACATACAAAGTGCAACACACCAAGAGATAATCAGTCAAATAATATTGGATCCTGTACATTGATTTCAGAAAACTCACAATACATTATAACTTCTAAAGCCATTTTTTTCCTTAAAGGAATAATAGATATGATTCTTACATTTACTTTCACTTTGTTTTCTTTGCAGATACTTTAAATATCACTCTAATGTCATGTCTTAATATATTTTTATTTTTGAACTCCAGGCCTCCAACACATTCACAGTCACACTTTACCACTTTAGAAAGCATAAATTGCCCATCCCTTTCACAACACTTAAAGGAAAATTCCAATTTAAACAGCCCTAGGTCTATTAATAGATAGTGAGGAGTGTAAACTTTCATTAGGGAGCAAAACAATGTGAATCGAAGCAGTTTTGTAAGAGAACGGCATATATGTTTGCAATTAATGGCAATTAATGTTAGCACAGTGGGTAATGCAGCTACATCAAAATAAATTACCATTTCAAGCCTTTGGCAAGACTGGGTAGGGTCCCTACAGACAAACCTGTAATTGTGTAGGAGGTGTATACAGGCTTTACACAATCTTAACTTTGTATGTGTGCAGAAATTATATTAAAAAATGACTCTACGGGAATCTTTCTTTGTTTGATGCTACGTTGCCACAGGTCCATACAAGTTGATCACCAATGTTGCTCAAACTACTAGTTGTGTCATGGCTACTGGACTTCTAGTTTTAGGTTGAAACAATTCACTACTCATCCAAGTAGCTCCATCAGTCTAAGGGAAAGCTGCTATTAAATCTCAAATTTATCCTTCAGGTTGGTTTCACTTCACATCTGGCCTGAAAAGGCTTCTTAGGTTTGAGCACAGATGAGGATCTAATGACTCATGTGACCCCTACTGGATGCTGAAGAGTGTGTCCTCTCTGGAAGACATTTGTTGTGTTCCTTGACTTCCTAGGAACATATAAAAGGGCTTCAGGGCTTCGGGGTTATATCTGAGGCTCCCAGCCCTGTTAAGAAAGGGTTTTTCCAGTTGGACATGTATGGCTTCTCTGACCTCTCTCTCAAACTAACTATCTTCTCCGTCCAAAATATGTACATTATTATCTTCAAGTGAGTGCCCTTTACTACTGTGGATCGATGCAACAGGAGGAAACCTCATGGCTGCTGCCTCTAATATTTGCCTATGTTGTCATGGATATACTTCAATCAGACACCTCAGGCGGTGAAGACTCAAACACTTAATTAGTGAGAGAATATACTTAAGTTTTGGTGTCCACGCTCTGATCAAGCCCCGTCTATTAGGCTTTCACTAAGATATTGGGGGTAACGAACATAACTCAGCTACCCTTCGGAGGCCCTTTACAGCCTACAGGTGGATGCCTGGAAGGAAGTGGGAATTTTAGGAGTGACAGCGAGCTTGGCGGATGAAAATATCCGGAAGACAAATACCGATTACTCCTTAAATATAGGAAGATGGATGAGGTGAATCAATTAAAATGAGCAATACAGAGGGGTTGGGGCAAACATATACACTGCATAGATGATCTGTCTGTTCTAACTTGTGGGGGTCATTTCATTTATACCAGTCCAGTTCTGTGGAAGCAGGAGCCATGAAGTCTCCTCCTTCTGTGTCTATTGAGAATGGTTGGCACACTGGTAGTCATCTAGTTATGAACTTATGCTAACTGCAGTGTCTGGACCCAGATGCCTGTAGAAACAATTCTTTTTGGACACTTTTTGGAAACATGCAGTTCTAATTACCTCAAATTGTCTGTCAGGATCAGACACACACTATTACTTATGAGGAATGACATTTTTGAGTCCTGTCAGAGGCTTAAAATATCAGTTTATCGGCTCCAGTACTCCTTAACATTAAATGCAAACACGTGCTGCGTTCACACTCAAAACGGTTTTGATTCAAAATTAGATCTAGAACTTTTTTTTTAAACTCTGGAACGTTCATTTAAAGCCTCACGGGCAGAAGGTTCCTGGTTCGAACCTCGGGGGGGCCTTTCTGTGTGGAGTTTGCATGTTCTCCTTGTGCTTGCATGGGTTTCCTTCCCACAGTCCAAAGACATGCGTGTCAGGTTAATGGGTGGTTCTAAATTGGCCGTAGGAGTGATTGTGAGTGTGCATGGTTTTTCGTCTACATGTGGCCCCGCGATGGACTGGTGACCTATACAGGGTGTACCCCTGCCTTCTGCCCAAAGAGAGCTGGGATAAGCTCTGGCAGAACCCGGTCACCCTACATGGGACTAAACAGATATGGATAATAATGGATGGATGGATGTTCTTTTAAAAAGGTGTTCAGGCACTGAGGAAGCAAAGCAATGAAACAGGTGGGGCAGTCGAGTACCTGTACCTAGTTCTTCCACAGCCATGCCTTTATACTCTGTGCAGAATGTGGTTTTGCATTCTCTTGTTGAGAAATGTATATGAATGTTGCCTTGAAGGGAGCAAATGTTGCGCCAAAATCTCATTGCATTTTGCTGCTTTAATGCTCCCGTCCCAGAAGTGTAAATTACCCTTTCCAAGTGCATTGATGCATCAAGGAGCCTGGCTGTCTGGAGCCTGGCTGTCTGGATTGTCTAAGAATCCAAAGTAAACTGTTCCAACAACACAGCCATTTAATAAAGTCAACATTAGGCTGTTTCGTTTTTGGCATATTACATTTTAGTAGCATTTGTGAATGTTGGTCCACACTGTAATGCTTGACAAAAGGTTGAACAAAGTAATCCCTTGCCCATGTGGCTATATCAACATTTGATGAATAAGCTTACAGGGTCAACTGTAGGCTTGTGTCCTTGCCCTTTATGCAGTAAAATCCCTTGACACTGAAATTATACACTACAGAAGGAGAATTATGCAAAGCATGTCTAATCTTTCTTTGAGGAACATTGTTTTTAAAATTTTCAGTGGTTTTCTCATGCATTTGTTGACAAATCAAAAAAAACCTCTATTACAATCACTTGTTTACATCAATAACTTCAACTGTTGGAGCTATGACTTGTCTTTGAGAGATATATCTCAACATATTAATTGTAACTAAGTGAAATAGGGAATGGTTGTGTAACACATAAATATGAGTATGTGTGAGCACTTAGCTCACCCTGTCAAGATAATATTATCGTGAAAGAAACAATGCATCACTAATGCTCTCATCTAACTGCATGTATTGAGCACTTCTGGGATTCATGAGTGAGTAATTTGCAACCCCAATTCCAAAAGAGTTGGGACTCTGTGTAAAACGTAAATAAAAGCAGAATGCAGTTATTTGCAAATCTCATAAATATTTGATTCCCAGTAGAACAGATAGAACATATCCGGTGTTGAAACTGAGACATTTTACCATTTCATGGAAAATATAACCTCGTTTTGACTTTGATGGCAGCAACACGTCTCAAACATGTTGGAACATGCCAATGCTTACCATTGCAGAATCCCCTCGTATTATAACAACTGTCTGTAAACATCTGAGAAGCTTCTTGAGTTTCAAAAGTGTTGTCCCATTCTTGGGTGAGGCAGGATTCTAGGTGCTTAACAGTTCTGGGCCTTCATTGCCGGATTTTTCATTTTATGATGCGCTAAATGTTTTATATAGGTGAAAGGTCTGGACTGCAGGCAGGCCAGTTTCAGCAGCTGGACTCGTCTCCTGTGAAGGCTTGCTGTTGTGATGGATGCAGTAGGGGGGTTAGCATTGACTTGCTGAAATATGCAAGGCCTTCTCTGAAAGAGACGTTGTCTGGATGAGAGCACATGTTTTTCTAAAACGTTTACAGACTCTTTAGCAGTGATGGTGCCTTTCCAAATGTTCCAGCTGCCCACACCATAGACACTAATGTAACCCCATACCATCAGAGATGCAGGCAAGCTGGGTGGTCCCTCTCCTCTTTAGTCTGCAGGATATGGCATCCATAGTTTCCAAAAAGAATTTCAAATTTTGATCTTAGATCAGTTTTCCATTTTGCCTCAGACCATTTTAGATGAGCTTTAGCTCAGAGAATATGGCGGTGTTTCCCAATCATCTTCACATATGGCTTCTTCTTTACATGATACAACTTTAACTTGCATTTGTTGATCCCACGGTGAACTGTGTTACAGTGATTTGTTGAAGAGGAACCCAGTAGAGACTCATGTCTGTTATTAATGCAGTAATGCCCCGGAGATCCAGTTTTGACTTCAGTCCCTTGCTCGCAGAGTGTCTGTGACACTGACTGATTCTCTGGACCTTTTGATTAAAGTATGCACTGTAGATGGTGGGATCTTCAAAGTTGAAGTTGAAGAACATTTTTCTGAACTTGTTCCAGAATTCTTAGATGCAGTTTGTCCCAGATCAGTGAGCTTGTGTCCATCTGTACATCCGAGAGGCTCTGTCTGTCTGAAATGCTCCTTTTATATCCAGTCGTGTTACTGGACCTGTTGCCAATTAACCTAATTTGTTGTCAAATACATCTGCATTTTTTTTTGCGCCAATTACTCTTCCAGCCTTTTGTTTCCTTGGTTTCAACATTTTTGAGATGTGTTGTTGCCAACAAAATCAAAATGACCAAATATTTTTTATGAAATGGTAAAAACAAAAAAAAATAAACATTTGATATGTTCCCTCTTTTTTATGTTCTTCTGGGAATAAAATATGGAAAATATGCATCATTTTCAAATTATTGCATCCAAACCTTTCTGGAATTGGGGCTGTAATTTGCTCTTTTTGTCAGAAATCCCACTTCAAAATTCATGTCAGTCATAATAATGATTGGTACAATGCTTTAAATGTTGGTTTTCTCAGTTTCACTTACTAAAGGCTTCAGTTTGAATGGAAAATTGGAAGATTTGCATCAAAAGTCCATTATTTTGCCAAGAGTCCAAAGAACGCCTTTGGTGATCTTTTTTTTCCATCACAATCATTTCCATGCATTGCATTGTTCTTTTACACAATTGACTGTGCAATTACTCAGCACATAAAAAATGCTCAATTTGTACTAAAAGTGAGCAGGATGATAAATAATTATTTACATTTCTAAGAGGATACAACTTAAGTTAACTTAGCTGGATTTTGGTGCAGCACCAGACATCACATTCATTCATATGGAAACTGGGTGAGATTAAGTAAACTTAATCAAGATTTATTACAGACACTCATCTAAATTAATCTTTACTGAAAGAGACAGTTGAGGTCAAATAAAAATGATTGTGATTTAGATCTTCCTGAAGCAGTTTTGCACCTCTGCCTCTTTAGCTGTTTCTATGTTGCAATTGCACTGCTGAACTTTTGCCAGCCAGAATAATGAAGCCTTAAAAGTCATACATAATTAACCACTGAATATTTATTAGCCTAAACCCCAGAATGCCCCAGGATTTGTAGAATAATATCAAATATGAATACCCTTGTAATGAATGTAGACGGCTAAAGATGAGATGGGTGTGATGATAAGAAATGATGCCATAAGGTTTGAGAAATTAGACAAACAGTTATGCATGTCAAAATACCTCACTCTTAAAGGCTTCTCTGTGTGTAATTATTTATTCATTCTTTGTCTCACTGGGGTTGATAATTTGACTCACAAAACAAACAAACAAAAAAATCAAACAGTTGCAGTACACCATTATATTATTTAAACATTCATAGAGTCCAAGTGTGTTGAAGTGTACATTAATGGTGTCAAAGTTTAAGTGACTCTGAACCTTTACTCCCGGCTCTGGACTTACTAAGCCAGACATTTTCGCCTCCGGCAGCATGTGATGTTCTGCAGCTACACTGACCTGATCTACAAACACAACCAGCTCCCGTCAATCATTCTACCAGGAGCAGTGAAAATTAGTACTGAGTTGCAAATAAGCAGAGTTTTTGATAACCAGCAGTCTGTAATGTCAGGTGGAGCATATTTGTTATTGATATTTGCAGATAATTAAACTCCATGAGTGACAAGTTGTGTTTATGGCCAAACACAGCTTATAATTCGTCAAACAGATTTGGGGATTCTTTTCATAGCAGTTTGCTTTCATAATGATTTTTTATTTGTTTATTTTTTTCCCCAGGTATCTAGTCCTGACCATTTCTGCACTAGTCTTAAATCTTCACTGCTTGTCAATTGTTTATACAAGGAAAGATTAATTTAAGAGTTTCTAAATCACTTTTCAGACTCATGAGCATCTGCTCGTTTCATCTGCAGGCCTTTGAGACCTCATGACATGATAAAACCACTGACTTCTCCAGCAAAAAGAGCACAAGTTAAAACCAAGTGCCAACATTCCAACTTCATCCATCGCCAGATGGATGATCCATCACAACTGTTTTGGGGTCTTATTTTTTTTTTTCTTTTGTACCGAAATTAGGTAACACTTCAGATGCTCCCTGTTTGAGGTTGCCACAGTGGAGTGAGTTGCAAGAGAAGGTTGACACAAATTTTACGCTGGATGCCCTTCCTGATGGAACCGGCATTCAAATCCAGAACCTCCCATATGGTAGGCAACAGCACTACCACTAAGCCATGGGGATGGCGTTGTGGTGACATTGTACAAAGCAACAAAGTTATTCACAATTAGGGGTTTGGGGCCTAATCTTCCGCCAAATCTCCTAAAGCCGGTATTAAGGGATAGTGGGTAGCGGGAGGGGCGTTCCCCTTCAAAGAACGCAATCTTCCACCTTCCTAAACCGGCTATCCCACCTCTGCTACCTGCTATATTATGCATAGGAGTGGTTAGAGTGTTCCACCTGTTACACCAATCAGTGCATTCGTAGCCTTTAAGAACTGGTTGTGCAACCTGCAAGCCGCTAACCGTAAACCTCTCTGGAGCATCTTTTTATCCAGATCAGAGCAGCTCTCATGCGCAGCTCATCTGTGACTCTGCTGTAGAGCTTCCTCCTCTTCCTTCCTCCTCCTCCTCTGCACTGATATATACATATAAATACTTTTACACAGACAATTTCTATCGGCTACCTGAAAGTCCCAGATAGTTGGTGCACTCCCGAAAAACACACTTTGGTTATCTATGGTTTAACTGGCGAGCAAGCACTTTAAGACGATCTCTGCCATTTTCTCAGGGGTTCAACTGAGGCCAAATCACTCTTTTTATACAAGAGTTAATTCGAGAGGTAGAGCCGTTTGTGCATGTCCACATGTGACCAGGTGGACGCACATTGATGCCATTTGGACGGGCTCTTGTATGTGCCGACAAACTCGGTATCTTGCGATCACGGGTAGCGGGTGGTCAGACCACCCGCTACCCAAGATACCGGAAAGGACAAAAGGAAAGGACAAAAGACACGCCCATTGCCACACCTACAATGTGAGTAAGGGAGTCGGCATAATGGGTAGCAGCTTTAGGGAGCGGAAGATTGCATTAGCGATTAGTGGAGGTTCCTAAACCCGCAATTTTCAGTTAGCGGCTAGTGGAAAGTGTACAGTCAGGGCCTTGGTCTCCTGATTGATGATGGGCATCGCTGCCATCATTTTTGCTGCAACGTTTAGCATTTTGATGCCTGAGCATAGCTTTTGAGCTGTGAGTAAAAACCAAGCATTCATGTTTTAAAGAGAATATGTTTTGTCATGGTGTTAATTGCAGTAACAGACCACAGCGACGATGTGGGTTTGCTCAGAGCGGTCCGACAAAACAGCTAAGGTGCTTGTGCTAGACGAGCAGCGGTTAAACGCAGCAGTCATTTCCAATGCCGCCAGTGAAACCACATCTGAAACAGAAGGTCCCGCTGCAGACAAGAGTCTAATCTTTGGCACCTAACAGGAACGAATGACCATAAATCAGACTGAATGACCGACTGACTGAATGTAGTGGAATGAATGAAAAACAAATAAGTAAAAGGTTGAGAAATCTTAGGTATCCAGCCGTTGTGCTTATTTTTTTTTCTGCATGACTGTGTACAGTGTACAGTGATCTCTTGCCACTTTGCGGTTTAAGTTCTGCGGTTTTAGTTATTCGTGGATTTTTTCACAATATATATAATATAATTTAAAAAATATTTAAAAATCGCGGACACATTACAGGATGTTGTGCGCATTCTCTCACAGTGAAGAAATGCTATGAGCCAGCCTGGCCCCTTTAAGAAAGTAGCCTTATGGGTAATGATGTGGCCTTATGGGTAATGATGTGGCCTTATGGGTAATGGAGTGTGTGTGTCGTGGGATGGCAGAAGAAAACGGGGTTAGATGAAAAGTGGAGTGAGCATAAACATCAGCCCAGCGTGTATAGATTTACATTCTCTGTTAACCGACAGGAGCCGAACAATACAACCTGTGTGATATTACAAGTTCCTGCAGTGCCAGAATAAAGTGCTCGTTCCATGCAGAGAAAACCAGACTTTTTTGTTTTGTTGTTGTTAGCGTGTTAGCTGCTAATTACGAGGCAAAAATAGCACAATACCAACAGAGGCTGTGAAGGTAACAGAAAGACCACAGTTGAGCCTTTGTCTTATTTCGCTTTTTTAAATATATTTTAAACACATTATTGAGGCTCGGGAGGGCTCCGGTTCCAGATCCCGGATTTTGATTGCTGCGGGGGGGTGCCGGTCCCCATTAACTGCAGAAAAAAAAGGGATCACTGTACAGCTTTCATTTCCTTTCAATTGATTTTGCCTAGGGAGGATTTGTAGTTGTTCGAAACACTGTTGATAAAATTATGAACAATGTGAGGCTGCTTCCTGTGTTATGATGAACAAATAAATAAGCTACACTGAGCACAGTGTTAAGAATATTGGAAAACAGTGCCATTGTATGATGTTTTGTTTTGTTTATTTTATATTTTACTGGAAACTAATAAGTGGTGTTTTATGGACAGACTGAGGGAAACAAATAAATAAGTGGAAGAAGGCCAGGCTATTTTCCAGCACACCCAGCAATCTGTTTCCCAAAACACATCCACTAGGTTTTTAATCTCTTGTTTGTACTGCCAATGCTTATGAAAGAGAAAAAATAAAACCCATGAATTGCACACATGTAGAAAAAAAAAAAATAGAAAATTATAGTACTCTTATAAAGGGATCAGTGCAAGGAAGCAAAGCAAACACAATTCTCCTTCAATCCATGCTTTCCTAATCAGGACGAAACCCTGCAATCATTTTGACAAGAGGCGAAATTTCCCTGTGGTGGCGTTAATGTCCATCATCAAAAGCCCTGCTGCTCCAATGGTCATCGATGTTCATTGAGAATAATTGTTGAATCAGACATCAGGCTTAATTTACCTGAACAGTTGACTGAAATAGTATCAATGCTCACATGGAGAAGGAGGAGTACTGAAATAGAAGATGCAACTTGTTTTTATTTGGGATTGGCTACATCAGATGATAAATCACAATCTTCCCTGCTGCTATAATCCTCTACATGACCTAGAAGGGATCTGCAGCAAAAAGCCACAATATAACACTCTTTCTGGTATCAATCAAACTGACTCGATACACAGAGTAAAAAAACAGAAAAAGAAATGTGAAAAATATTTACTCCTTCAGCTGTGACTGCTCATAAGCTCACTTTTGCTGGTTTTTGTTTGACATGTCTGTGTAATGCAAATGTCAGATCATTTTATGTTTGTTTTACATGAAATGGAGGTAAAACTTTCTCTGAAGTCCATCTTAATTCTTGAAAAGAAAAAAAGGAAATCGAACCATCATACATAATTCACGCTGCCTTTCTCTTGTGCGATTTAAGGTTTTTCATTTATTTATTTATTTTTCCTCTTCATTTTTGCTGGAGGGACATGAAAAAGAGCTTGCACAAAGTGAAAGCTTAGTTTCCCTGTGTTTGTAGTGGGCTAGGGCGCGCTGCTCTCACAACAGTCGATATGCCAGGCTGGTTTGATTTCCCTCGGGATATGAAGGCTATCATATCACCTGGCACTTCCTTTCAACTCTTTCCCAGTTCAATTTATCGGGAACGAACAGAGTTCAGATCTCTGCTTTGTGGACTTCAAAAGATGGCTTTAAACCTGAAATAAACATGTTGAAGAAAGCATCTCAGTCGCAGATGTAGACCATTCTCCGCAACACGGACTTCATATGATCACTCTGCTGGTACTTACTAAAGTGATAAAGGACAGTTAGATTCTTACAACTGCTCCATGTTCAAGCATTTATTGATTTTTGTTGGTGTTAGAAATATGACCCTTAACCTCACACAGCAGAGAGGTTAAAAGAGACCTCAGCTTTTATGCCCTGAAGCTGCTCTACGTTGTGATACCGCTCCAGACCAAATGAAAGCAACGTTATCAGGACACAATTCACGAGTCAGACCCTGACTTATGACACACACTGAAGAGCACAAATCCTCCTCCACCATGCCACACCGCTAGTAGATATATGGTGCAGTGACACCTTTGTGCAACAGCTAGTATAATATTAAAAATAAACGAATTATAGTAGTATAAATATTAAAATATGTAAGCAACAAAAAGCTTAGCTTACTTATCAATCTGGAAAAAAAATGTTGCCACTTTTGCGTTATATTTCATACCTTTTGTTTGCTAAAACTATCTCCATTGGGGAAAAGCAAAGCTCATGTTGCATTTCTCTATTGCTTCTTCCTTTCAACTTTATACACGTTTTTTGTTGGAGGTGGTGGCGGTCAATAGATTGTATGTGCTAGAGAGCAGGTGCTGAGTTAAAATCAATTTGCAATGACAGTGTTTGTGTGTTGTGTTCACATTCCCTCCTCTTTGCACCGTGAGTTTTGCGTTCTGTTCATGACAGCCCGTTTCTTGCTCTCTCTCAGTGACTGGAGCTCCAGATATCTGGCATGCAGAAGAAATCTGTTGACTGCAAGAGGCTAGTCTGATGCCAAACAGGAAGTACATTTAATTACAGTTCCTTGGCTGACCAGGAGGGGCTGGCTCTCTCAGTGAGTCAGTATCCACTGACACCGATGTTCAACCGTCCAACTTTGCAGCAGCAATGACATTTACACAGCCTGGTTCAAAAAATGGTTTTGGTCTCGATAGTTAGATTTCACATCCATGACAACTGCATGGGTGAATTCTTTCGTACCACATCTGATAAAATGAAACAAAGCAACAAATTAAGGCATATTTAAGAGCGAAATCTTTTGTTCAACTACTGGCATAGCCAGTGGCTAGCTGTCTTCACCACGACTACGAAGGAGGTGGCACAAAATAGTCGGTACCAACAGCATACAAGTTTATTTTAAAAGACAATCGCACCACAACAACAGCAACAGTAACACCAGCCAAACCATCTCCCAGCCGTGGTCTTGCCAACTGGTCCCACAGCCCATCAGCAGACCCCCACGATGCCAGCAGTGATCAACAAAGCTGTGCAACCTGGCGGCAGCAGAAAGGCAGCCACACAGGATCAGCTCGCGGAGCAGCCCTCATCGCAGCAGCCACACATTAGTCTGGAGATGGACTTCTTATAGGGAGCAGAACCACCGAGCCCAGGTGTGTCTCCTCACACTGATGACTCTCCACCTGCAACACAAAAAAACCCAAAAACAACCAACACCACCACCTAGTGTACAGGTGGAGGAGTCACCACAAGAGCGCCATGACTGGCTGTGGCTTGGCCTGAGAGGGTCCTGGGTCCTCCAGCCTCCCTCCAGATATGGTGTCCTTACAGATTGCCTGAAGCTCCGCCGACTCCCAGCTGCGACAAAGCCACAGCTCGTAGAGGCTCCGGCCCGATCCAACTTCTGCCCTCCCTTCCTTTAACTCCAACATTACTCGTTTCAAATTTAATTTCAATTGCAACATCTGAAATTGAAGGTGGATTGACAGATTCGATTTTAATGAAAATCATGTGACATTAATTACAGGTTAGCATGTTATGTTAAAATCTTTGACTGGTAGTCACTCAGAAATATGCTCCTGAGCACAGAGTAGTTGTTTTTTGTTGTTATTTTGATCAAATGTGCCCTTTAAAATAGTATTTGTACAACAGAGAGTTTGAGTTTTCTGAAAACTCTTCGTATCACCATCAAAGTGGTTATTTCAGAAAAAGTGTCACCCCGATCAAAACAGTGCAGCAAAATGTATATTTCCATATTTGCTGACCTTGTTGAAGACAAGGAACTCTTTAGTGAAGACAAAGTAATTCATATTCTGTCAGAAAAAAAAGAGTGCCAGGAATCTTCTCATTAAAACTGCCCTGTAAATCAAGCATGGACGAGTTCTGGCCTTATTACATTGTGGTTTTAATAAAGCTGTCAATTCTCAAGATTATGCTTGTGACCTCTTTTTATGTGAGTCATCTTAATGTTCTCTTGGAATGGGTTTATAAAGCTTCATAAAGCTGCTGCCAAATCATCATACTTCATCAAACACCTATAGCCTTCCATCTCAACTCCAAATTCATATTTATAAACACAACATATTCCCATCTGTTTAAGAGTACAAAACATTACCGCAAAGAGACTCGCATCTGTCTGTAAGGAAGCAAATCTATTGCTGCAATAAGGTCCATCCATCCATCCATCCATCCATCCATCCATCCATCCATTCCTACGCCAGCTTCATTCTGCTCAGGGTTGTGGAGGGGCTGGACAGCTTGAGTGTCGCTGGACGAGCAGCATGGCTGCCAGTCGAACACAAGGCTCTAGACATAGTCTTACAAAAGAGTGATGAGATGCTCCTCATCAGAACAAACACATCTGAATAGGTCAGTCAAATAAAGAGGATGACTATTTAAATAGATAACTGCCGTGGAGAAGAAAAAGGGGGAGACCAAAGAGGAGATCTCTAGACATGCTGAAAGAGGATATAGAGCTGGTTGATATTGCCGAAGGAGATCCGCAAGGCAGGGTAAGACGCACCAGTGACCAGCTCCGGTGACTCCTGTAAAGAAAAGCTGAAGACCATCTTCACTGCTCGTACAGCTGACAAAACAATTCTACATTTCAAAATTGTTGTATGATCTCTCACATAACTTATAAATCATCTAATATCAGTCACTCATATGGCTGCATTTCTCCATCTTTTAAATACTGCTGCTGTTCATTGAGGTTTGTGAGCATTCATTTAAAGACAGGTCTCTTGAGGTCTCGGAGCATTTCACTTGCCATTCAACAACCTCGATTATTTTCATTTTCAGCTATTTGAATGTAAATGTACTAGTGTGCTTCTAAACACTGTCCTGTTGTATGACCGAATTTCAACCAAGCTTTACCTGTTGGACAGAGGCCTTATACATTTATTTGCCTTCATGGTCCACTCAATGACTCCAAGGACCCCACATCATGTGGCTGCAAAACAACCCAAAACATCATCCCTCCGCTGTAGTGCTCAATAGTGGGTATGAGATATTTCTACTGAAATGCTATGTTTAGTTTTCGCCAAACACAATGTTGCACAATTAAAGCCAAACAACACAACTTTGGTCTCATCTGCCCATAGGACATAGTTTTAGATGTCTCGTGGTTTGTTCAGATGCAGCTTTGCCAACATCAGTCATGCATCCATATTCTTGTCAGAAGTCCTTGCTGTCGTAAACTGAACATTTAAGCTGCTCGGTGAGGCCTGCAGGGTCTGAGGTGTAATTTGCATTTCTCTGAGTATTGCACAATTTGTTCTTCAGGTACATTTGCGCTTGCATCAACTGCTGGAATGATTGGTAACTGCCTTGAATACTTTCTACTTGTGAACAATCTTTGGTGAGGGAGAATGTGGATCTCCAAATTGTTCCACATTTCTACAAAAGCAACTGCTTTTATAGAGGTTGCCCAACCCCCACCATGACAGATGGTCAATTTGTCAAGTGCAGATTATTAGCAGCACCTGATGGCAACTTAACCTCTTAAACCCAATGGAAGCAGTTACAGGGTACTTAGTTTAACCCATGTAATTTTGTTTTTGTTCAATAAAGTCACAGTGAAAAAAGTTGTGTTGCTGCTTACCAGAGGTTGTAATTTCCTAATACTAAGACCTGTTATAATAAAATTTGAATTTGCTTTTGCAAAAAATTAAAAAAAAAAAATAATAAAAAAAAAAAATCAAGAGGATACTAACTTTCGTACACCTCCATCATTCATCGTCATTTTTTCTGAAATGATGGTAACGATACTGAGCTTGGTGAAATTATGTAACTTTTCAAATAAAGTTAATTATGTAAAAACAAGAATGACAGCGAAGTCCGCTCTTGTTTGTGTGTTCAAGAACGTCTGCAGAGAAGTTGCACATGGACAGCCCAGTCTAATTCCAATAACAAGCTACAGAGAGCAAATAAATATGTCCTTAGAGCTGGGGACATGAAACAAAGTAGATACCGGGCCTGCAATACACACACTGCTGTTCAAAGGAGTGACTTGTTTTTTTTTTTTTCGCCTGTGGCTTAACAACTCGTTCATCAGCAGCTACACTCAGCCAACCAAGCTGGGTTTGCAACTGCAGCCTTTAATCTGCTGTGTGAGACGAGTGTTGTGCTGAATTTTTCAGGTGTTCCTGCTGCTAACAAAGTTGGGTTTGCTGTGTTCCTCAGACTCCCCGTATATCATTATGTGTCTGTTTTTATAATGACTAACTTGCAGAGGTGATGTTCATTGTGGGTTTTGGTTACAATACATCTTTTTTTCATTTGAAAGCAGAAAGATTGTGTTTTTTTTTTTCTTTGTGCGCAGGATTTGTATAACAACACTTTCTTATTCTCATAAATTTCATTTTCAGGTTATAACTTAAAGATTTACCTGTCTGCCATTGGCCCTGACAAAGGCCTCCTCTGAATTTTTAACATGGTCAGTGTATTTTACCATGCAGCTTCCCCAGTGTGATGACCTGCTTGGAATTGCCTCTGGCCCCTGAGAAGCCTCCAGTTTTTCGACTGAATGCTGTCCCTGGTTCTTTGTGCTGCTGTGCTGCAGACACCACCCTCCCTTCTACAACTGACACTCTGTACATACACTTGAGCTACACTTAAAGCAAAACCATGCATGTTTGGCCCCAGGGACTCTTTTCCAAGGAACTAAATAATTACCTTAATCCTATGGTTGTTTGTCTTACGAGTCTGCAATGCGTCTCCCTCCTACAGGGTTTTGCTGCAGTGTGGGTGGCTGTGTGTGACTCTGAAAAAAAAAAAAAAAAAAACAGTTCATTTCTCTGATGCCCTGTTCTGTTCTCTCTTACCATTTTCTCTCCTCAGTCATTATTCATCTAGTTTGACCATTACAAAAATGGTTGAATGGTTGAATGTTGTGTTGACAAACAATAGCCATTCTTTTTGTGGAAAATTAAGTTAACAGATTGTACAAACTGTGGCACAGCTCAGGTGTGAGATGACCATAGGCTGCATAAAAAGAACTGAACAAACCCTCTCTGACATCGCTCAAGGATTTTCTAAAGAGTGGTTTTGAAGTGTCTTTTTTGACTCTCTGCACGGCACTGTAGTGGCAGGAACTGACACCGCCTATTCTGCAAATGCGCAGAACAAACAGAGAGCGGTTGGCCCGCTGGCCTTGACCGGGTGGTTTGGCAGTGCAATTGGCTGCCCGTTGGCTAGTGGTCCAGTTGGTCAACTTAAAAGACTTCTGATTTTTTATTTTTTTATTTTTATTTTTATTTAGTGTAGAGGGACATTGTATATTAATCAACATTTAAAATGTAAATATATCCACTTATAGCCAGAAGGCTAATTTGCATTGGCAGTCCTCCTGTAGGACTCAATAAAAAACTACATGCAACATTACGTGACACACAGTATCAATAATACAAAACATAGAAATAATCAAAGAGGAGGACTCAGATGTTCATAAGATGGTAAAGTGCAAGTGCAAAAGTGTTTTTAGCAATATGATGTAAAGTGCTCATGTTATTGCACATTGCCCATTTGCACAGGTTTTTAAAGTGTATAGTGCATTGTACAGAGTTTTACAGTGTATTAGCAGGTTCGCATACATGGTTAAACCCATGTAAGCAAGATTGTGTATAGAGTATTTAAATATATATGTACACACACACAGGTCTCAGGCCAGGTGTGTTTTCAGCAGGTGAACAATACAATAAAATACAATAAACAATTAATGATCACAGATTTGAGATGTTTTCCCTTAAAGGAAGAGTAGGAGGGACAATCCATTATTGCAGCCATTCCCAAACCTTAGAATACCAAGGCCCAATTTGAAATGTGAAAAATCTCTGCGGCCCACCGAAACCTTTAATCACAACTGTGATCAACATACAGGACTAGAAGCTATGTTCTGACATTAATGTAAGGGGTCAACAAATAAGGTTACACTTGTCGTATTAAGTTAAGATGATAGATGATAGAATAACACTTAACTGGTTTGTTTTGTTACTTCTTAATGTTTTAAATCATGTCGTTAATATTTTACAGTAATTAAAAACATATTTAAAAAATATTGAGGATTTAAAACATATTTGTTTAATTTTAATAACCTCTCACGACCCACCTGCAGTACCGCGACGGCCCACCAGGGGGCCGCGGCCCACACTTTGGGAATCACAGCATTATTGTATAAGGAAGGCTGTTCCGGATTTTCCCACCCACAACAGATACAACATTCATCCCAAAGGAGCTTCACCTATGGGATATCTCACAGTCACCTCTATCACATGCCTGAGTGTTTATACTACTTACAGATCTCCATCTGAAGAACTCTTTCAGCTGCGGTGGTGCAACACCATGGAGGGTTTTGTACACAAAGCCGGCATATCTAAAGGTTTTAAAATTTTGGAAGCTTAAAAATTTACATCTTTGGCTCAAAGTGAAGGTTGCTTGACCCGAGAACTCGGCTGCTGCAACAAATAGAAGCTGATGAGCTAGAGGCTTTCCATCTGGTCAGTCCTGCCTCACTGGATACCTCCATGAATTAAAATCCTGTTCCCAAATGAATTTCTTCTTGTTGGCACTAAATCAACTGTATCCTGACAGATTGTTCCTCTCAATCAACAGTCCCTCTGTGACTCCCTCTCCTTAGTACACTATCATTTCAATCTCCAGCAATAACATTACCCAGTCCACATATTTCCATCTACGCAATATTAATCGCCTACCCTGCTTGTCCATAGCCTCCCATATCGATTATTGTCATTCCCCTCTCTTCAGTCTTGCTCACAAATCCCTCCACAAGCTTCAGTTGGTTCACATTTCTGCAGCTCGTATAATCACTAAAACCCTTTCCTTGCACCACATCACCCCTGTTCTGCAGCAGGACCACTGGCTCCTGCTTAGGCTCCATATCAACTTCCTGTACACATTCAAAGCTATCCACCACGTCACCATACATGTCTGACCTCCTCCATATTGCCAACCCCTCTCCCATTCCCTCAGATCTGCCTCCTCTCTTCACCTCACTGTCACTTCCACGCAACCTCTCCATCATGAAGGAGCAGGGCCTTCAGCCGCTCTGCTCCCTGGATCATGAACTCACAAACTCATTACCACTGGACATCAGAAATATTGATTCTCCCGTTTTTTAAATCCAGACTCAAGGCTCACCTGTGTACGACTGCATACACCACACAATTACTATTGCACTGTCTCATTTTACACTTTTAGTCTCTTGTATATTGTTTTATCTTATCTGTTTGTTGTTGTTCATGTTTGTACTTTGATAAGAAAGATTTGTCTGTCTTCCCTTGTCAAATGTTTTTTTTTCTCATCATTATGCCATAACCTGACTTCCTGTAGTTCACTACTGTCCAAACAATGCAAAAGAGGCTATATTCACACTGTTTGTTCCAACACTGCTTTTATACAAACTGTGAGTACTCAACAAAAGTTGGGATACCAAGGATAACTGTTAGCATTAACTTCCATGGTTTAATTAACTTCCACTGCTGCAGAACAGCATAAGTAGCCCATTCCTTGATCTTTGAAAAAGACCCCTTTGCATAATTCTAAAACGTGCATTATTGTTCACTTCTTGGTGACATAAAGTTAAAAAAAATGTCTGCAAATGACTATTTAAGGTTATTCACTATTTAAGGTTGCCAAAAAATGTTATTCATATTCATGCACAGTCCCAAAATCAGTGGGACTGATTAATTGTGAAACTGGACAACCCATTTTGGGTGTAATTTGAAAACTCATCTTTTTGTTATTTTTTCCCCTGATATTGCCATCTCTCAGATTACAATCACCACTGGTGCCTTCTGATGTTTATTCACCACCACTACATCAGGCTGATTAGCCATCACCAGTTTATCAGTTTGGATCTGGAAGTCCAAACTGATACCTGATCTTGACCAGCTTGTTCTCAATCACCTTTGGAGGTCGCTGGGTCAGACACCTCCAGTCCATACTCTACGCAGATGTCTCTGTGTATTATGCCTCCTAACTCATAGTGACATTTCATGTATAGCTTGCCTACCAGCATCTTGCACCCTGCTGTGATGTGCTGCACTGTTTCAGGCATCTGGAGTCATCTGTGTTTAGGGCCTGTTTTTGTGCAGTCAAGATCAGTGCCTCTGTGCTGCCTTTAAGTCCAGCCTTTTTCAGCCTTTGGTATGTTTTTCCGATGTCAACCAACTTATCGGTGGTACATGCCATTTACGGGCTTCTCCTTTAAAGATTACACCTCTGGTTCCTCCTTCACATTGGGTTTCAGTTACCTAAGGCATTTACTGAGCAGGTCATCAGTGTGGCCTATCTTCTTATTGTAATACTCGAGGTCTGCTGTTTCTCTTGGATACTGGGTCTGATACTCAAAATGTTTTGATAGGTTCCCAAGGCTCCCATGCCTCCCTCCTTTGGCTAAGTGTACGATCTCAGGATAGAAATTGGGTGAAAGTTTCTTTGTCTAGGCATTGATTGCCTGCATCTCTTCCAGTGGCCAGTATATTATGCCAGCAGCGTGTCTGATTACTGGTAGGGCGGTAGGTGTTGATAGCCTGGATCTTGTTTTTCCCCATTCAGCTGACTCCTCAAGACCTGCCTCTCTGCAGGTATTTGGCTGTGGTTGACCTCCGAGCTGCCTCCTCATGGTTGCCATCTGCCAGTGGGATCCCCAGGTATTTGTAGCTGTCCTGAACATCTGGCATGTTTCTTTCCGGTAGTTCAACCCCTTTAGTTGTGATCATCTTTCCTCTCCGTGATACAGTGTGCCCACACTTATGTAGACCGACTGACATCCTGACGGCGGTACTGTAGACCCTGGTGAGGTGAATCAAGGAGTCGATGTCACGCTTTTTCTTTGTACAGCTTGATACCATCCATGTAGAGGAGGTGGAGGATGGTTGACCCAGCCTACCACACACACACACACACAACATATCTGAAGTAAGACAGTGAGTGCTGTAAAATATGACATTTTCGGAAGGCATATACTGACTAGTAAACTAAAAATCGATCCCTGTCGCTGGTTGGGAAACTAATCTGGCCTTATTAATTGTGTGATTAATGAGACAAATGCAGTGACTATAGGGGGAAAAGAGAAATTGTATTCTTTTGACTTTTCTCTCTGTTCCAAAGTCAATTAAGAACTAAACTGCCTTTAAATATGTCTTCAGCAAAAGCATGGAAAAAAAATAGCTAACCTTGGATTTTATCTAGCCTAAAATTAATCACTGCAAAATCCTAAGGCTGTCCAGATTGTGCACTGTTTTAAAGAAAGTTTCAGTTTAGACCTGCAGAGTGAAGGTCATCACATTTTCTTGGTGATAAGAATAATCTGTATTATTCTTGTCCTACACTGGAAGCTACAGGTTCAACAATTGATTCGCCCCTTGAATGCAAATGAGCCAACGCCTGTTGAGTATTAGTTGCACTGGGACCGAAACACTCAAGACATCTTTAGTTTTCATTTCCACGGAAAGAAAGCTCTTCCCATTGGAACATTCTGAACTCCCATCTGATCTCCCATCTCATAGTGTTCATAGCAAGAAAAAAAAAAAAAAAAAGGTAACACAATGTGCCTGGGGTACTTGTAATACTGTTTCCAGGTATTCAAGTAGTTAATTCCATTTCCTCAATGCAAACAAGGCAGAGCTAAATGTCTGCTTTGGATTAAGCTGCCAGAAGGTAAACAAGACCGTATACATTTGTTGTATATTTTGTGCATATAAAGCATCTGTCCCTTTAGCAAGATAGGTTCTTTGAGGACACACCAGATGGATCTGTTTGATGTCACGTCAGGGAACATTTCTTAAAAATGGATTGAACAATTTGTTATACAGACTCTAAATGACAGAATCTTAGAAATGTATGATTAAATTTAGTAATGGTTAATTCTTAATGACTTTTAATGGTTGTAGAAGCTCTGAGTCAGGTTCGGGGCAGAGAAGCTTTCAGAGACTAGACAGAGATTCAGAGATGGATTCTGGAATAGTAGCTGAAGAGTATTAAAATCAGGCTCAGGGACAAAGACAGGGACTTGAACAAAGTTTTGGTCAGAGAGGGGGTCAGGGGTCAGTCAGAACTATGATGTATGCTAAATCCAGACATAAACTCTTCAAAGAAACCTATTATCTAGCAAATAAGCAATTAGTTTTTCAGGTTTTAATTCATGTTGGACACTTAACAGTAATACAATGATGTCATGTGGACCCTGACCTACACAAAACAATATCCTACAGAGATAAATAAAGATAAAATATAGAAAAAAATCTCCTTTGATTAACTGGTCCTATCCAGTTTATTTCCCCATTTCCTCAGAAAAGGAGTGCAAGCAGCTGTAAAAAGTCAATAGCTCGCCCTACTGTTGCTGTCTCTTTTTTCTTTCTGATCACACAGAGAGTATTTCAGAAGTCAAATCATTTATTTTGTTTAGACGTCCATAGTGATGTTGGAATTCCTTTATTTTTACAGATGACACAATGTTGAGTTAAATCTAAAACAACAGGCATAGTGATTTATAATATATATATATATATATATTGCATTAGACCCAGAAAATGTGGAGTTATACATTTATGTGGCTGTTCTCTCCACAATATTGGCTGTAACAGAATATCTGGTCAAGTTGCTGTCATGGGATACTTGTTAAAGATGCAAAAAAGATGCTGTGGAAGGATGGCTACTTGAGGAGAATTTTGATTTTTACTTGTTTGACTCTGGGGAGGGAAGCAGCTCAGACATGACAAATATAAAATGCAGTAGACCATATATTATATACAAAAATAAATCTTCCAAAGATAAGACTGGCATCAGAATGTTGCAGCATGAAATGCCATGAGAAATGTAATTTTACCATCGATTAGCATCTCTTCATTGGATCCCAATCCTTGTAGAAATCAAATTTAAATGTGACACTTTGGCATATAACACTTTAAATAGGCATGCCCCTCCGCACCTGCTTGATGTATTTAAACCTAATATTTCATATCACAGTTTCTGCTCAGAGTACACACTGGTTCTGTCTGTGCACTCTGAGCACTCAAACACTTGAAAAGCAGTCAGCAATCTGCAGAGCTTTGTACAATTGCAATCCCTGACTGTGGAATAACCTTCAAGCTGAAATCATACAGTTTCTTAAGATGAATAGGGTCAGTAGAGACGAGGAGACTGACTTACCATCTATCTGTGTAGCATGGATGCCAGCCATGATGAGAGGCTTCTGTAAGACTCTCCTTTTCTCAAGGAGTCTGTTGGGGTTTGATACTCTTTAGAAGCACATTTCTGTCCATTTGAAAGAGTAAGAGTTTGGCTGGAGGATGATGATAGTCTACAAGAGGATTTTTGCCATGTGTTTCTTTGAAATGTGATTTCCAGCATCAGAAAAGCCGCCCATACATCCTGTACCAACTACTAGAACCCTGCAGGTTTTCTTAATCCTACTAGTATCTGCTCCCACTAAACGTTTGACCATAACGCTCCCTCACATTCTGTTTACACAGTAGCTGTTCCATTTATTTTGTGTCTTCTCCATTCTTCTATTTAATGTGGTAAAAATGTTTGCAAGAGACCACAGTGTCAATATTTTTCCATTGTCGTCAACTCAAGCAAGAAAATGCAGCAGTGATGAAGAAAGGCAATGAACTATAGCCTATCATGGTACTAGCATGGCATCACAGTCCGAAAAAAAAGTGTTAGCTTACTCAACTGCAAGAGCAAACAATAAAAAAAGGTGAAAATAAGTTCAAGGGGAAACGGCAATAAAACGGCATCTAATAATACTTTCTTTCATGAATGCATATCACCACAAAGAAAAATGGTAGGCCCTTTCTGAAAGTGCAGGCTCCGTACTATGCTTACTGTGCAGCATATGGTACATACTGCAACCTACACTGTGTTCATCGTTAGTATGGAGTACACCACAATTTAAACTATGTTATGTGCAGTTTGCAAGTATATTTATGACAACAAGAAGAAGTGAACAATAGCACTTTGTTTCTTTCTATGATAGTACCACTGTCCAATATTTTTTGACCATTGTGGTATGTGTTTCTGAAACTGCTCCACAAAATCCTCAAAACGCAGAGCAAATGAGTAAAACGCTGGCTGCACACTCCTAACTTCGGCCCTGACAGACTCATCTAGCTTTGCTTTTTCGTTGTGACTTCCTGCTGTCCATGAAATGATAAAACTGCAATTTTCTTTTTTCTTTTTTAGTAGAGGTAAGTGTGATCATGAGTAAATATCGACATCTTATTGTATTTAGGTTTTACATGGGTTGAGTTTTTTTTTTCTTGCTAAAAGGCAGTGCCAAGAGATGTTTATGGCTAAGTTTACATCTGGTATTAAAATCCATTCTGAGTGATCTGATCAGAAGTGGACAAATCTAAACGCGTCTGTTCACACCTGGTATTAACATATGTCTCCACATGCATTGGATCTCATTCCCCGCCCTACATGCGAACAAACAGGGGCATGATTTTTACCAGTGAAGACCAACCTGCCAAGTGCACTAAACTATTCCTAGTTAGCAAAAAATAAGAATAATAAGAACATCCTTCCTGTAAGTTAGATTTTCCTTTCCAGCTTTATTTAACAAATGAACTCTACATACAGCAAAAGGGATGATAAAAGGCTCCAGAGGATCTATAGAGAAATACAACATGTTGGAAATTTAAAACAAAAACTTGAGGTGGTCAAATCTAAATGACACGGGTTGATATATGATGTTGTGTTTTGTTGTCGGCTGTTATGGCTCCCTCACTCAGGATGGATTTTTCATACCAGGGGCTCGAAAGTTTTGCTGTAGTCCAGAATTCAGGTTTTTACAGACAGAATTGTTAATGTTGTTATTGAAATTTAACATAACTTGACTTTGATAGTTATGCAGTTATTAACATCATTAATGCAGTTATTGAACTACATGGTTGTTGCTTATTCACTGAGTCACACTCTCAGATTTCAAGAGAATACAGTTAAATAGTACTGTACCTTGATCTTAAATAACATGGAAACCTGACATGTACCTTACTTTAAGTATGGTACCATACTTCCTAAAATAGATGAAATCATTAAAGTGGTAAATAGTAAATGGGCTGCACTTATATAGCGCTTCTAGACACCATCATGGTGCCCCCAAAGTGCTTTACATTGGCCTCTCATTCACCCATTCACACACACACAAAATGTTTAAAAATACAGCAGAATGTTATCTCTGTAGGATTTTTTTCTATAAGTATTGTAAAATAAAAAGTTGTTTTATGAATAACTTTATTGTCTTCATCATATTTTTATTTTCCCACAATGATATTTGAAAAATAGGGGTCGTCTTATAATCAGAGTCGTCCTATATTCGGGCCAATACGGTGCTAACTTTGTGTTAGGATGTTCACAAGAAGTGTGACTAGAGTAAAATGGATGGAATATTTATTTCAGAAACCATCAGGGAAAAGAATGACGGTAGTCACATTAGCTCTCTCATTGACAATGTTCAGTCAGGTCCCAGGACCAGCTGCTGGTCTTTTAAAGGACCATGTCTCTCAAGAAACACTACATCAAAGAATATGAAAAAACAAGTCTTTAGTAGGCTGCCTCATTTTAAACAGTCCTTTTCTTATACAACTACTTTTACTTTAAATCTGTGCTTTATGTTTAGACGTAACAGTTTAGGCACCAACAATATTGAGTAAGGGTTTGGAAAATACATAGAATCGGGCAGAATAACCACCTTACCTGCTGCTTGTCTTGGCTTGTTCGGCAGCCATTATTCCATGGATATATTCCATAAAGCTACATGGAAAAGCTGCTGCTGCTGGGTTCTTTTTGTAAACTGGAGTGATACAATGAGGCGAATGAATGCATCAAGCAGTGCCACTGTAGCATAAATGCCACTCTGACAAATGCTTAATCAAGTGCGGAAAAATATACAAGTGCTAAGATGGTATTTTTTGTCTCAATCATGCACATTTTTTTCCCCCTCCCCCATCCTCCTGGCAAAGTAAAGTTGGAAGGTTGCCTTTTTTGTTGGCTATGTCCCAGCCATTGTAAGAAGCCAGTTTTTAACTGTGTCCTGATTTTTATTAGAGGATATGTGTCATATCTTTGGACGTCCTCTGCAGAGGTTTTCTATAATGTAGCAATACATAGTAAACTAATACTGAGAGATTATTGACATAAAGAGAAGGTCTGGTAAAGTGAGACAATAGAATACATTCACAAGTTATGAAGGACCATATCACAAAAGCAGACGACTGATAAGAACAGATTGAGGTGTCACAACAGGAAACTGCAGGAGGCTCTCTACTGTTGCCTGCACAGTGCTCACATGTGCATTAAAACATTTTTTGATCTATGGTAGCACATTATAGTAAATACGACAAGTTTATTGCGGTAGGCACGCATCGGTTGAAATCCTATTCACAATCTTTCGACACAGCTATGACTGGGGTTTTGTTTGAACATTGCCTTGGCGAAAACATTCAGGGCTTAAGCCTCAAAAGCTCAGCACCAGCGCTGCCTGTAGAGGAAAGGATGCTTCCAAAGTTTAAAAAACAGATTAAATCTTAAAAGTGAGAAGAATAATCCTTTATCCCAAAGAAAGATATTGTGTGATACATGGTGCAGAAGAACCTCCCACAGCTTATCACATTTTAAAAAGCACAAGACTTTCCACTATAGTCAAGATAATCTTTCCTTTTGGGATGGTGTGACATTCACGGTACATTGAGATGTTGTACACAATGTACTATTTTCCTCTGTTTTAGTATCAGTCATAGCATGCTCATTTGTTTGAAGAGCGCATCTGAAAAATGCGGCAGCTAGTACTTATGAGTGCAATGACTAATTTTTACATGGCTGCTTTGAATTTGACTTTGGGTGCATCTTCAAGGCTTTTATAACTCAAAACAGTTCTACTGTTTGAAAAAGGTTCATTAGGCAATTCGAATGTTTAGGGGCATCAATCTGCATCACTCACAGCGAGCAAATGGTCGCTCTCTCTGGGGGTGGATTGGTGCTAGAATACTTGGAAAGATGATTTAACGTTTCCATTTGACTGCCAGCCTGCAACAATGTCACATTAATTGATTGAATCTATTCTGAACTGCTAACTCAATTGAAAACAATGTGTGCAGTACGGCTGAGCAGATCCTCAGAGCAGATAGAAGGCTTGAGGCATCCCCTCATTTCCTCTGAGAGCACGTTCTGTCAGAGCATTTATCCTTTCTAATGGGTGTGTGACGATGATGTCTTCTATTCCCATCTGTCTCACACAGGCTAAAAGGGTGACATGCGGGTGTTGCAAGTCAGACCCTTACAGCTCAAGTAGTCCCTTTTACATAATATGGTTTAAAACAAAAAAAAAAAAGAAGGAAAGGAAAGAAAAAGTTGTGGAAACTTTTAGACATAGTTTTAAAATGTCAATGAGAAGTCATGAAGTGTCATGTCACTTTTTAGAATGACACTTTTCTACTCAAACTAAATCTCAAAGTTCAGCAAAGACTTGGACCTGAAATATTTAGGGTGTTTTCAATAATTACCCGACCGTTAAGGCTGCAGCTAAAGATTATTTTGGAGGTCGACTAAGCTGACGATTCTAAATTTTTTCAAACTAGTCACCAGTTATTTCTGTCATGCCCGTCACGTGCCTCATCGTAAGGCTGCCAAGTTACGACAGCTTTTTATCACAGCTTATACAGGCGCATACGGGAACAAGATGACTGACATAGCTGGAGACCGCTAGCCCCGCGTGGCACCTCCAGCATCACAGGGGCTGTTGCAAAGGAACAGGACACCCACTGTTTGATGATTCTGCTTTTTTAATCTCAAACTCCAGTTTTACATCTTCTTCTTCTTTAGTGCGCTACATGCAAGCTGCACTGCCCCCTGTGCTTCCTGTTGTGCATTAAAAAAACAAATAAACAATGCAGTGATGCTGGAAAATTCTGCGTCTGCTAATTTTCAGGACTGATGACAATGATTATGTCAACTAATCTTCCAGCCATTACAGTATTTTATCACATGAGCATTTCATGCATGAATTTTAACAAACATGGTCCTCTCAGTTATGATTATTTACTTGCAAGTACTCTGTGTTTGCACTTTTTATTTTCGTCATATTTTTTAACAGCTTATTGATGTCTACATTTGATTAAATATCAAGCAGTCGTTTCAGAATCCACAGATTAGTGATGACATGCTCAGAGCGCATTTCTCACATAATAACATATTTACTTTTCACTTAAATCAAAGCATGTAACAGTTGTTCAAGATGACCTTTGTGAATTTAACTATTCAACTGAAAAAAAAATATATCTTTAAGTATTCCCAACCGCAACAGTGATGGTGAACCCTTCTGGCAAGATGTTTAAAAATTACCATGCAGTCTGTGCTTCATGTGGATAGAAAGACTGGGGCCTTTCAGTACAGTTTCCATATTCTCACCATGCTTGTGTGGGTATTCTCTAAGTGTTTCCTCCCACGGTCTAAAAACATACATGTTAGGTTGACTGGGGATCTGAAATGAACCACGTGAGCGTGCATGCTTGTTTCACCGTGTGGACTTGGATGGGAATGGTAAACAATCCAGCCTCAGACTCTAGCATCCCTAAGTTTGAAAATGCATTACTATTCCTTTCATTTTTAGTTGGCAGTTAGAGCTGCAGATACTCTTGTTTGATGCAGTTACCGTTTTTCACTTTAATCAGTTCATACTTGTGAGACTCTGATTGGCCACAAGTCGTAATTCTTAACTCAGTTGGCTCCCAGAGAAACAATGTTACAAAGCAAAATTTATGACAGCTTACTTACTTTTTAATGAGGCTGAGTGTAGCTGATGAATACAACTTCCTTTTGTCACTGGCAGTCATATTGTTGGACAATGCAGCATAACATTTCCACAGATTTATTGTCTGGCAGATGACAAGGTTATTCAGCCACTTGAGGCTCTAGATAATGGCAAGCTTGGAATTTCATATGCTAACCCATGGTCAGAGCTGAGTGTCAGTCAGCAAAGAGTCTGCAAATATTCAGCAGGAGCTTTCTATTGTGTTGGAAAGGCATGATTTTGATTTTTAATAGAAGTTAACTTGAGAAAAGGGTGTGATAACACAGTATATGTGTAATATGGTTTAGAAAAATCCCATAGTGTTTGATTGAACCATTACCTTATTACCTCACATATTATGCTTTTGTCTCTTGCGACAACTGTCCATCTCTTGATGGCCCTCTGTCACACAGCAAAATAGAGCTAGCTCTCTGAGCTGCAGGGGGCATCATCGCAAAGACAACCAAAAGATTCAAGAAGGTAATGATGGAAGAGAAAACAAGTCACCGAGGAACAAAGCGAACAAGTAAATTACAGACTGTTGCAAAAATGACATAACATCCACACCTCCAACAATACAAACAAAACAATCATCAAAAAAAACAGATTTGTATGGATGATCCAGGTCACATGGTTGATGCATCAGAGAAAATAAAGAGAAGTAACTCTTTGAGAAGAGCTACCTAAGGAATTCATCACCGCCAAAAATTTAACTCGGTTCGTTGGGAAGCTAATCCAACTGATTAAGCTTAGGATAACTCAGATATGATAGGAAAGCCAAGAAAGCTAAGATATTCATCTGTTGAAACTGTGCGTATTATTGGCCAACAAGTGACTGCACTGATAATCAACTTGGTCCCCTGGGCTCCAGTCTGTCCCATGCATCTCAATTAAGAGCAAGATCTGTTAATAGAGGTTATTAGGCTTTTCTTGAGATCTTACCAGAAAAGGAGGTGGATTAAAGCAATTAGAAACCATCATTCTGAACATTGTAATTTGTATTCACAAGCTGAGAGAAAGAACTCCCGGCAGTGATCCATCTAGCATCAGACTTTGAGCACAGACGTGCAGTCATTGGGGGACTCTTTATTAGGCCACTGGCCAAGGACCTTTTATGAAACTTGCCTATAGGGTAGGCAGATGTAGTCAGTTTACAGACAATACAATACTGCAGTACCAGTCAAATCTCATGGAGGGTGAACCTCTTCCCTGGTGTCCCATAAAAACCAAACATTACTTTTAATGAATAGTAATAAACAGTATAATATAAAATTAATAAACTGATGCTACCAGTAAATGGATATAATAAAAATATGTAGGCATATGGAGATGCAAAGCTGAGATAGCCATATAAACATTAGACTACTAATAATGTTTAGCTTTTGCTTTACATAGCGTTCTTTTGTTTGTTTTTTTATTTTGTTATTATTATAAATTTAAAGTTCATTGATTTATCATGGCGTGAATGCACTGTGTAACGTTGAGGTCCAGCTCATATCACTCTCATGAGAACACTTATTGTGTTACGACAGCACCCCTCTGCTGGGCTAAACTGGCCTGTGCACTGTTCTCAGTACATTCAGCTTGGCAGAGGTACCAAAGAAATAAAAGAACACGTTGTAGGAACTGAGAAAGGGAAAAAAAGAGTGACTGAACAACAAGCAAAGGGTAAATCTTGGACTGGCTTTCAGTTTAGGAGAACTTCAAGAAGAAATGCAAGACCATGCAAGACATCATCTTGCTGGACAAATAGGTATGTCTAATTATCAGTGGTTAGCTTGCTGTGTCTTGTTGCTGTAGTTTCTTGTTTTGATGTGCCAATAAAAGTGTCCACTATGTAACTTTGTTTTGGCCTGTTTCATTGATTGTTGGGTATCATACAAACAGGCTTGTTCAAACTAGTGTTTTCTGTGTCTGTCCTTGTCAAGTTATGTAGGCCATGTCGTGCTTTGCAAGTTGCTTTGTGGTTCTAAGTTTTGTAAAGTACATTTAGCTGAGTCGCGTACTTGTACTTGTTTGTCAGGTGTTTGCCTGTTTTTCGTTCAGTTTCTGCTGTTTTAGGAAGTCTGCTTCCCTTTCCTCCTCTCCTCTTAGAATAGAATAGAATAGAATGGAATAGAATAGAATAGAATAGAATAGAATAGAATAGAATAGAATGCCTTTATTGTCATTGTACAAGGTACAATGAGATAAAAAAAAAAAAACTTCACCATAAAGTGCACACATAAATAAATAGACATTGGAAAAAAATATATACAATAAAAGTCAAATGAGGTAGAATAGAAATTTTGAGAAATTCATAGAGTAAAGCTAATATAAAACTACTATAAGACGGGCTGCCCCGGTGGCACAGTGGTTAGGGCAGGCGGCCCATATACAGAGGCTACAGTCCTTGTGCGGCTGGTCATGAGTTTGATTCCCGGCTCAGCGACCCTTTGCCACGTGTCTTCCCGGTCCTCTCTGCCCCCCTTTCCTGTAGCTCCACTATCAATAAAGGCCACTAGAGCCAAAAAAATCTTAAAAAAAAAAAAAAACTACTATAAGACTGATCTGTATCAGTTCTTTAGTGCAAACTTGTGTTGAGTATGGTGACGGCTCTTGGGAAGAAAGTACCTCTGAGTCTATTTGTTTTGGCTGGTATGGTCCTGTAGCACCTGCCAGAGGGTAGCAGGTTGATGAGGTGGAAGCCAGGATGTGTACAGTCTTTTATGATGCTCTTCCTAGGCACCGGGAGTTATAGATGGTGGACAGGGGAGGTAGGGGGCAGCCGATGATCTTTTGTGCTATGTTGGTCACCCTCTGCAGTCTTTTCCTGTCTGCATCTGTGCAGCTCAAGTGCCACACTGACACAGCATAGGTCAGCAGGCTGACCGGTAGAAGGTCACAAGCAGGTTGGTGTTAAGTTGCTCCTTCCTGAGCACTCTCAGGAAGTGTAGCCTCTGCTGTGCCTTATTAACCAGTGCGGTGGTGTTGGCTGCCCAGGAGAGGTCAGCAGAGATGTGGACCCCAAGGAATTTGAAAGATTCCACTCGCTCCACATATTCGTCGTTGATGTACAGGGGGGCAGGAGCGGATTTGTTCCATTGGAAGTCCAGGATGAGTTCCTTAGTTTTGGAGATGTTCAGCACCAGGTTATTGAAGGTGCACCACTCACTGAGTCTAAGGACCTCATCTCTGTAGGCCGTCTCGTTCCCCTCTGTGATCATCACCACTACCGTTGTGTCATCCGCAAATTTCACAATGATGTTCTCAGAGTGGGTGGGTCTGCAGTCATGCATGTAGAGTGAGTAAGAGTAGTGGGCTCAGCACACAGCCTTGGGGCGAGCCGGTGCTGAGCGTGTGGGCAGATGAGAGGTGGGGACCCAGCTTCACATGCTGGGGTCGGTTGACCAGGAAATCCTTAATCCAGGAGTAGGTGGAGGGTGGGAGCCCCAGGTTGGCCAATTTGGGGATAAGAATGTGCAGTATTATTGTGTTAAAGGCTGAGCTGTAGTCCATGAAGAGCATTCTGACATAGCTTCCCCTTTTCTCAAGGTGGCTTAGTGCAGTGTGGAGGGCGGTGGTTATTGCATCCTTAGTGGACCTATTTGGCCGGTATGCAAACTGATGTGGGTCGAGGGTGGTGGGGGGACAGGCTTTTATGTGTCTCAGTACCAGTTTTTCAAAGCACTTTGTGATGATTGGGGTAAGTGCTACTGGGCAGAAGTCGTTGAGATTGTTTGTGGGTGACTTCTTGGGCACTGGGATGATGGTGGCCGATTTTAGGCAGGCTGGGATGTTGGCTTGTTCCAGTGACAGGTTGAAAATGTCAGTGAAGACTGGTGCTAGTTATTCAGCACATGGCTTGACTACTTTTCCTGGTACTCCATCCGCTCCTGTGGCCTTCCTGGGGTTGACAGCACGTCTCACGTCCACTGTCTTCACGGTGAGTGGGGTGGTGTCAGAGGTTGGTGTGAGATATAGTGGAAGTTGGGCTGGTGTGACTGAGTATTGGGCTTGAGACTCAAATTGGGCAAAAAAAGCTGCCCTTGTAGTTGGTGAGGGACTGTATGCTCTGCCACATCTGTTGGGGGTTGTTGAGTTGCCCTTCTATCTTCTCCTTGTAGTCTACTTTGGCGGCCTTGATGTCTCTCCTCAGGTTGGTGCGAGCTGTGCTGTAGAGTGCTCTGTCACTGGATCTGAAGGCTGCATCGTGGGCCCGGAGAAGTGATCGGACCTGGCTGGTCATCCACGATTTCTGGTTTGGGTACACCTTGATGGTCCTCTCCACAGTGACCATACCCATGCAGTACTTGATGTAAGACAGTACTGTGTCTGTGAATGTGGCCAGGTCCTCATGGTGGAAAGTCTCCGACTGTGTTTGTTCAAAGCAGTCCTGGAGTCGGGGGAGGGCGTCGTCAGGCCAGGTGATAATGGTCTGTCTTTTGGGGCCCCCCCCTTTTTTTTCACTTTTTTTTCTGTATGTTTGCTGTCTGGTTTCCTGAGTTACATACTAACGTGCAGTTCCATCCTCTGGCCATCCCAGCGTTTACCTCCACCTGTGTGTGTAGATGTCTCCAGGGTACCGACTGGCATGCTGACTGGTGATCTAGTCCCCTGACCATCTCAGTGCTGCTACCTACATTTGTTTATATAGTCATCTCTGTATTTCATGTACTAACGATGAACCAGTCAGAATATACGTGCTGGAATTCATAGTGCTAAAGCAAATGGATGATAACTATTTACACATTTTGTCTAGTGTAGTGTCGCCAGGGTGTATGTGCTCTCCTCTCTCTGTCCTCCATCCTCTCTCTGTCCTGTCTCCCTTCTCCTTTTCTTTCTTTACCCAGCTATAGGGATGGGAATTGATAAGATTTTTTCGATTCCAATTCCATTTTTGATAGTGTTTAACGATTCGATTCTTTATCAATTCTCTTATCGATTCTAATTTGGGGGAAAAGGAGAACAAACAGTTTTATTAGCATCATTTTTTTTTTTACTTAGAAGTCACAACCTTACAAACTCAACAACGAGGTCAAAAGAGGCCCAAAGCCTAGATAACATGTTAACTGTTGTCATATGTAACTGTGCAAATACACAAGAACAGATTTTTCCTGATAGAAATAAAAAAAATCTCCTTTTTAAAAGGATATATGAGCTCACTAAGCACTCAAAAATAATAATAAAGAAAGATAAATACTATCAAATACAACGGAACAGTGCATAGTGCAAATATGCAAATACTATGAAGAATTAACAATTCTTTTGCAGAAAAGTAAGCACATCTTCTTTTTCAGGAAGGATACGTGATCTTTCTGGACTTATAGTGTCTCCAGCGGTGGAGAACACCCTCTCAGACGGGGTGGAGGAACCCTGCACACACAGAAAGCGTTCAGCCAGTCCAGACAGCAGGGGCAGAGTATCTTTCACCACCACAGTGTGGACTATCCTTGCAGGGGATGGAGGGCAAGCTTCTGCACAGCTGGATCCCCTGATCCACTCTATGGGCCAGGGAATGAAGGGGCTGTGATCCGAAGTCCGAAGCACGTCAAAAACACGACACTTGTTTAACATTATCGCATGTTGTGTGCACAAATGTTTCTGCATGTTAGTCATGTTCCCTCCCGACGCTGTTATCTCCACTTTGCAATGACTGCAAGTTGCCTTGTTGCCATCTTTCTTTGTGAAGTGAAGCCAAACTTTAGAGCGCTTGAACCTGGTGGGCACCATTGGTGTTTACAACTGCAATGCACATACTAAACCGGCGTAACTTAATCACGTAAGTGTCTGTATGGAATTGACTGTGCATAACTTACGTAACTTACATGAGATTCGTGCTGGTTGGAATTGATAAGAGAATTGCTAGATAAATTGCCAAACAATTCCATGGTATTGAAACACAGGAACCGGTTCTCGATTCCCAACCCTACCCGGCTAGCCATCAGCAGGAAGGTCCCCCCCTTATGATCCAGGTCCTGCTTAAGGTTGCTTCCTCTTAAAGTGGAGTTTTTCCTTGCCACTGTTTGGCTTAAAGTTTCTTTTCCTCCGCTGTGGGAGTTTTTTTTTTACTTGCTATTATCCTTGATTAGGATTCAATATTATAATTTTAGTTAATGATATTTGCTCGGGGGTCATGCTCTGAGTCTCTGTAAAGTGCCCAGAGATGCTAAAAGATGCTAAAAAAAAAAAGAAAGAAAAAGAAAGGATGCCTGTATGAGTTCTGTGCAGTACTTTAATGTCTGGTTGGCAAAAACAAACTTTCAGAGCATGCAACAATTGTTTGTTGAGATTTATCCATCTCATAGCTGTAATATAGTCTATGAGCTAACTACAAGGCTACTTTGAAAGCTGGGATTTCACCACCTCCTGCTGCTGTAAAGTCCAATGCTTCTTCAGTCGTCTGCCAGCTCCGTCGGTTTTGCTGGTTTTTCTGGGCTTCAGCCGGTAAACAAACCCACATGTTCCACTACATTTACATCATATTTACAGCCTTGCTGGAGCACGCCAGAATAGGGGAGCATCCAATAACAATTCTTCCACAGATTCTTCCACAGTGTTCCTTTAAATCAAATAGCCTATTGAAGAAGAAACTTGCTGATCTCAGTTGTAGTTATAAAAACTAAGTCTAAAAAATGTGTTTGGGTGGTACTTTCATCATATACAGACTTTTAATCAACAATAAATGAAGGGCTCAGAGCCTCAACTGGTCGAGACAGATGGTTGCCCTCAGTTGAGTTTCTGCTGGATGTTTTTCAGCCCTGTTAACCAGGCTTTTTCCTCCCCAATGTAGTTTCATGGTTGCTCAGACTGGCGGATTGCACCAAAGAGACAATTTGATGAAATTATGAGCTGTATAATGGATTAAAATGAACTGGATCATGAATCGTAATTAATTGGATTATAAGTAGGAATGAATTGTATTGTGCATTAATTAGAGTGAACTGAACTGAATTGGAATTCAATAGGAGAAATCCAAAAATGGTATCCACTGGGTGGCAGCACCGGTTATTACTGATGCATTTGTGTAATGCAAAACACGAACAAGGGGGAGTCTGTTTCGACCCCTTAGTTTTGACCTCCACGGGGGGCTTCAAGAGAGACCTCTCATCGCGTGGAGCTCAGCCATGGAGCAACGGAGCACTGCACAGTTTGAGGAAATAAAAAGGCTTCAAAAGCTCTCTGCACAAGCCAATGGGTCATGCGACCAGATACTTGTGCAGATATGTACACAGTAAATGGGATAGCTGCTTTTAGAGTTTGTCAAAGTCGTGGGGGCACTATTAAGTGGGAGGGTGCCTTTTTAGGCAAGGCAAGGCAAGGCAAGTTTATTTGTATAGCACATTTCGTGTACAAGACAATTCAAGGTGCTGTACATAAGCATTACAAAGCATTACATTAAAACAGGAGGAAATAAAAAGATAAAATAATAATAAAAATGCAAAAAGTTAATCAACAGTTATTTTTGATTTAGGAATTAAAAATGTAGATAAAATGCAAGAAATAAAAGTTAATTATTATGATAAAATGTGGCAAATAGAAAGGTTTTTAACCTTGATTTAAAACTGCTGAGAGTGTCTGCAGACTTGCAGGTTTCTGGGAGTTTGTTCCACATGTGAGGAGCATAAAAACTAAACGCTGCCTCTCCGTGTTCAGTTCTGACTCTGGGAACAGAAAGTAGACTTGACCCTGATGACCTGAGGGATCTGGTGGGTTCATAACCAACCAGAAGATCCTGAATGTATTTTGGCCCTAAACTATTCAGTGCTTTGTAAACTAACAGCAGGATTTTGAAGTCAATTCTTTGACAAACAGGAAGCCAGTGTAAAGATCTGAGGACTGGAGTTATATGATCCACTTTCCTGGTGTTAGTGAGGACTCGAGCAGCAGCGTTCTGGACTAACTGCAGCTGTCTGATGGTCTTTTTAAGAGACCTGTCAGGACAGCGTTACAGTAGTCTAGTCTACTGAAGATAAATGCATGGACAAGTTTTTCTAAATCCTGCAGAGACATCAGTCCTTTAATCCTGGATATGTTCTTTAAGTGATAATAAGCTGACTTCACAACTGTCTTGATGTGACTACTGAAGTTTAGGTCTGAGTCCATAACAACACCCAGATTTCTGGCTTTTGTTTTTGGTTTCTAGCTTCGCTCTTTGAAGCTGAGTGGTGACTTTTAATCTTTCTTCCTTGGCTCCAAAAACTATTATTTCAGTTTTGTCTTCATTTAACTGAAGGAAGTTCTGACACATCCAGTCTCTAATTTGATCAATGCATCTGATCAGTGTTTGGATTGGACTGTAGTCTCCTGGTGAGATGGTTATGTAGATTTGTGTGTCATCAGCATAGTTGTGGTAACATATTTTGTTGTTTTTCATAATTTGAGCGAGTGGGAGCATGTAGATGTTGAACAGCAGTGGCCCCAAGATGGAGCCTTGAGGAACTCCACAAGTTATTTTAGTTTGCTCAGATTTATAGTTACCTATAGACTCAAAGTTTTAAGTAGGGCTGTCAAAGTTAACGCGTTAACGCAAATTCTGTTTAACGTCAATATTTTTTTAACGCGAGATTAACGTACGTACGTTTCTGTAAATATGACCCTTGGCCAATAAGTGTAATTACAGTCATTGTGTGGAACAGACATGGCGACAGAAAAGGGTCTTATGAATGGCAAGTTTAGCCTTAAGGTGCTGCCAGATGGGTCTCTTGAGAAGAAAAAGGTTATTTGTATTTATTGTCGCTGTGAATTAAGTTACCACCATGGGGCGCAGTAAAGTCAGTTTCACATCTGACAATCACTTGTTTTTTTTCTCTTTAAACTTTAAAAGCATCATGGAATCAGCACCGATTTACTCCAGGTTGGTATCATTTTGTAGATATAAGTATGCCAGACATTTCACAAGCGTCATCAACCCTCCAAGCTCAGTGAGTGTGGCTAAAACTCTAAAGAACAGCGTTGAATGTCCTTTTGAGTACCTCACTGCTGCCGTGGAGCTTAGGGACCGTCAGCAAATGACAGCGGTCAAGCAGCAGCCCCAACAAAATACACAAAGAAGCTGATGAATTAAGCCCCCAAGAAGTACGGCAGCATTGGTGGACTTCCAGTTTTCAAACTAAAGGCTAAAATAAAAAAAAAAAAATCAGATCCTGTGACCCTGTACAGGACAAAATGGGTATAGATGATGGATGGATAAACAGAACGTTAAAAAAATGCAATTAATGTGCGATTAATCACAAGTTAACTATGAAAATCTTGCGATTAATCGCGATTAAAAAATCTAATCGACTGACAGCCCTAGTTTTTAGTGAAAATGCATTTAATTTTGGAAACTTAGAATGCGTCTTGTCAAGTGACCCTGAGATCGTTGGAATCAGCTCAGCTTCTAATCAATAATCACTATTAACTCTGTGTGTTAAAGGAGAGACGGATGTGAAAACAGAAAAAGTGGTAATTGATGTGATTTGGAATCAATCTATAAGCCATGACATGGGTGATTCAATAATTCAATGATCAGAACCGATGATTGATCAGAAAGATGTATTCGGTATGATTTGGGTCGGGACTGTGAGTCTCTGCTTTCAGCGGCTGAGTGGAGTCACTGTGTACTCAGGGGAATAAAAACAACCCATATGTTTATCAAAACAGGAGTAGGAGATAGCAGCCGCGGGTGAGGTAATGTAAACACGAGCCGGTAACTAGTCTAAACAAGTGAAGTAACAGAAGGAGAGGTGATTTACGTGATTTGTAAGCAATTCCTAATCAATGAAATGTATGAAATGTGTGTGTGATTAGTGTGATCAGACACAAAATGTATTAGTAATTTTTAATTTTTAACATAGTGTATGTTAAAGGGGAAAACCTATTTTTGTTGGGTCAAAAACGGACAAGACAGAGCGGAGCGCATGTTCCTCTCTGGAATGTCAACAGGGCAGGAGAGAGGGCGTAAGTGTAAACATGAGTTAACATAGGGCCAGGTGTCTGGGTCAAATGACGATGTCATCCGCTCAGCTCAGAAGTGGCCTTGGCAGAAGTGGCAGAGTCTCTGCTGCAGATGGCAGATCATTTACTGAATTCTGTTATTAAACACGAACCAATCAATCAATCAGTTAATGTAACGTTGGAACATACGTTGGTATGTAGATCGTTAGAAAAAGGGTTAGCGTTAGCTGATAAGCTTTAGCTTAACGAGCGGTATAGCCAAGAAAAACAAGGTAACCTTGGATTGGTGGTGCCATGATGTCATGATGATTAATGTGAACGCCCCTGCATGCTGTAAACATATGAAGTCATTGGGGGACAGGGCCTGTGGAATATGAATGATGTAATCGGGATTATGTAAAATTATGCACGCCTCTGTATATGTGAATAACCAATCAGAAGTGTCATGTGAAGTTTGAGGGAAATTATGTATGCATATGCAAAGGTGAGAGAACCAATCAGATGAAGGCTGGTGCAGGGCGAGCAAGGAGAGAGAGAGCACATAAAAAGGGAAGGCAGAAGGACTCGGGGTGGATTTCTGGAGCGATTTCAGACGAAGAAGGACTAGCTGGACCTGGACGAGCAACCTCCATCTGAAGGATTAACTGGAAGGATTTACTTCAAGGAAAGAAGACAGAAAGACGCTTGGAACAGGATCTACGAATTTTCCCCATTTCTTGAAGGAATAATTGGAGCCTTTTTGGTTAGCCTAGCTCACCGCTAGCAAGGAGGAGGGGCCGGATCAGCATACCTGCAGGCCTGATCGTTTGAGCTCTCTCTCTCCCTCCCTGCCAGCGGCCTTGAACCCGCATAGTGGCCACATGCGTTTCTCAGCCTGTCCTTGACCAACCAGATGAACTGATCAGTAAGCCACAGCTTTAATTTGCCTTTTTAGAATTATAAATTGTATAACCAATCAATGCTGTTGCTTAACCTTGCTAATCTGCTTTAATAAATATAAAAACTGTCATAAGACGTCGTTGTGGACATTACATCTGTATTCAGAATTTCGAAGACTTGTTTATGCCTCTGCACTGACACACAGGTTCTTATGGGTTATTCTAGCCACATTTTTGTCAAATTGTCCCTGAGGCTCGCTGTCCGAGCCGCTAAAGTTTTCCTAGCCTGTAACAAGAGCCCGAATCGTGAGAGAAGAGCTGCCGTTAACAGACGTGACCGATAGCTGGACTTCGAGCCACCCGGCTATTCCTCTGAAGGACAGTTATTGGAGTGAGCGGGGCATACGTTTGGAAGTAGGCAGTGAGAGCTAGGCGTATCTTCTCGACACCAGCTTAAATAAGTTGAGGAAATCTAGTGAGGAACCTCTCCTAGACCGCAATTTCTTACCCGTAGGATGGAGAGCTGGTCCCGGTGACAGACTCTGCTAGTCAGAGACTGAACCAAAACTGGGGGATTTTACAGTCTATGTAAATTGCCTTGACTTTGTTACGAACTGATCCTATGCTGAATTGAATTAAATGATTTCAAAAATAAATTGTAAATGAAAATGTATTTCAAGTGTCTCCTTGTCACAGTACTTTATGCTTTAAAAATATAGTCAAGAACAAAGAGCTGTGATGTACAGATTTTATTTCTCCTGCGTATGTCGTGGTCTAAAAAAGCTCGATGTATAGTGGAGGAGAATGGAGGATGCAGGATTGTCCATTTAGAGCCTACAGTTCTGCTTCAAAGCAGTCTGCATATGCAGGGACAGAAATGGTTTGACAAAGACACACTTGCCTTTCTTGTAACCTTTCAGACTGTCTGGCACCACACTGTCGCTTTAATAGGTCATAGGTCAAAATGGAACATTTTAGTGTTCTTTTATGTCTACCAAAAAAAAGGAAAATCAATAACTTAATAAATATGATGGTCGCTGAAACAGCCATAGAGAAAAATGATGAGCATCACATCAATGGTATAACACAAACTTAATGCACGCTCTTCAAACCATTTTAAAATAAAATAATATAAAGTAGAAAGTATTAAAAAAAGTATGAAAGTAATCTGCCTACTTTAATAGATTATTTAGCTCGGTGTTTTCCTGGCACAACACACATACTAATGTGTCATTAACAGGCTTAAGCAAACACTGCTGACAAGCTCATACGGGGATCCATTCACCTCATGTGTTTTGGAGCAGGGAAGCGTCTAAACCACAGAAGACAGTGGCATCTGAGGACCAAACGCTAATTTAGCATATACTCCACTGACTGTGGGGGCTGGTGGGGAGAGTTGGTGGCCTGATTTCATGCCTCCTCTCCCTCTGTCGATTGTTTTAGATGCTGGATCTCTAACGACTTTAATCTTCAATTTGATGCTCATGAACCTAACTAAAATGTCGAGCTCTGCATCAATACCTGTCGAGATAAATCAAACTTCTGGTGACAGTAGATGGCATCCTGCACGGCGCATAAATCACGTGTAGAAAAGACCAGCAGTACCCCAAAAGCCAATGTTTTCCACAATCACATTTACACTGAAGCCAGGGGCTCCTGGGATGGGTGGATGTGGTTACGGTTCGCAGGAGTGACAGCGTTGAATGCTAATTGTTTTGAAGGGCACAGGATTCATTGGTTGTTATGGTAACAAGAGACTGTGCATAGAGGAGCAGAAGAAACCCAGCCGATGAAATAAAAATGAAACGTATAGACAGAAAAGGGCAGGGAGACAGAAAGAGAGCCATTATGCCAGACAAAGAAACAGAGAGGTAGATAAAAGGATAAATGTGTGGATGGATGAGAGAAGGTGAAAAAAATGGAAGACATTTTTGTAAAACACAGTTCTCCCTCTGGCTACATACACCGTTCCTGTCTGAAGTGGCGGTAGGAGAGCTGCTTGTTTGGGAAACTTAGAAATCAAACAATCAAAAATCAAACAGTTATTGAGCAGGATAAAAGTTGCCCAGAGATTTGCAACGTGAGCTTCATTGATAGTCTCATCGTGACTGCGGCTTGACACAGAAGTCAAGAAATAGTTAATCTTTTCTGAGGCTATCCAGGTTTTCAGTGATGAATATAAATTTCACAAGGGTGAAACTTTGAAATAAGTCACACATAATTTTGCATAATTACTAAGAATGAAAGAAGATCAAACGAGGTCTAATGGTTGAATAGTAAATGCTTTGTTCTTAAGTACTGGCACTTCAGAAGCACCTTAAATTACCTAAATTACTTCAGAATTACTGTCCCTAACTTAAATTTTATTTGTACTGTGTTGAAAAATGAAGGCTGTTTCATAAGAATGAATAGTTAGACATTTCCAAGTGAGTAACTGCAAGTCCTGATGCACTGATATTCAAATATCATGAAGCTAAATGTTCATTTAAGAAGGAGAGATCGATAGAAATGATGAAACTAAATTCATTGATCATAACATTTGTTTCAAGACAGTCGTATTAGAGAAGGGCATTAAACCATAGTAACATCAGAACAAGTTTGCCAGGATGGGAAAACAGAAAAGATGAGGAGTGGCAGATGAAAAAGCTCAACACCGAGGAAATTGGGGGAGAAAGACGTGAGCGATGATCTGAGAGAAGTAATTGTTTGTTCCCCAACTGTCTGGGAAGGGTGATAAGGCCATTTCCAAACAATTTGGAGCACATCATTCAACGGCAAGAAAGATTATTCACAAGTAGAAAACATTTAAGACAGTGAGTTCACCCAGAGATCAGAGCGTCTTCAGAGAAACTGGAAAAACCCAAGTTATATTTCTGACTGGATAGACCTCACTAGCCATGTCAAAAAATAAAATTCATGACAGAACAAACAGGAAAAAACACAAAAAAAAACTGAACAAGTATCATTAATTTGGATGAGTTGCCAGGAAAAAGCTTCTGTCTGAAAAGAACATGACAGCACAGCTGAGGCTGCATCTAAACCAGCAGCTGTCGACTGGTCTGGTTTCACCGTCACCACTTAACCATCAGCTACGACCCAGATCAAGGAAAACTTATCAAATACACCTAATGAGAACATCGTGCAGTTTCAACCTGAGTATTTCAGAAACTGCTGATCTACTGGAATGAAAATGAGAATGATCCGGAATAAAAATAAAATATCACGTAAGTTGTGTAGAAGGAAATGCCTTGTTGATGTCAGAGGCTAAAAAAGGTTGTGTGGTTATACACACACACACACACACATGTATTATATATATATATCATGTTTTTTTAAATAGTCTTTTCTTGATTTATTGAAACCTATGACTTTAGAAAAGGTGCACCATCCTCTTAACAAGACTGTACAAGGGACCGAGGCTCATGATGCCAGAATTATGCATTTCCAAACATGTAGTTGGCACTGCAGAGTTTTCAGCACTTTTGGGAAATGTGGTACCCACAGCACACTTTCACTGGCCTGGATCCACAATCTTCTGCTGCTCTTGGCAAAGAGCTGTGATCCCCTCAGAATATTGAACAACTTCCACTCATCTTTTACCAGCTGGTACAGTTAACAGCTTTGTCATCTCTGTTTGGGAACTTGGCTCTGTTAAACTAACTGGAATGGGCACTGTTCTCTGCCCCCTAGTTGCCCACGCACCTCTGTGATGATGTTACACAGAAAGCTGTCCACAGCTCTTCTTCTCTGCCTACGCAGAGGTAGGCAGGAGCGTGTGTCAGTGACTATGGTAACACTGTGCAGTGTCTTCATCACTTTAACTCACCTATCCTCAGGTTTTTGACTTCATTCAGATAAAGTGATCCCTTTTTTTTGCATCTGCTATGCTGCAACAGTAAGTATTAGCAGCCATGAATTTAAACAGCTTTTAAATTTGCCTGAGAAAATATAAAAATGATGTTGCACTGTACTGTACTTATACATTATTTACTGTTATTTGCTGTTCTTGAACTACTCTTGTTTTTAATGTCACTAAAACAAATCAGTGCAAGCTCTGCAGTTGTTACAGAACTCAGCCGCTTGTGTGCTGACGAAGACCAGAGGGCGGGAACACATTACGCCAGTTTTAAAGTCGCTGCATTGGCTCTCCGTCATCAGAGCCTCAGGGCTGCGGGGGGGGGGGGGGGGGGGGGGTCCTGCACAATGTGTAGATCCTACCCTTGTCTATCCGGGTTGAGGTGGTCTCTGGGACGGCGCCCCCTGTGGTCGCTGGCTGTGGCACCTCTTGGTGTGGATGGCCTCCTATAGGTGGTTTTTCCTCACCTGGATCCTCAGTGCTCAGCCATGTTACTTTTTACTTTGTGCTGTGAGAGTGCGTGTGTGTGCTTTGTGTGTAAGCGTGAGAGGGACGGGTCTTTATTTGTTGTCTTCCTGTTTAATGTTTTATTTTATTCTGTAAAGCACTTTGTGTTGCATTTTATATGTATGAAAAGTGCTATATAAATAAAGTTTGATTTGATTTGATTTGAAGTGGTTATTTTCAGACTTAATCGGAGAGGCTGTAGGGTGTAAAAGTTCAGATTTGCATCAAATGGCCTTTTAAATGAGCTTTTCTGTCATGCACCTCGCAGGATTTGTGTCTCAGTTCGAGAATACAACCTCGATTCCAATAAAGGTGCAACGCTGCATAAAATGTAAATTAAAAAAGCATGCAATGGTTTCCAAATGACATAAATTGATATTTTATTCCCAGTAGAACACATCAGATGTTGAAGCTGAGACATTTTACCATTTCATGGAAAATATTAGCTCATTTTGACTTTGATGGCAGCAACATCTCAAGAAAGTTGAAACAGGGGCAACAAAACGCTGTCATCGTCCCGACATTCAAAGTCCCTGCTGTCATCCCGAGTCTCTTGCTTTTCCTCTTTTCTGTCTCCTTATGGACACTCCTTCCTCCGCTCCTTCCTCGACCAACAGCAGCCCAATTTACCCTTTGGCCTTGGGACTGGCTCAAAGAAGACATTGGCTTGTCCTTGAGGCTGCTTAAAAAAATATATAATTTTTAAAAGAAAAGAAAAGAAAATAAAAGAAAAAAGTGCTGGAAAAGTAATTGGCACACATGCTGTTGAAATCCAAATATGTATCAGTGACTGCCACTGCAAAAACATCTCTGTCATGAAATGATGCATTGATATTTGTGTTAAAGTCTAATTATTTTACCTGTACAGTCAACATCTTAGGTTGCCGGTTTTTCCCTGCTTCTATTTATTTGTATAAACACATTCACTTGTGGAATGGACTCTGATGTCAAAAACACCTGTGTCCAGCATGCCAGCAGGGGGGGTTAAAAACCCCAAATTTAAAATTTTTCTTCTGGATTGCTTTGATTGGCAACAGATCAGAAACATGACTGGGTATGAAAGAAGTATTTCAGAGAGGCAGAGCCTCTCAGATGTAAAGATGGGAAGACATTCACCAATCTGCAAAAAACTGTCTAAAAATTGTGGAACCGTTTCAAAAAATATTCCTCAAAGTAAAATTGCAAAGACTTTGAAGATCCCGCCATTTACAGTACATAATATTATCAAAAGCTTTTTCTCTACTGGATACCGCTTGAAGAAATCCACGTCTCTGAACACAGTTCACACATTTGTGGAATCCACAAATGTAAGTTAAAAATGTATCATGCAAAGAAAAAGCCATTTGTGAAGAATCCAGAAATGCTGCCGTCTTCTCTGGGCCAAAGCTTGTCTATAATGGTCTGAGGCAAAGTGGAAAGCTGTTCTGTGGTCAGATGAATCAAAATTTGAAATTCTTGTTGGAAACTCTGGACTCCATGTTCTGCAGCCTAAAGAAGAGAAGGACCACCCAGCTTTTTATCAGTGAACAGTTCAAAAGCCTGCATCTCTGATGGTATGGGGTCGAGTTAGTTAGTGCTGGTGGCGTGGGCGGCTTACACATCTGGAAAGGCATTATCACTGCTGAAGAATATAGAAGAAGTTTAAGAGCAACATATGCTCCCATCCAGACGTCTCTTTCAGAGAAGCGTTTGCATATTTCAGCAAGTCAAAGCTAAACAACATACTGCATCCATCACAACAGTATGGCTTGCAGCAGAAGAGTCCGGGTCCAGCAACTGCTCTCCTCAGTTCCCAGAATTTTACAGAAAAGTTGTTCAAAGAAAAAGGGATGCTACATAATGATACACATCATCCTGTTCCTCCTACTTTTAGATATGTTGCTGCCATCAAAGTCAAAATGAGGTAATATTGTCAATGAAATGGTAAAATGTCACTGTGTCAATGTGTAATGTAATTCTTTGTTTTATTGGGAATAAAATGTGGGTTTATGACATTTTCAAATCATTTCATTCTGATTTTATTTATGTTTAACACATTGTCCCAATTGTTTTGGAATTGGAGTTGTATATCAGTGCATTTAGTTTTTGTATTGAATTTTTTTTAAATCACCGTATGATTGACTTGCTTTGCATTGAATTACTATTCAAATTATTTTGATATAGCATCTCCCAGCTAGCTAGGTTAAGGTAGCCATGGTATTTCTGAGCTCCCAGTCAGAAGACACTTCAACAACCCCAACTTCAGTAGTAAACACTCATCAAATTGTATAGTTTATAACAGCTCTGACTTAGTTAATTCACATTAAAGGAACATTCCAGTTAAACAACCCTAGGGTCGGTAACTGATTGGTGTAAACCTTCGTTGAAGACCACAGCAATGTGAACCAAAGCGGTTTTGAGTGTTAAGGGAATATGCCTTTGGAGCAATTGACTTACATCAAAATAAAATGCTATATTAAGCCTCTGATAAGACTCAAAATATTATATCCACTGAAGTGAGAGTGTGTGCCAATTCCAATTCCTTCCTTAACCCTCAATCTCAACCCTCATCCTTAACTCTCAATCTTTGGCCCTCGAAAGTAAGTGTAAGGGCTATCTTGTGACTTAGAAATGGGACACCCCTTGAGTGCAGTTACATCTTCAGACTGTGGGGGGCAGCCTTCCGCCAAAGCTACGTCCAGTCTGTCAAGAAAACGACGAAAAGGAGAAGAAGTAGAAGAAGAATAAGATAATATATTTATACATATACTGTATATACTGAAGACAATAGGATGGTTTTGTAACATTTTTATCTTAATTAACTACAAAAATACTTACATTCGTAGCTAGCTTTTTTGGGCGCCAGCCTTTTTTGAAGATGTTTTGGCGAAAATATGCAATGCCTTCTGGGTAGCCCTTACTCCCAAGGGTGGTGCCGGAGAATCTCAGTATTGAGGGCGATACAGCCCTCAAACTTGTCCCTCAACTTGACTTTCTAAGAATCGGGACAGCACTTGCACTTCACAGGAGCGGACATTTTTGAAATTGAAGGTTGAGCTTGAGGGCTGAGGGATGAAATGGAATTCACCCTATGAATACAGAAAAACCCAGGTCATTTTAGCTTTGAAAGTAAGGACTATTTGCACATGCCAGTGCTTTACTTCAGTTCAGTTCAGTTTAATTGTATAGTGCCAATTCACAACAAGTTACCTCAAGGCACTTTACACAAAAAACAAGTTTAATACAGTCTAATTAAGGACAATCCAAATCAGTCCAATCATGTTCCAAGTCAATCCATCCATCATCTGTACACTCTTATTCCTGTGCAGGGTCACAGGAAAAAAGTGGGGGATCTGCCGGAGCCTATCCCAGCTCTCTTTGGACAAAAGGTATAAGTACACTGTGGACAGGTAACCACTCCATCGCACGGCCACATATGGACAAACAACACTCCTTCCCACAGGCCATTTAAAGCCACCAATTAACCTGACGTGCACATCTCGGAGTGCTTGGAGAAAACCTGCCCAAGCACAGGGAGAACATGGAAACTCAGGGGAAAGCTCCTGCAGGGAGTCGAACCAGGAACCTTCTTGCCATGAGCAAGGCTGGCAAGGCTGTCCACAAAGGCCTAGCTAAGGACCCCAACGGTTTGCATGAATCTTCACCGTGGTGTAATTCCACATCCTGAGCAAGGAAGTAAGCGCAACATGACAGTGGAGAGGGACAAAAAAAAAATCATTAAAGAGGGAAGGAAAAAAAATACTAAAACAAAACCCTCCATCAGACTTAGACCTAGGGAGGGTCACCATTTGCCTCAATCCTGTTGGGAGTCTGAGCCGACAGGAAAGCGAGACCAACAAACACAGAGAGACTAGTCCAGGGAACTAGTCCACTCTCTTACTATAGACCTTTTCGACTTGAAAATTGTGGACATGCACCCCCTAGTGGCTCCGCCATAACTGGAGTGTGCGGTCCTCCACCAACTAACCCAAACACAGTAGCGTGGAGCATTTGTTACGGATAACACAGACATGTCTTGGATTGATGATGTTAGGCAGTGGCCTCCAGTTACAGATGAAGGTAGTTTATCGCTGGTTTTAATGATTGGTTATGGAAATAGCATGATCTATTCCCATAACCAAACACTAAAAACTGTGGGAATACGTGAAAAATACAACGCTGGCTATAACTAACATCAACAAGCCATAAAGATTATGCTACTGTAACATTAACGCTAGCGGTATATTAGGCTATGTGTTAATGTTATATTTAATTTATTTTATCACTCTCCTAATTCATTCATTCATTCATTCATTCATTCATTGTTTTATAGCCTTGTGCTAGTGCCGAGGGCTACAGTAGCGTCATCCTGCTGTTCTTTCGGCCAGAATCGTCCGGGACTCTCAGCGAGACTATGAGTAGTACAAGACTGAATGTTAACGAAAACTCACCCGGCTGTATTCATTTGGAACAAAGTCCTTTCTGTTGATATTTTTCACCCACGTCTTCCTAACTTCTTGTTCTGCAAACAAGGCAGTCTTCATGCAGTAAAGGCTTGTGTATTTCACATACTTTCTTCTTCCATTGTTGAATTTTCACGCCATTGTTGGCACAGTTTATGACGGAACATGTATTCCCACTCGACCGACTCGACATTATAAAATATATATTTTGTAGAAAGAGAAAAACACTGGTTAATCTGCGAGCCGGTGAAAGTGTCGCTCTGTAGCACAACCCAGCAATGGCGGACGGGGTACTTCCGAGGGGCTGGCCCGAAAAGGTCTATAAGAATGTACAAGTTGGGCCGCCCCGGTAGCGCAGTGGTTAGGGCAGGCGGCCCATATGCAGAGGCTGCAGTCCTCATGCGGCTGGTCACGAGTTCGACTCCTGGCTCATCGACCCTTTGCCGTGTGTCTTCCCCGCTCTCTTTGCCCTCCTTCCTGTCTCTCTCTCTACTGTGAATAAAGGCCACTAGTGCCAAAAAAGATCTTTAAAAAAAAAAATGTACAAGTCAACTATGGACGCTTGTGCAATTAAAACTTCTTTACATTATTCAGTGTTGCCTCCTTTGTCATGAATATTTAAGTTCTATGAAAGAAGAGGATGTGAAGTCTCTTCAACATGTATGGACTCATGACAAGGATGATGTAAGGTAAGACTCGGCCTGTATACACTTCCTGTACACTTGCAGGTTTGTCTATGGCAGTGGCTCTCAATTATTTTCTTCTGCACCCCCCCACTCTCCAATGCGACTATAAATAAAATCTATAAAATTGTTATAAGTACACATCAGCATAACACTGTATCCTTACTAACATGAAGTGAAACAAAAAAAGAAAGAAATATAGATCAACGTATAAGAATATAGAATAACTTTATTAACATGTTTTTTTTAGTCTGTAAAGATCTAAAGTGCATCAATTCCACCGTAGTCACAGTGAAGCCACCCCCCCCTCCTGGGCATCACACTGGCCCCCTTTTTATAAGTGGACTCTTTTATATATGCAAACTGCGTTGACTGTCTGGATGAATTGTTAATGATAAAAGTGGCAATGGCTCGTGAAATATTTGGAAAGATTCATGGCATACATGTTTTATCACTGTACCGTGGTCTTTCCCGCAAGCGTCCACATTTTTTCTGACTTTGTAACTGGAATATGGTCAACTTGGGTATTATGTCATTTGCATATAAGTGGATAAAATAAAAACATTCAGTTCCTCATTCCTTCTTTATTCATTTCTCACTAACTAATAATGTGTACCACATTAGCTAACAATGTGAGTTACTGTAACCAGAATGATATAAAATAAGCAAACAGGCATAATTCACTTATAAGATTTATTTCTGTTCATTGGAAATAGCAATATATCTCTGAGATCCTAATTGAAGGACTATACTTCACAGTATGCACTTGGTGACACTGAAACCTCCAGCAATATGAAACTTGGGGCACATGCTGAGTGGAGGGAGAAGAATGACATAAAAACTATAGATAAATTAATAATATTTATATCTAGCAAAGCAATAAAACCCATGTTATGGCCCCTTGAGAAAAAGAGAAAAACCTTGAGCATACATTAGCCAAGATCTCATTATTTCAGTGCTGCTTGAATGTTCAGTGTTATCTTAGTGGCTTAAGCAATCCCGAACATCTAAAACTACAATTCTGTAAGAAAGTTGCCGTACTATAATGAGGCATAAAATACATCAAAGAATTGCATTATAATGAAGGTCTTTATGCTGTGAGACCTTAAAGGCCTCTAAAGAGTAAAAGGTCAGAGTCATGACTGGAACTTTAAAGTTGTGATTCATACAACTGAGAAAAAAGGGAAATAGCTGCTATCATCACAATCTTTACTTTACTTTACGAGACACTATGAACTAGAAATAGCTGTTTATATATATTATGTAGAGGCTAATCGGGATCATATTCTGCTAAATGTAAGCTACCATTCATCCGAAGCCCTTCAATAATAATAAGAATAAGATGGTACCGAGATGAATGCACTGACATGAGCAGTTGTGGATGGAGAAAATGCAATTAGTGGATTTTTTTCCTGTCAGTAGTTCTGACAATGCAAATTATGATATTTCCGTCTCTTTTTTTTATATAGTAGCACTATATCACTTCAATAATGTGAAAATGCTTTAATATTATGATTGATGTTTTATTCGTTTACAAAATCCATCTGCAAAAATATGTAAATGTGTAAAATGTCATCAAAAGCAGAATGCAATCATTAGCTAAAAACATACTTCCATATTTTACAGTAAACATTGCAACCATTAAATGTTGAAAATGACACATTTTACATTTCCATGAAAAATATCGGCTCATTTTGGATTTGATGGCAGTAGCAGATCTCAAAAAAGTTGGGACGTAGGCAGGTTTTGCCCCTTAGAACAAATAGTTTGTTACCAAAAAGTTTGGATCCCTTATGAAAAGTTGGTTGCCAAGCCACCTGTATGGGTGCAAAGCAACTAGGGGCCCCCAGAAAATTTTGACCAAAAAGGATGCAAATGGTGCAGTCTGGTGATATCTGTGGACAAAATCAGCCCCATATTTTGGGGATATTTGGAGCAAATAAAAAAAAAAAAAGTACAATTTTTCAAACTTCAACAAAACATCAGGCAAATTGTAGGGGATCATCTCCAAGCACATTTTATTAAAAGAAGCAATAAATTTACCTTGCAAATTCAAAATAAAAACAACACAATCCAAATCGATTCAATCATTGATCATTTAGAAGCACATCAGGGTAATCAATGACAAGCAGTCCAGTGAATGACATTTCATTCAAGAACATATTCATTTCCAGATCAGAGCAAATTATTTGCAGACAATCAATTGGCAAATACGTTCAATCTCAGATTGATATATAATTTAATGTATTTGCTAAACACATTTTATTTATCAACAGTTTGCTGACAATATCATGAATATGAATTATTTGATTTGAAACAATCTATTAGCTGCAGTCATCTGCCGTTCTCTGCAGCACTTCAAGGCTTTCCTCCTCTGAGTCACAACTGAACTCTGACTGAATCTGAATCTGAGCCAGAGTCTGAGCCAGAGTCTGAGTCAGAGTCTGAGTCAGAGTCTGAGTCAGAGGTTGAGCTACATTTGTTTCATTGTCCGTCACTTTGACAGACAGGTCAAACAAAAATTTGTCATAATCTGTCATTAATTTTCCTTTTCTAATTACAGTCAATGTTACTTAATTTCCATTCATTCATTCTTAATGCAAATCCAATTAGAACAAGCCACATGATACACTTATGAAGTCTTTAGAGTAAAGATGCTTTATGTTGTCACAGATTGTGGTCTGCACTGATGGACAGGGTCTTGGCACAGGCAAGTGAACTATTTTTCAACCTCCTAATCCTGCATAGCAAAATCTTCAAATTTTACAAACCCAGGATTCTCATTGGAAGTCATACACTTAACTCAGGGTGACACAAATTTACATGTTTAAAGTAAGGAGTAAGAATGAACAGGGGGTTAAACTAACAACAGCCTTCACATGTCAGCATTAAATCAAATTACTAACAGATAAACACAGATAAACACCTCAAAAACCAGTGCTGCAAAGGATGCTGGGAAACACCTAGAAGGACCTGTCATATCACTGCAATATCAACGCCACATTTCCTCGTCGTTACATAGGTGGCCACTAAAAACACCAACTGTGGCCATATGCATTAATGAACAATGCATTTTTACAAAATTAAATACTCTCAATTAAAATATGAACAATCTTGAGTTCATCTGCTGCGGCCTGAGCAGTCTCATTCACACCTTCCTCCTTTTGTTCATGGAGTAAAACAAGGTACCCGTTTGTGCGTATTCAAACGTGTCAAATGAGGATGCCGCAGAGGCGATTGTCATTAAATTTTGTACCTTTGCCTCGGACAAACGGCTTCTCGTGGCTGTTTTAACATTGTTCTGAAGGCTGAATCCGCGCTCTGCTGCCACACTGGAGACTGGACTAACAAGTGCCAGCAGATGGCCCTCAGATTTGTCCATCAAATCTTAATAAAATCTGTCAATGATGTAGAATTCTCAGTTAACGCAACCCCTGGTCTGAGTCCACATTAGATCCTGCTGTACAGGCAGCAGCAGGACCACCAGCAGCTTCTGCAGCAGTTTTCCTGCTACCTTATCTCCTGGCACGGTCACAGAGCCGCAGCAACCTGGTTGCGGGTGGTCGCCAATTAAATCATGCATTAAATGCAAATGAAAACAACATTTTTTAAAGATGCTTCATGTATGCGTAGTTCGGAGGAAGGGAAATTTTGTTCAAATATTCTCCATTTTTGATGGATTTCTGTACAGTTATCGAATAAAAAGATGGTTTCCCACCGGGAAAGCAAGTCTAGCGAGTTTCTGTTCCGCCGCGACAGTTGTGCACCACGGGTAACCGGGTAACCGGGTAACCGCGAAAGTTGAACCCTGGACGTAGACAAGACAAAAGGCAGGGAAAAAAAAGTACTTCTAAAAATAAATACAGAAAGGAACACCTCCTAGCTGATTACATTAACTGGAAACAGGTCAGTGACATGGCTGGCTAGAAAAAAGATCATCTTAGAGAGGCAAAGTTTAAAGAAAGGTAAAGTAATAATGAGTAGAAGAAAAGAGCAAAGTACAACAATCTCCAAAAAACTGTGTTTACACGATGTGAAATGTTCTGCAGGATGAAATTATAAAGACTTTGACTATGTCATCATCTACAGTGCACAACATCATCAAAAGATGCCAAGGAATCTGCAGGAATCTCTGTGCACACACATGACCGTGATCTCCAGGCCCTCGGGCAGTGGTACGTTAACACATCACATTAACATTTAATAAAATGCATCACATGGGCTCAGAAAGACTTCCGTAAATCACAGTCTAATGATACGGTTTGGTGTGTCATCCATGATGCAGGTCAAAGTTCTATCATGCAAAGAAGAAGGCATCTGTGGACATGATCTTCTCTGGGCCAAAGTTGAAATTAAGATGGGCTGAGGGAAAGTGGGAAAACTGTCCAGTGGCCATACTAATCACAGCATGAAATTCTTTTTGGAAACCAATGAACTCTGCCTCCTCGACACTAAAGAGGAAATGAACCATCTGGCTTGTTTTCTGCACTAAAATCAAAATCTGCATCTCCTAAGGTATTTAAAGCAATGGCAGAAGCCAAATGCTGAACTGCCCTCCCTGAAGTCCTGACCTTTTCAAAACATTCTGGTACATTATAAAAGGAAAACTACAACAGCTCAAATCCTTGCAGACGAGAAGTTGCTAAAAGAAAAAGGGGACATCACCCTGTCCCAACTTTTTTTGAGATGTATTGCAGCTATTAAACTCAAAAATTACTTTTTTTCCTCCTTAAAATGGCACATTTCCCCACTTCCAAGATTTGATATGTTTTCTACATTTGACTGTAAATAAAATATAGCTTTATGAGATTTGCAAACCATTGCATTCACTGCTTTTATTATCCTCTTTCAACAAGACGGCATCAGAGATTTACAGTCCTGTAAGGATCCATTCAGTGTGTCACTCGGATTACCGGTGAGTGTCAAGTGGTCTAAACCCTCAGCCTCTGCTCCTTCTGCAGTGATCCCAACTGAACTACGTGTTCAATCAAATTTCTCAAAATGTACGGAAGCTGTAAAGACTGCCTGACTCATTGGCCGACATAACACATTGCTGCATGGATGGGTGATGAACAGATGATAGACGATTTGATGGATGAACAATAACAAACAAATACATTAATTATTTTTGGAATCAATGAAAAAAAATGTGTTTGTGTATAAGCCACCTCCATTTTTCACATACTCCCCTGCTTTTTTTTTTCTCCCAGGTTGTACAATAAACATGACAACATTTCCTGAGGAAATATAATGCAGCCTCAAGCGCCAAAATCACTTTACACCTATCAAGGAGGGTCTGAAAACCTCCGCACATCATTAAATGTTGAGAAAAAGCTGAATGAATGAGCAGATTTCTTTGGGCTGATGAGCCTAAGTGCTTGGAGAGGTTGCAGGATGTGGACTGGATAAATGGGAGTCTTCTAAAGTGTTTATGGATGTGCAGCACCCATTAACACTCAGCTGGGTATGGCTGATAACTGTGATCTGAAGCACACGCCAGCACATAGCACAGGATACAGCTGCACAATGTTACATTGTACCGTGGACCAAAACCACCATGAACTGTGGTGATCCATTTACTATTATGTACTGTGAGAGAAGTGTGGTGGCTGCAGGGACTTCTGCATGGAGACTTCTGCTGGGAGTTGCTGTTGTAGACATAAGGAACGTTAGCTTGGATATTGGGAGAACCAGCCCCTGGGCTGCTGATCAGTCCCTGAGCATGGATGTTACATGACTGCAGCCCTTCGGCACTTGAAATTTATTCCCCAGCTTCAGCTTTATTTACTTAGAAACATTCTGTAGGGCGATAAAGTGGCAAATGCTTCCGCTTCCCCGCTGGCTCAAACGGTTAGTGACCTAACTCAATTGCAAGAGGAGACAAATACACAAGAGACTATTTTTCCAACATATATTTTTTCTGCTGTGTGCAGCCGCTGCCCCGGGTCATTTCTTCAGAATAAACAACCATGTAATCAGGGAGTCTGTTCCTCCCCCGATTTACTCCTACTGAATGATGCCTTGACCAGTAAAATCTGCTTCTCCATCAATAAGGTCAAGAAACCTTGAAGATTTTATCAGACACAAGATAAATATGACGAGCTCAACATTTCGAGTCGTTGCTTTCTGCTCTGGTTTGAAAAAATGATGGCCTTTGGGGAAAAGGAAAAAAAAAAACATTTTATATGATTTTATTTTACACTTTACAAAGTATGATCTAAAAAACACAGGCAACACTACATTTTGATTACCAGTGGATAGAAAGACCAACTCAGGTCAACTGGTGCTGTCCTCAGGTGGGAATTGAACCATCAGCCATGATGTAAAGATGCCTGCTGGTAGAGGCCTTGTAATGAACGTATATATAATAAATGAATCTGTTATTTTAGGTTGTGTGTTAAAACCAATGATCAGCACACCAAGGCCCATGCTTCTGGCTGCTGCTCATTAAAAAAACACACCCAATCCACACAGGCCCTCCTGCAAGTGGTGAGTGAACTACACGTTATCCATTCCGGCTGAGCCTGGGTCCCAAGGGTAAAGCCCACCAGGCGCTTGCTGTCAAGCCCCCCTCCCAGTCTTGGCTCCAAGGTGGAGCCCTAGTAACCCACAGACGGGTGAGGGAAACATGGTTCCTTGGTTTCTGTTCTCCGTATGTGTCTAAGATCGTTCTTAGTCTGGCTCTTCCACCAGGACCAGTTTCCCTTGGAAGACCCTACCAGAAGCAATTGACCCTGAAAACATCGTTCCTGCGATCATTTGGTCTGCAAACCCCCAGATGGCAAACAGCTTGCAAACAGAGGGAACTGGGGCATGTCAGGAAGATGCTTGAGGTTAAAAGTGTGGTTGCTGCACAAATATCTGTGGTCACTCTAAATCATGGCTGAACCACTCACAACCTGCTACCTGCAAGAGCCTGATGCTGAGATTCCTCATGAAAATGAGGGGGAACCCAGACCTGCACCAAACAATGTCCATCTCACAAAACAGTAAGAATCTCAATAACAACTTTATCTAAATCCAGGTTTCTGCAGAAAGAAGATGCCTGGATGGATCCAATATACCAAACAGTGTAGATTTAAGGTAAGGCAAGTCATGAGGGAGATATAGCATATAATTTTGACATAAATAGCCAAACATTAGTGTCATAGTTTTGGACAATTGTGCTTGAAAGCAGGTGAATTTCTTAATATCAATATGACTAAATACACAACCTTAAAAGTAGTACCAGATTCTTGAGGGGCAATACAAAGTTTCTATTATGACAGATAAAGTAGGAAGTATGAGACGTGCCAAGTTGAAGTTTCACAAAATGGCGTATCTGCTAGGTGGCGGTACTGCATTGCATTTTGGGCTTTTTGCCAACAAGACCACTTAGGGTAAAGAAAGTAACAAGCCAAAACAAGTGACAGATCATTCATTTTATGTCATTTTCTACCTTCAAACAACCATACTGTACTACTGCGATGCTGCAGAGTGTACACCACATAGCTCCAAAGCAAAGAAGCTACACATCTGTCCCTTCATGGCTGCCGTGATGTCAGTAAAGTGGTCAACAGATCTCTCTGCACAGCGAAGATAGAAGGCACTGATTTGGTGTGAGGGGAACGACAGCAAGGAGAAAAATGCCGACGTACTGAACCTCAAGAGAAATTCCAGGGTATTCCAGGCTATGTTCCCGTCACAAGGAACAGATCAGCAGTGACAGCTACACAAGTAGTGGTCCTGTCTACTTTGCCTGAAATAACCACAGGAAGCCACTAGCGTGAGGAAGACTGGAAAGGCACAGATCTGCAAATCCCCCTTCAACATCGTGATCTGCCATTACTTGGGTAGCCTTTATTGTCATCGAGAGGCAAGTTTTTTATTATGCATTTTTTCTAATTGGAATCTCAGTTTTTCATTGTCATTCATTTTCATTCATTCAGAAATATGTTTTGAAGTAAAGATTGCATTCAGCTGTGTAAAATGTACTTCTTTTTACATGATCTTTTGGAAACCATTAGGATGGTGTTCAAAATGATACTCTGAAGCAAGTGGGCTTCAGGTCATTTAAGGATGATGACTGTGTCAATTAGACATCAAGAAATGTTTTAGCCTATTTGACACATTGAAACCAGGAATCTGCTTTGTCACAAATATAGGCAACAATTTATTTATTATTTTGAGCCAAAAAAAAAAAAAGCTGGTGCAGATGGGAAATGTTATTGCAAGAATAATAAAAAAGATGATGCACCAGCATCAAAGCAGAATGGTGAGGAGGGGTGTATTTTCACTTTTGTTTGAGTTAGCTTTTACTTGACAGAGACTAAAATTAAAAACAATGGTCAGTATTTTTAAAATAACGCAGAAAAGAAAAACAAAAAAGAAAGACATGGTATTATTGAGGACTCTGTCCTTAAGAATGTATAAAGTATACACTAGGTCATACAGCACAGCAAGGAGATGATCAGCAGGGACTAATAGTACAGATGGGCCATGGCACATTTAGCTGTTTTCTTGAACGTAATTTGAAAGCCTAAAACACTCATCTTCCCCCAGTAAATCAGAATGGTCTCTGAATACATATTATCCTCTGAAAATTGCAGCATTGTTTTCTAACAAAGTCGGAGCAGCCATCCTTTCACACACAGAGCTGCAGTTAGTCACGAATTTGTTACAAAAATGAAAAGTAACAAAATGTGAAGAGACTCAAAGAAAGTGCTTCATTATATTTGAAATCTGTTAGCTTATTTTATTAATTTATTTATGTATTTATTTATTACATTTCACTTCTTTATTCATTTCCACTTCTGTATGTATGTGTGCCTGGTCTGTGGAAAGTTTGAGGTCCACATACCGTCACCAAGCATTCTTCCTTCATAAATGCCCACTTTGGGTGCACATCGTTTCTGAATCTGGATCCTTGTCTTTGGTCAAGGCTTTAAGGAAAACGTTCTAAAACAATTAGAAAACAATTGAAATAACTGCATAACCACACCTATAGCAATATTTTTAACAAGCTAAAACAAGAAAGATAATCAAGCTACCACACAAAGGAATAAAAAAAGTTATGCCATTCATTTTACTAAACCCTGATGCCAGCATCAAAACCTCATTTGGAAAATAAAGTCAATTCTGATTCAGATTATTTTGTGCTGTACAAAATAGCATCGATCCTGCTCAGGCCTTCATGTATTTAAATCCCAGGAAATCTGAGCACAAGTGGTCGGTGCTCATGCAAGGCCTGAATACATTCCATGGCAGATTCAGACACGATTACTCAAGACACATTTGAAAGTAGCCTGGGACGCATCATCTTTGTAACGTGAACACAAAGATGTCTTGGGACGTATTTTACTGTGAAAACTAATGTCAACTAATGTCCTGCACACATCACCAGGATAAAGCTCTTGCTTCATGTCTGCAGTGGATCTTTCCATGTTTTGTATACACCCTGATTTGCCAGCCCATTGCACATAACCTTTGGTGAATAAAGTTTAGCAAAGAATTAAAAAAAATAAAATGTTTTTCGTGGCTTTTCTTTGTTTTGTTATTTCCAATTTTTCCAGCTGCTAGCCTTTAGTGATTAAAAATAACACATTTGGTGTTTTCAGGTGAAAATGGCATGTTTATCTATTTGCTGTAAAGCTGGAAGGTCAGATTCAAACACTCAAGAAACATCTGATGACACATTTCAGTGTCAGGTGTGAACACGCACTTAGCACCGGCCACTTCTGATGGGATTTATCATGACAGATGTTAATGCAGGACCTGAACAGCACCAAAGTGTTTGCAGATTTGTCTATATTTAAGTCTCAGTCTCTGAAAAATGAAAGATTTCAACACTTGTATCTAGTTAATGTCTAATTGCACATTTACAATCTTCATTAAGTTCTCTCCTTTTCTTGCATTATCTTTATTATATTATCTCTTTTTATTATGTACCGCTCTTTTGAACAACTAGCTCTAAAGAAAATGAATTTACTTAATCGTTTCTATTTTATGATTTATAATTTAAAAAATATATAAAAGCTCTATGAATTATACAATGTATTTTTTTGGTTATGATTTGGTTGACAGGCAGTGGTCCACCCTGAATAGGTCATCAATCCATAGCAGGGTCATGGATATTGATCCACACCTTTCAAAGTTTGTTTGTTTGTATAATCATATCAAAGCCTTCAAGGCTGATTGGATGCTTGGCCCTGAACAGCTGCACTGCAAGGAATTTGCAGAATTTGCATATGGATTTGAGCAGCCTTTATCGGGGAGTGTGATCTTATTAGATGCAGAAAACTGACACTAGTTTTAACAGATCTGGACACTATTCATAAGTCTGTAATTTAAGTTTGTAATCAACAATTTAGTTTGGGAATCAAACAAACACGTCCTTGAAATTCATCTGCTTTTTTTCATATTCCTTTCTGATCGATTCCAACTCTAAAGCCATCACAGAATTTTTTGTACAAATCATAAAAACATAAACGATAAGAAACTTAAATTTGATCCATTTTCCTTCTTCAGAGCTTTGCTGCTTGCTGCCTGTCTTTACTGATGGATATATGATAGTGAGCAACAGGAAACCATTTCAGAAGGAGAAGAAGAAGGGTTTTTCTTTAATCCTTTTGAGGCGAAGCATCTTTGTAGAAACTCTTTTCATCAGGCATGATATGGAGACCTTACTGTTGCCTCTGCTTCCCTTTGATGTGTAAGTTTAGACTGCTTCACCACTTGCATATAAACATACAACGACCCGATCAGTTCAAAAAGTGCAGCATTTATGACATGAAGAAGTTTGAAGAGCTTTTAGAGGATTACTGGGAACGAATTTGGCTTTTTGTTCTTAAGGGGCCTCTGATGGTTCTGTTGTGGTCTAGCACCAGTGTTGGGCAAGATCTTTTTCTACACGAACTAGTTAAGTTCATAGTTCATAGAAATTAAAATTAACTAGTTCAGTTCATTGTTCACAGAAATTAAAATGAACTAGTTCAGTTCACATTTCGAAAAATGAACTAATTAGTTCATTTTTAGTTCATTTAAAAAAAAAAAAAATTAATGTTGCTGCGAGCAATTATTTGTCAAAATGATTGCTACTGCCCATATACTACACCACCACACACAGCGATTATTTTATCCATTTTATCTGTCGAAAACTATTGCTCCAATTCGGAATCCTTAACCAACCAGGGTTCACATTAGCACTGAAGGGACAGCCCATGTAAAACTGTAATTTCTGTTTCAGCTTCTTTCTACAGCAGACATTCCCAAAAAGAATACCAAGGCTTAATTTGAAATGTTAAAAATTTCCACAGCCCACTGAAACCTTTAATCACAACTGTGATCAACATACAGGACAAGGAACCATGATCCGATATTAATGTAAGGGTTCAACAAATAAGGTGACACTTGTCATATTAAGTTAAGATGACAGTAAAATAACACTTAACTGGTTTGTTTTATTACTTCTTAATGTTTTTTTTTTAAATCATGCCTTGAATATTTTACAGTAATTAAAAACATATTTAAAAAAGATTGAGGATTTAAAACACATTTGTTTAATTTAATGACCTCTCACGGCCCACCTGCAGTCCCACAACAGCCCACCAGGGGCCGCGGCCCACACTTTGAGAATCACTGCTCTACAGTATATTAAAAATATGAGGAAAAACTTGCTGCCAAATGATCTGTATTATAAGACAAAAACAGGTACTTAAGGTGCAAATGTTTTTTCTCCCCATTTCAATATTTCAATCCCCCCCGGGAGTCGGGGTGCTCCTCCGGCTCTGGTCGACTGCAGCTTTCATCTTCCTTCATGCTTGTTTTAAACGTTTGATGACGCAACTGTTAGCGACAGCCTGTGTTGCCATGTTTGATTGCTTGGCTCGTTTGTGGTGTATTTTAAATGGGGTTTCGCTGGAAACCTGGCACGGTTTTTGACCGTGCGTGAACTTTGAAAGAACGTCGTTCACAGGTGCCCAAATGAACTCGTTCACGCCCCACACTCGTGAAGGGGAAAGTGAGTGCACTCAGTTCACGTTCGCACAAAATATTAACTAGTTTGTGAACTTTCGTTCAATGAACGCGTTCAGGTACAACACTGTCTAGCACCGTGATGATACATGAGGATTTGCAGACCAGCTGAGCCCAGTCCGGCAAAGAAAGCCTGAACTAAAGTACATAGCAACAGGTAGGGAAATCCCAGCTTTCAATGCTGCACCGCCTTATTTCTGCACACGAACATGTTTTTTTTCCTGAAATCTTGTTGCCATGCTATGGTCGAGTATGCAAACAGCACGCAACTTTGCACGCAAAGAAAGCTGATGGTGTAGAGCCTGCTGCAGCAGTCCCCTACAATAAACCCATCTGAGGTTTTTGCAAAGCTGAATCATAACACCTTTAGTCTTCGGGTCATCATATTGTGATTGCGTCTGTCCATCATGACATGAGAAATACTCATAGAAACTTTGCTGCTTTGCCCATGGCACCATATGATTGGTCTCAGCGCAGAAGGTAAACCAGTAGCCGCTGTCCCCACATGCTGGGCCACCAGTCACTTTCATTTTGTAGTCTTTGGAGACAGGCTGTGCTGACCCACAGGGAAAACACCCAGCATCTCCAGTTGGCAATCCACCTCTGCTAATCACCTCAGTAACACTACTATGGGATTTATGTTACAAATAGCATCACATTATATGAGCAATTAAAAGCAAGTAAACAGAGGTAGTGTCATGTCCCGCTTTCATAAGCACTTGTTACTTACACATACATGAATATACACCGATAACATTAATGCCCTGTGTTCATAGTCCCAGCACGCATCTTTATACAATCATGTCATTATAATAAAATGAAATGACTGTGGGATTACAGCCGAAATAATTAAAAGGAGCTGCTAGAGAAAAATACTATGGCTTTATGAAAGAAACATTTAGATTTTTTTGGAAGTTATAGAAATGAAATTAAAGTGTATAAAGGTAGGATTAACATCCTCTTTAAATTACATTTTTTTTAAAACAACAGACCTTTGTAAAGTGTGCATGTTTGGCTTAATCACAGAAACACCTGCCCGTGAAATTAAAGACAATTCAAGATATCTAAAAACAGTAGCTCCCAAATTATCAAAGCTGGATAAACAGCAATGAAATTAGCTTCTATTGTTGATCAGGCTGCCTTCATTTTAGTTTATTTATGCTATTGCCAAATGGTTTGCTGCTCTTGAGTGCTTTCGAAGAAAAAAAAAAGTTTTATGATTTGTAAAGTTGCTCAAAATCAGTCGCATAAACATTTTCCTGAATGCATGTTGAGCAAAGACAGGTAAGAGCAAGGAGGATAAAAGGAAAAGGGAGAGCTGGATTTGAATAAACTAAATCATATCTAGACAATATTTTGTGTAAAATCCTCATAAAAAAAAACAAAACTGTAAACATTGCACTTGTAATGCTTTAAGCATCTTATTTATTCAGTTAAAGGTGGGGTGGGAGTGCATTGATATTTGATGGACGTATTAGGCAGCTAATAAATGTAAAGATGATCAGTACATTGATTGGTCAGATTTTTTCTCTGATTATACCCTCCAGACTGGACCAAAACGTTTCATTTTTTTTGCAAACATTTTATTTCAGTGAGTGCAATGGGAATGTGAAAAGATTTTCAGGCAATATTGTAAAAGGTGCTGCCAAAAAAGAACACCCACCCCACCTTTAAGAATTATGTAAAGGCCTTGAGACAGAAAAAGGCACGCCCCCCCCCAGCACACACGCACACACACACAATTGAATCAACTGTATCGCACTGCTACAATTGCCTCAATCAACCAAAGTAGTGTTTTGATCAGAGCCATTTAGTTAAAGTGGGGCCAAGCTCTGATTAAATGAATATTAAACAAGATATTAAATCTGATTGCATTCCACACAAACATACACTTCTTTGTTATGTTATTTTTTTCTCCCAAATATGTTCAGCTTTTGCAGCAAAGCCTTCATTTACATAAATATTTGTTGACATGATTAATGTGAGAAACTATGTGTTGAGTAATCAGTTCAAATGAGGTTAATTTTTACTGCAGCAGTTCACTACAAAGTCAATACACGTTGGAAACAGCCTGGAGCAAGTCTTTTATGTATATAACTTATATGCATAAAAGACTTCGTTCACCATTGTGCTCATCAGTTTGGTTTATCATTGTACAGATCTGTGTATTATATAACACGTAGAGTTGCACAATGAACCCATTAGTGACAATGTTGGCTTCAGTGTCTTACCTAAGAACTGTTCAACGTGTGATTCAGACGCCAATTGTTCAGCCACTACAGGACTGTTTTAGCTCCTGAGTTACAGCCGCTTCTTAAAACAAAACAAAAGAAAAGAATGAAAGCACCACCCTTGTGCAATCTTTTTTTCCAATTTGTAATGTCATGAACCTCAACATTTAATGTTCTGAGTTTTGAGTTTGTTTTGGCAGCTTCCTGTGATGCTTACTCCTGTGAAGACTGGCAGCTTTGTTAAATGGTTCTGTACTTGTAAATGATCTCTCTCTCTCTGTAGAATGATGGACTCCAAATTGTTTGAAAATATCCTTACAACATTTCTCAGATTGATATGGAAGCAACAATTGCTTCTCGGAGATAATTGTTGAAGTTATTTCTTCTTAGCTGTTGTGTTAACCATCTGAATGGTCCAGACAAGCAAGCTACCAAAATATCATCTTTTACAGAAGTTAATGATCAGTTAATGAAGAATATTTATTTAGGAGCTCCCAGCCTGCTACAACCCAATTTAAGGGTCTCATAGACCCATATTTCAATCACAAAAGAGCAGAAAATATATCAAATGTGGAAAGTGAGACATTTTACAATTGCATGGAAAGTATTGGGTCATTTTGAATTTAATGACAGCAACATGTCTCAAACAAATAGGGACATGGGGAATAAAAGACTGGAGAAGTATGAGGTACTAAAAGGAAAAACATCTAACTAATGAGGTAGATTTATAACAAGTCAGGGGCATGATTGTATAAAAAAACAAGCATCCTAGAGAGGAAGAGTGTCTGAGAAGAGGTTCACCAACCCACCAACAAAATGTGTCTGGGAGGAAGTCTGGAAAAACAGGTCCAAGGTCAAAAGTCAAAATGCGTGTTACTTTGGGTTCTAAGGCAGGTCTGCATAAAAAACAAAAAAATTCTAACATCTTTATTATCATCTTAACTCCTGATTCCATCAGAGAGGACTAAAAACACCAGCAGTGAGACATTTAAAGACAAGACAATTAAAGAGACGCGGCAGTGATGTGGTGTGTGCTGAGTTGTGAAGTGTGAGGGGTGTTGTGTAGTGGATTGTGTTGTGATATGGAACACATTTAAAAAGATAATATATAGAAAGTAGAGAAAACTACAAACAGAAAAAAACAATGAACACCTTCTACCAAGCAGAAGGCCTTTGTGCATGTGTAGAATTAATGTAAATATAAATTGATTGTGTTGACAGAAGAGGGGGGGAGTTGGGGGAGGGATGTAAAGCATACATGTCTATAAGCTAGACTTGTGGGTAGACTTATGAATACACATGTATACTTTACTTATTACTTAAGATAAACATACTGTTACGGCCCAGAGATGGTGAGTGAGCCTAGTAGTAGATAAGGGGATTAACAAGGTGTGTAAATAAGGCAGCCAGCCATTTATTAATGGTAAGAAAATAACAGATCCAACAATGAAGCGAAAAAGAGGTTTAACACAAGCGATACAACGACACAATATAATACAAGAAGCCACACTAGCCAACAAGTTAAATCACACAACGGCAGCAGATCTGTCTGTGGCTGACAGTCTGCCACGAATGGAGCTCAGACAGTTCCTTTATGGGTAGGGATGGCGTTGAGAGGCGGGCCCAGGTGATGGCAACACTGCTCAGCTGTTCCAGAGGCGGAGCTCGGTCGAGGGAATCCCGGGACGTCACTCCCTCTTCCGGATGCAGGTGACAGGTGGGGATAGGCCACAGAACGTGTGACACCACCTGATCTCAGGGTCCGTAACAATACACACATACATATATACAAATACATACATCTGCATCTATACTGATGCAACCATGATAAGGAACATGCCGCCATACTAACAATAAAGTTACTTAGTCAAGTGTTCTGAGTCATTCTGGTGCAGTAGTGGTAATGAACTCATCTCCAAATATTTAATTAGTAACAGTAACAAGAAGAATGTTGTCTTCTTCTGGGCCAAGCTCATTCAGAACAGACTGAGGTAAAATGCACAACTTTTAAATTCTTTATTAGAATAGAATAGTACTTTATTAATCCCTCACTGGGGAAATTCAGTCGTTACAGCAGCACAGGTTAAAAGTATGTCAGCCTCAACCTCCAGACTAAAGAGAAGAAGCGCCATCTGCCTTGTTATCAGCATTTACTTCAAAAGCGTGCATCTCTTATGATATGCTCCAATTCAAACAATGGCTTTTTTTTTCAGGAAAGGATTTGGTTCCTTCAGCAAGACAATGATGAAGCAAATACTGTGTCCATTAAAAAAGTATGGATTCAAAGTGATGGTGTCCAGAGGCCTGTTGCATGAAAGCAGAATTAAGAGATCCAGGATATCTGAGAAAGCAGGGCTTGACATATGCTTTTGACTTCATTACAGTTTATTCTGTTGCATGAACGCCAAACCAGGATAAAAAAGGTCCAGCTGTGTCAAGCCAGATGTAACTAATCCCAGGATGCGTATTCACAGCTTTCTTAAGCATACTGTGAGGTCAACTGCAGATTTGCTGGTTTAGAAATGGAGAAGACCTGTGTTGCAAGTGAGAAACAGCTCATAATTGAAAAGTATATGGAGATTAAACACATTAACACATCAAGAAGGCAATACAGCTGCTATCCCGGCTTAATCCCCTGTCTTGGATTTTTGCAACAGGTGCTGAACAAGTCTGCAGTTCACCAGCTGAAAACATTTGCAGCATCATGAAATGAAAAATACAACAAAGAAGATCCAGGACATTACACAGTGGTAAAGATCACGCTGTGTTTTTTAATGCTCTAAAGAGAACAGAATCTGGGTTTATGAAACCCTGTTTTTATTATCACCTTTTCCAGAAATTGTGTTGAACTTATCTTTTTAATATAAAGGAAACAGTGTATAGTATACTACGTGTACTTAGATTTTGACCATGGATGTTTCTGCATTTTGGCTTAGCTAATAAATGATAAAATTGTGAAATATGTCATGTGCTGTTGTTAAGGGTTGAATAGGTTTAAGCAAAAGATTATCAGACAATAGATATCTAAAAGCTGAAAGTCCTTGAGATTCTCAACCGTTGCATGTGAAATTTCCTCATACTGATGCAACACAGTGTGTGTAGATGCCCTTCAGACTGCTATGATAAATAATTAGATCTTTTCTGACTCATTGCAGACAAAAGCAATAGAAAACAATTAAGCAGGTGAGACAGTGTGTCTGGGTGAATATTGATGTTTTTGCAAGACACTGGACAACGCGAGTGAAATCTAAAATCAAGGATGACGGAGAAAAGGATATCTGATCCCTTTTACTGAACATAAGAAGATGTGAAATCAAGATGGCATGACGCAAGAACTGTCACCAACTAAAAAGGGAGGGGATATCGAGGTCCTATGTAGCAGGATAAGGATTTGCTCAAAAGCTATGACATGTGTGTCAATATAGCAATTTGTCAGAGAAAGTAAGAGACAAGTGATCATCATTTTACAAAACAAACTGCAGACTGCATGCAAACCAATATTACTTGGAAGGCAGGAATTATTCAGTTCAAAACTCAGTGTTATGGTGTGGGTTGGGTGGGGCATGCTTTCTGGGTTTTTCTCTCTGTTTCTGAGTTTTGTTAGTGTCTCGTCTCATCTCCCTTGTCCTGAGTCTCTCTCCTGTTTTATTCTAAAGGTCTCTCTTGTCTTCGTAGTGTTCCACCTTACTTCGCTGATTACCCTGATTGTTTACAACCTGTCTCTCGTTTATCCCTTTGTGTGTTTCAGTCTTGTCTTCTCCTGTTTATTTGCCAGATTGTACTGTTGAGTATCCCCATGTTCTTGTTTCCCCATTTGATCCAGGCTTTGCCCGTACCCTGTTCTCGCCGTGTTGTTCTGTTCCCTGGACTATTCTGATTGAGTTTTGGTTTCTGTTTGTGTGAAGATTATTAAAAGGACGTTTTGGCTTCAAACCTCCCTACTCTCCTGCATTTTTGGGTCCACCTCACCACTTCACACACCCTGATACACTCAGCTACATTGTGCACTGATCTGTTTTTAAAAAGACACATTCCCTTACCCCCCGTTTGGGCATAAATATGGTAGAAGACTGTCAAAGAAGACCTGGACAATCCTTTCTGTGATATTACCCAAAGGTTTCTAAAGAGTGGTGGTGAAACCCAACTGTGGGAACTCAAATCATAACAGGAGCTAGGGGATACAAATAAGCTGGCAGCTGGATGGAACACACCAATCTTTCCTCAGTTTCCACAAACTAGCTGTTTTAGCTCAGATTAGCTCACATGTGATTCAGTAGAGGTTATCTGAATATTGCAGAACATGACGTGTAAAGGGACAGCGCTTATCGGTGTCTACCTGCTTCTCTGCTCATTTTTTGGCTACTTTACCCACGTCATAAGCCATGGAGGGATAGATGTGTAGCTTCTTTGCTTTGGATCTATGTGATTTACACTCCTCAGTATCACAGTAGTACACTGTGGTTGTTTGAAGGTAGAAATTGACGCGAAATGAATCATCTGCATTGGAATTAGTCATGTCTGCAAAAAGAAACACACTATGACTGGTGTTGACATTTGACTTGTTTCCGTTTAATGGCTTTTTGGTATATGTTTCACACAGTTCGGATGGGTAGCTAACATTGCTCCAGTGGCTGCGCTATTGTAAAATTCATGGTAGGAGCGACCTTTAAAGCTGCAAAAGGCTTTTCTGGCAAGATACATGCTCCAGTTTCTGTTGTATTCTGTATCATGGCTGTCAGTCAAAAGAACCAAAACATGGCCCTAATTACGCTGAAATGCGTGTTTTTAATCTAATTTTGATTGATCACTGCAGTTGCCATAGATGTGAAAGGTAACTGTGGAGACCAAAACAGTTTTTTGTACAAGGCTGTAAAAATGTTTATTTCTGCTTCAAAGTGTTACATCTAACCATGAAGGGGTCAACTGACATTGACCCACTGGCCTCAAAAAGCAGAAATGCAGGTTGCCCTTCAGACACTCACCGATTGAAACTGGTCATGTGTGGCTCCACAATATGATGGACATAGGCTCCAGAAAAGAAAAGAAAAAAACCTTCCAGGTTCAATTAAATATTAGCAGCAGAGACACGGTGAAGGGAGACGCTGGGCTTTGTCAGACTGCACAGTGAACATGTCAAGCTTGACAGAGAGAAAATGAAGTGCAAACGGGTTGCTTTAGATTAAGTAGAACTGTCACTTTTGTTTATCGACTGTGATGACTGATTGAGAAAATAAACAACAACAAAATAAACAATCTGAGTTGTGTGTCCCCAATCAAGGATGACCTATCTGATCTCTAGAAATGCAACAGTCCCCTCCTTTGTAACCTGTGAACTTACCTGCAACAGTAAGAATGCAAATAGCAGTTATGTGGTAAATGGAAATGAATTTAAACAGTTTAATGTAAGTAGAGCACATTTTAGCCAATTCTATCCACATTAGAGATTCTGCTCAGTTTTCACAGTGTTCTTTTTTCAAATTTATTTCACTAAATATGTTAGTGACATGGTAAGATTTAATGATTTTTCCTCTTAATCCAGTTCGATGCTCTAGTACGGGGGTTTCCAATCTCGAGGGCCAGTGTAGGGAAACATGCAGGTTGTGCATGTTTCCCTGCTTTAACACACCTGATCCTAATTGATGGCCATCATCATCTTGTCATTAATGTCAGCACATGTCTAATAATGACACAGCCACTTGTATCAGGGTGTGTAGAAGGAGGGAAACATCTAAAACCTGCAGGACACTGGCCCTGGAGGACCAAGACTGGAGACCCCTGCTCTAGTAATTCCTAAAATGCTCAAAATATTTTTTTTTGACCAGCTGCAGCTTTTACAGAACAACCAAACATAAAAGTAAATCCTAAATATCTAGAATATCTCTCTCTATATATTATACTTACTGTGCCAACTGTCTGACCAACTGATTCTTCAGTGTTTCATGAAGTGAAAAAGTAAACACTAGTAACAGATATGTCTGCAAGGATTCACTGGAGCTGGTTTTGCTTCTCTATTTATGAGTTTCACCATCTACTAATTGTTAAACAAGCACAGTTTCTAGGAACATTGTTCTTGGCAAACCCATGTTTTTAAAAAAAAACAGCATTGCTCTGTGCTTTCCCGTTGCCAATGAACAATATATTACAATTTTCCTGAGAAAATGATTGATGCATTGAGAGAGAGAGACAGAAAGAGAGGAACGTATTAAAATCTTTCAGCCATCAGCAGTGTGAATGCCTTGAGGGTTTGTTAAAAAGAAAAGGATTTCCAGGAAAACTTAACACACTCAAACTTTTGAAAAAGGCATATTTACCATTGTGTTGCATCATCGTTATCATTTAATTGCACTTGTTAATAGTTGGGGAGAAACAAAAGAAAATTATTACTGCAGTTTTGTAGAAAGAATCTGTATCCACCACAACTGAAGGAAGGTTTCAGATATTAATCTCCGATTTACCAGCAGTCCATCTGCTGATTATAGAATTCTCCAGAAAGGCGTTCCATGCACATTCTGTAATGTTTGATATCTTTCACCTTCACCTTTTTTTTAGTTTGCTGTCGTTAGTGTTGCGGGTATCAAATTCGAGGTTTGCTTATGTTTAAATAAAGCCATTGAATGTTACAAACGCTTAAAAAAAACAAAAAAAATCTTATTTTTATTGCACACATAACAGTCAGAAAATTAATTGTGGAACACTTGATAACTCACAACCTCAATGGTCTGCAACTTGTTGAAGGGTTAGGGGACGCGCTGTGTTAGTGCACTCAAGAAGGTACTCCATCTGGAACAAAAGCCTAGTTAAGGTGAAGATACCTTCACTATTTTACCCCAAAACTTAAATTGGATTTAAAACACTGCCTGGGCCTCACTCTCTCATTTTCTTTTCTGTCACTCTGTCTTTTCTGTCATCTTGAGTTTCTTTGTCTCCTCTGCCATGATGTCCGCTGTAGCTGTGTGACCTAAATTAATCAATGCTGATGCGGGACACTTACACAGGTGCAGGAGGAGAAAACCAGGAATAAGGTCCAAAATGATTTTAGTTGGTTTTTGCCAATAGCAGGGAGAGAAGACAGTGACAGCCAGTGTCTCAGTCTGTCCTGCCAGCTCATACTGTGGTGGCTGAGTTCTCACCTCTCTGCCACACCTCCTCATCAGCTCCAGTTGTCCACACCTGCTTTGCCTCAGCTGCAGCTCATCTCTGCTCGTCAGCCAGCCAGCATCTAAGCTGCACTGTTCCCTCAGTCAGTGCCAGATTGTCTTTGTTCCCATGCCTGACGCTCCAGCACATATTTTGGGATTGCCTGTTATTGACTCAACTTGCCTCTGACCTTCGCTTCTGTCCCAGCCCTGGTGGATCCTCCAGTCTTCTGTCCCCGACCACGAGTATTGCCTGGTGTGTTCTCCATTCATCCACTGGTAGGGGCCCTGGCTGTCCCTTTTTCTCTAAGGACTCACCTGGATCCCTCCACTGTCCCGCTCAGGTCCTCCAGAGACACAGCTTATCGACTGCGGGGTCTGCAAACTTATAAATAAAGACTGTTCTGGAACCTATCTTTTAGTGATGGTGAGATGAAGCCTCCTGAAGCATCGTAACACATCAGCCAATTGGTTTGAGAAATGGTACATTTCTTGACACTTCATATGCACATGATAACACCTACTGGTCAGGCTTATAATCACAGCCAGCTAAATCTTAAGATGTGATGCATTGAATTTATGTATTAGTTATGGCTCTTGCGAATGACTGAATAACAAAATATGTATGACCAAATAATTGGTCTACATAAATGATCAAGTGCATAATAAAATATTGTTTGAATGTAATCTCTGTTTAATGTTTCCCATAAGTCCATAAGAACTGGGAAGACCCGAGTCAAAGGGTCGACAAGCCGGGAGTCGAACTCATGGCCATCCACACAAGGACTGTAGCCTCTGTACATGGGCCGCCTGCCCTAACCACTGCGCTACCAGGGCAGCTCAGTTTTATTGTCATTTTAATAAAATCACCTGAGCTTATTCGGGCAGAGAACAGTGAAAGTGTTTGTGGAACTACGGAGGGGACGCACTGAATATCCTTGTGCAACTTGGACAATGATGACCATTAAAGGGGTGATTTTTTATGTATATTTATTCAAAAATAGTAATTTTTCCACAGTTTTTTGTTTTAACCGATTCCTTTTTTTTTCGACACAATCTCTCCAGCCTTGGAGAACACCCTTTCACATGGCACAGAGGATGCTGGGCTGCATAAAAATCTTTGTGCCATCGTGTACAAACTATATACTGAACTACCACAAACTATATAAACGCTATCCAAATTCTAGTATTCAAGCTATCCAAACTATCCACACTCTGAACTGACCGCAACTAGCCTACAAAAACCCACATTTTGAATGGAGCCTGTGGCGTTTATAAAGCTGTCAAACCCCGCGCCAAGATCTGAACCACTTCCTGAAGCAGTCATGTGGTACAGCTGGGCAGCGAAGCTTCGGACGTCATCGCTTTTGGCTCCTCCCCTAAATGAAGCAAGCCTTCACGGACACGCCCCCTCCATTTCTCGATACACGCTTCGGAGCCTCGGCACTCTCGTAACATCACTACTATCTCTTGTTGGTTGTGCTTGTATTGGGTCCTTTCCACATCTGTTACAGCCAGATGTCTTTCAAATGAAACTGAAACCTATATTTTAATGTGAACAAGTCTTTTGTGCTACTTTAAGATAAGAAGCAAAGCCCTTAAGGGCTTTATATGTAAGAACATTTCTAAATTCTAGATTGAACAGGAAGCCAGTGAAAAGAGGCTTAGATTGGGGAATATATAAGAAAGCATAACTTATGCTTATACTGCAATTATAAATGAAGATTTTACAAGAACTACTGGATGATTCAGAAGTTCAAAATGAGACAATGTGGAGTTCTCGGTCATTGCATTCACAAGCGAGTGGGACATTACTTTGGAAAATTTCCATTGCAGACAGCAACACAGAACCAACAAAGAATGATACACAAAAAACTAGGCAGTTTGCAGAAGAGAGCTTTAAAATAGATGATCACATTAAATCTGGGGGATTTCACCTGTAATGTAACCTGAACTTTTGTTTTTTCCGTGGCTGTCACGGTAAAGGGGTAGAGGAGGCAGGAGTAGCAAACAAATATGCTTCATTTAGACCAAAGGCAGTGTCAAAGCAGGAAATGTAAGTGAACCAAAATCCAAGTATGAGGATAAGCCATGTATCTGGGTCATTTCTGGCTAATATGCTTTAATCAGAGTGTGAAATGTGCAGACTGTGAATAGTAAGCTTAATATCGTGAGCAAAGCCTGCTTGGACCATCTTGCATTCAGGTTCTATGCTGGTTACACCTCTACTCAGTAGAAATATGTCCTCTGAACAATAAAAAAAGATAAAGGTGACTGTGATGGATCAGAGTGCATGATAAACTAAGACATGGGCTCTTGCTATATAGGGTGAGAAGATAACAAATCCCTATCAATCTATTGCATCAAAGGGCTACACAGCTCCAGATAAAGCTGTGAAGAGCATCAGTTAATCGACAGCAGGTTGGCACAGTATTTCGAGCGACACTCCCATAATGACCAGGGAAAAGGTCAAAACTGCAGTCGCTTGCGCTGTCAGTTGTCCTTGAGCAACACATTGAACTTTCCCGCTGCGCAATTATTAAAGTCGTTCTGGAAATGGACACCAGCTACAGTAAATGTCTTGCTTGTGAATTTCACTTTACCCTCCTATCGTTTCATAGCGAGCACAAAAAAAAAAAAAAGCCACAGGCAGGAAAACAATTGACAATAATGGCTTCAGAGAAATGTTCAAGGATTTTCTTTCATTACAAATCAGAAACAGAAAAATAAATATTTGCCAAACCTGAATCTGGTCGGGAAATAAAGTGGAAGAGGCGAATTAATAACAACAGGGCTCACTCTGAATGTGAGTGTTCTGGCATCTGGGGACTTGACGAGTATGCGGGGAAACAAACAAATAAATCCCATCTGTTAAAGCTCAGCCTGGTTGGAAGTGACAGCACATCAGCTCCAAGAAAATAGAGGATAATATGTAATTGGATAATGGAGTTGAGTAAAAAGGGACAGATTTAACTCTACTAAGAAGTAAGCAGAAGCAAATTTCTTCGCCAAAGCCGGCAACTGATCTGGCTAATCAAAAGCCAGCACTGGTAAGTGATAGGCCGGCAGGGCTAAATGAGAAGACAATTAGCCAAGTGAAAAACTTGGCAACGTGCTGCCAGTTACTGCATTTGCCATAAAAGTTTCTAATGCAGGCACACCAGTGCAAACATTTGCTATTCCTTCCATCCAGTCAAACAGGTTGCTAGCCTTGGTGTCCTGGCGAATTTATAGAATTTGCACATCTGATTGGATAAAGCCACTGCAATTAAATCAAAATCTGATATACTAACTTTAGGAGTAAAGAATATGTGTGTTTGAAAGTAAAGAAAAAAACATCAAGGAAGAGGTTCTTTATTTTGCAAATGTCATGCCTTCACTTATGACAAAGGCCAAACCTTTTGTATTCCATTTCAGTAATCATCATCATCATCATTCTGGAAGAGGATCAAAGGTAATGTTCTGATACTAAATCTAGAGTCTACAAAATGAAAGATTTCTATACATTACCCTTCCACCTCCTTCCATGTAGTGCATTTGCCCTGTTGCCAGGGATTGATTTTTCTTTTGTGTGTGAGTGTGCAAGTTTGACAGACACAATTAATCATACTTTGAAAATAATTTGCCAGTGATTCCATAGGATACATTAGAAATTTTCATGAGCTTAGGCACACTTAGCAAGCCCCCAAACTCTATCCATTTCTCCAGCCATCCATGCATTCAATTAGGACGGACCCTCTGCAAAACCAGGTGGCTATTCAATCACTGCATGCCTCTCTTTAAAGGCATGCAGAAAAACCTTGTAATCTATACATAACTGGAGACAAGTCACCCATGGTTTTACGCACAGTGCAGTGTTATTTATGTCCTCTGGAAGTCACCAACTCATGTGTATTTTGTAGTGTAATACATCCTTAACTAATTTGACAGAAAGGCTTCTAAAAGTGAAAAAATGTTACAGACTGTGAATATCACTAAAATACCAAACTCATTCAAACACAGGATAACTCAGAATAACTCTGATAACTGATTCTGTCATTGTTTCTATATCCATCAACTATTCTCTCTTGAATACTGTACATTTATAAATCTGTAGAAGGCGTTAGAAACACTCACTCCAGCCGTTGTTTCAGGATCGACTAGTCAAGAACAACCTGAACACAAGATTTTATCTTAACATGGAAAAATCATATTATGTGGTTTCAACAAAATTGGAGTCCCTCCCATTACTGGTTGAGTATCCTTATATGGCCAAAGAAAAAGCTCAGACTAATACAATTTAGTTTAAGTAATAAATCTAAAACAAATTGATATAAGTCAGAACTCAAACTATCAGCACAGGATTTCCTTATGACAAATATAGAGCCCTATGGAATCCGTGATCACGGAATGCGGGATTGGAGATAAAAAACAGAATTCACGAGTTGTTTTTTTTCTCCTGGACCAAAAGGAGTCACTAAAAGCTGGGGACACTGCAGGGGACCTGCCTCCGCTTTCCTCATTAACAATAAAAAAACAAAAAACACACACACATTGAAGCAGCCCTCTGAGATTATTATTTGTCCGGTGATTCAATGTTCTGCAAGTTTAGCCAGCACACAGTTGAACAGACATGAAATGATACGTAAGAGGATCACTTAATGAGTGAACAGCACAAACTTAAAAAGGCAAGAGTCACTCACTGAGCTAAACACAAAGAGGCTGACAATAATGTATTTAAACGGGATGTCTGTAATAGCTGAAACACCTAAATAAAAAAAAAAACACACACACACGGACACACACTCATACACACAACCAGTGTTTAGTGCTTTGGATTTCATAGTATTTACATGAGCTATAGTAAATATTGTATTATTGTTATCAGACACACAGTTTGTAATGACGTACCTGAAAAATGTCAGGTACATCCTGACAAAAACTGTGTCTGATAGCAGAAGATATTAAACAAGCTAAAACAATTAGTTTACTGCTGTTGCAATTCCTTTCTTTTTTGCACTTTAAATGGATTTTACCTATTTGAGTTATTTTTTCTTCTTAGTAATTTTTTTCATAAAAAGAACTTTCACAATTTTTTTTGTCAAAAAAAAACAAATCTTTTGTTGGACACAATATGTTTAAAAGTATGAAAACATTAAATTTCACAGTTATAATTGCATAAATTGTCTATAATAGGAGGAATACAAGTATCTTGGAGTTCAGCTTGACAACAGACTGGAGTGGAAATGCAACACAGAATACATCTACAAGAAAGGTCAGAGCAGACTCTACTTTTTAAGAAAGCTGAGATCTCTTAATGTCTGCACCAAGATGTTGCACATTTCTATAGGTCTGTTGTTGAAAGTGCAATCAGCTTTGCAGCCATCTGCTGGGGCAGCAGCATCAGAACCAGAGACTGAAGAGAATCAACAAACTGATCAGGAAAGCTGGATCTGTGCTGGGTGTAAATCTGGAGCCGCTGGAGATTGATGTACAAAAAGAATGCTGCACAAGCTGATGAGATGAGGAAGGACTCTTCACACCCTCTCCACGACACAGTGATCAAACAACAGAGTGTGTTCAGTTGAGAGGCTTCTTAGGTCCGTTGCAAGACGGAAAGATACAGAAGATCATTCCTGCCAGCAGCCATCAGCCTCCACAACAAGACCTAACACCTGTTATTATATTATATTATTATTTCTGTCTGTTTTTTTATTTAAAAAAAAAAAAAAAAGAGAGAGAGCCCTTACTCCATTGAATTTCCCTTTATGGGATAAATAAAGTATTTTTCATTTCATTTCATTTTCATTTCATATTTCATTACTTTCTTGGCGTTAAATTTGCATAAAATGCTTAAAGTGGCAAAACACCGAAAATAAAAAAAATTAAAATGGAATTTGTGAAAATATAAAACTGATTAAATAGGGCCCTATAAATGTATCACAAATCTTATGTTTTTCGTACAAAAAAATAACTTGGAAAAACAAAAAGAAAAAGCAAGCAGTAGCAGCCATACTTTTGTGTCTTTCAAAAGCGAATAAAGGACAGAGTGAATTTTCCACATGGGTGAGTTTTTTTTACCACCAGGTGTTTCTAATGGTCATCTAATGTCCCCCACTGTAACTAACCAAGTCTCCAGCAGCCTATACACAAGCAGTGAACTTCTATTATGTCCTGAACTGTGGCTAAAGAGTACAATATGGCTATTTCTTTTTTTTTTCATGACAAAAATTGTGAAACACCAGCTGCTTTTAACAGTCATCTAATGTCCCCCACTGTAAATAACTGAGTCTCAATCAGCCCATACACAAACAGTGAACTTCTGCTATGTCCTGAACTGTGGCTAAAGAGTTTCTTTTTTTTTTTTTTTGAACATGGACATGGACAACAAGTGCAAACAAACACCAGAAAGCAGAAAGCTGCTTTGCATTGTAAAAGTGCCATAACTGGTTGCCAGACTAAAAAGGGGCTTTATAAGTATGTTGTTGTTGAAGTACTGAACAGCTATTCATCTGGAACAGCTGCTCTGAGCAGCGATTGAGCAGATCCTAATTTTTAGCCATAGTAACAATGTAATGACACGGAAACCTTGGTATGCTTGGTGGTAATCCTTTAAAACAGGCTGAGAATGAATCCCAGCATGGATCTCATTGTGACTGGATGGTGCAATGACTTAAAAAAAACAAAGTGGCTTTGTAAAACAACAAATCTGGATGATAAAAAGGATGTCAGGAAATCTTAATGCCAAAAAGTGGGGAACTTCTGGTTGTTTGTACTCAGGAAGAAATTACTTTGCAGATTAGTGACACAAATGGTGCAATACCAACTATAAAACTGTTGAAATGCTCAACAGAGGGAAAGTCGCAAGTGATTAATAAACTAAAAACCACGAAAATATGTCGTCAGTGATCATCATTGTTTAAGAAGCAGTGGGAGAATTTCATATGGGACAGGCACTGGGAAGTTTTTCAACAGGAAGAGCTGCTGGCCCTCTGGACCTGCACCGTGGCAGTGGTTCAGTCTGCTGATGTTGCTGACCCTTACAGGTGGATTCACTGGTCATCATTGGAGGAAGGGGATTCAATTGCAGCCTGTCTTGTTTCCAAGACAACAGTGGCCAAGAGAGCGAAACATATGTTGATATGTGCAGTTTCATGTCAATCAGGACCTGCCGGCTGGCTCCTGATCCTCACAGCTCACAGTCCTGCAGCTCTGTGAGCAAGTAGGATGTACAATTAGGACTGCCACTCAGCAGCCAGACAGCTTGGAGAGGAGGCTAGATGCTCTTAAATATCCCATTTAGTACAATTGAGGCTGGATGTTGGATAGTTAGTTAATGGTATTTAAAAGTCTGTCTTAATGGTCACATTATCTCCCTCCTGCTTTCCTCTCTCCTTGCAAAATTGTGAGACGTGAACAAAGACTTTCTTCCTCTTCTCGTACTCACACAGCTGAACCGTGGGAGAGCCTCACTGCTGATGACTGATGTCAGTTTTCAACTTACGTTTCCATCACAGTTTGGGTCCAAAACTTGAGTGATTTTTTGAAATGCTGATAAAGCCTAAATTGCAAAACTATAGTTTTCATTTAGTCACACTATGCAACAGTCATCTTTTCTTCTCTTGCGGAAAGTCCTTCCAGATCCTCGATCCAGATCCGATTGGATTTGGCAGGTTTATTTTCATTTCTGTAACCACTCTGGTCATCTATAGTTTTACTCAAAAAAGACACAGAAGTAATGAATTCTTGCAAAGCGAGCTGCTTATATGTGGAGCAAAAACCACATCGAATGGATTTCTAGGATGACTTGCAGAACTTTCGATAAGTTATGCAAGGTAGTAACTCCTTCTGTTGTGCCTGCTACAACAAGCCCATTTTTGAGTGGAAAAACCATTAGTGACACATATGAGTCTTTGGCATATTCCTTGAACAGGTCGGTGGTCCATTCTGCACCAGTTACATAAAAATTAATGCACACAAGGTCAGGATGAGTGCTGTGAAGAAAATAAAAGGATTAGAAAACAGCGAAACGCAAGCATTCAGCATCTTTCAGCATACAGCCAGAGAGAGCCATTTAAGAGAGGGAAATCAAGTCTATGCTAATGTTAGAAATGATCTTGGATGCAGCAGTGCTCCTAAAAATTAATTTCCACGGTCCTCAGCTTCAGTGATCTGACACTTTCACATTATACAACCTTGTAGGAAAAACATACCATGTTTTATCGCAACATTAAAGAGAGATGAGTCGGCAAAATTCAAATCACACATGTGTTCTGCAAACCAGGAGAAACATTCACTCCTCTAAAATTATGCACACTGTATTTTCTGTTAAAAAATGGGTTGGGGTGATGTGCATGGCCCAACAGTGTCATAATTCGTCAAGGTAAGGATTTTTTTTTCACAAATCTGAAGAGCTCCATTAATTGTTGAGGCTTGTGGAAGGGGAGGGGAGGGGAGGGGAGGGGAGCAAAGATTAAAACCGGAGAACAGGAGAGGAAAATAATTGTTGGCAACAGTTTTCATTTCATCAGACTCCTGAGCCTGAGGAGACAGGGCCACGGTGAGGTTGGATGGGGTGGATGTGTGTGTGTGTGTGTGTGTGTGAGTGTGTGTGTGTGAGTGAGGGAAGGCTGGGTGGGGGATCTGAGAAAAAAAAGGATGAAAGAAATGAACTGTGGCAAAGGCAGTTGCAAAGCTGGGGATGGAACAGGGAGGTCAGACACGTAGAAAACATTTCTAAAGACACTGTGAGGATGACGGTGATTATGAATGAAGGCAAGATGAAATGTTTTGATGTCTGTACACTGGTGGTGTTGACAGAAAAGTTGATTTTATATATAATATATATAATAATTCCACAGGGAACACATGAGATGAACAATTCAAAAAACATGGCTGAAATGCTTTGTGCTGAGAAAGTCGTAACATAAAGATGGAGCATTCATTTGGACAGGCCATTATACAGCATTTATTTTTTGAAATGCAAAATAAACTGTAGTATTTAATGCAGAAATGCTATAAAAATGTAACTTAATAAATGATTTACTTCTGACAGTATGGCGTTTCCGTTACAGCATTGTGAAACATTCAGGATGCCCAGATTGGCTACTGTCTTTTTGTCGGCTAGAGAAAGGAAGCTGCATGAAAAGTCCCTCAATGCAGAGACAAAGAGCTGGTGATGAAACACAAGTGAAATTATGTCTGGGTGAAGGATGTGGAGTTGTTCCTACAAACTGAGACACCGTATTCGGAAAAGCATCCTGTTTCTCAAAAGGATTTGAACACCACAATCACAATATGATTCAGGTCCATAATTACAAATTAGTTCACAACACAGAAAGTGTAGCTGCATGGCCACAGGTGAAGGAAACTTGTTTTTATTCTGTGCCTAGCCTTTATACATATTTAAACATTTCAGAAGGTTATAAATAAATGGGTAAACTTGGAAAAAAAAGAGGTTGCTGAACACTAAATCAATCAGTATTTCATACACGTTGACCTTTCTTTGCTTAGTAGTCACCCATACATAGAAACTTATCTGAATGTCAGTCATACGATTCTGAAGAGTAGCTTTGAAGCCAGTTTTTTTAGATTTATGCAGGGGGGCATTTTGGGGGGGAACTTTCTCCATGCAACCCTGGTTAATCCAAAAATCGACAAATGAGTAGAATGAACAACCTCTGCAGTAAGACTGAGCATGTCAACCTTAACTGAATGACTGGTTTAACTTAGCTTAGCTCATGTTCATTCTGACCGAATCTGTCTTCCTTTCAGATGTTGCTACTGACGCAACATCTAAGATGAGATGTTAAAACAATTAAAACAAGGACTGCCGGACCATGACCATCTGTCAATAGCCTTGCCTCAGCCCAGCTAGGTGTCTCAGGCAGGGCAATCAACAGCAGGACTGCAACTGTTACCCTTCAAGTTGACCTCCCTCCTCCTCCGCCTCCTCCTCTTCAGCCTAATGGTGCATGAATGGACTGCACTCAAAATATATGAGATTGGTCTTTTTCTAGACACCAAATGTTTCAAACATTGGTGCCCCCAAAGTTGACCTTAAATGCTTTACCCCCAATTTACATAGGCCTCTCATTCACTTATTCACCAGTGGGCGGCTGCTGCCATGCAAGGCACTGCAAGGCCCTCTGGGGGCAAGTTAGGGTTCAGTGCCTTGCCCAAGGACACTTTGACATGTGGACAGTTGGAGCCGGGATCGAATCACCAACCTTAAGCCTGATTTATACTCGAACGTGGTCGTCTGCGTCACCTACGCAAATGACGCAGAGATGCCCCCCCCGACCTACGCCGACACTCCGGTGCGCCTACCCAAAATTGTAGGTCGACGCAGACAGTGTTGCAGAGGGAGAGAGGGGGCCTCTGATTGGTCAATTCCTACATCCGCGTAGAAAAGAGCACATTGAGGAAATGAGGAAGTACCCACATCTGTACGATTCTGGTTCTCCGCACTACAAAGACAGCACATATTCTAGTAATTCATGGAGGGAGATTGCGATAATTGTGGGTCTGGATACAGCTAAGATGGTAAGGAAGTGGAAAAACGCAAGAGATAAGTTTAGCTAGTTTGTGACTGTCCATCTTGCGTTGTGGCGTAACATAGCGAGTATAAATCAAAAGTGACGGCGGCATCTCTGCGACAAGCTGATGTTGACACATTGAGAGTATACACGGCCCTTTACAGTGACTGGACAACTCACAAGGAAGGACTGGAGGTAGTGCATGGCCAAAGGTGGGTCACCTTGAGCATGGAGCAGGCAGCTGAAGCAGTGACCAACTTGGTCCAGTGGCTTGTTACAACTTGGTTGCACCCAGCAGAAGGCCAATTTGGCTACTGGCTCAGAGCAGCTGCCTTTGCCCCTGTAATTAAAAAATTTGGGTTATATCTATTTATAAGTCTATACACTATAATGTGTTCTAGTGAGGCAGTCAATCAGCAGTTAAACAATGCTCTGACCACGACCGAGGTGCAGAGTGGGTTTATTCTCCAGTTTGTATACAAAATCGAGAGGCCATTAAACTCACATCACAGAATGCAGGATGATCAAGCCAAAATTGATCAAGACAAATTGCCAGTAGGAAACAACCATCTTTAAACATCACATGAAAACATCAGGACCTTGGAATAAGTTCTCTAGATGCCTACGTGTCAAAACTTAGCAGTTTTGATGGAGCCAGAACGATAACAAAAGCTGTGGCCTTCAATAGATCAGAATCTAGAGCATAAGTCATGGACTTATGAACTAACATTATAGAAAGGCCACAAAATGCAGTTTTAATATTAAAACCCCAAACCCTTCTAGACCAACCCATGGCCTTTTTGCAGCATCCTGATAATACAATTAACAACACAACTAGCCATATAATCTTCAAAATAAGAGTAACCTGCTCTCTTTGCTCTTGTTAAAAACTCAGTTGAGGCCTCTACTGGTCAGATGAGGGACTATACTTTTCCATAATTCAAGAGATCAAGTTAATTTAGCAAACTGGATGTAGCCAGTTGTATTCAGCTTATAGTGGTCCTAACATTAGACTGGATTACACTGGGGGAAAAAGCACAAGGAGGACTCCTAGTTACAAGAACGCAAGAGGAAGAAAGTACAAGAGTTTAGTTATTTACTTAGAAAAAAAATGTTTACTTTTTCTTAAAAGAAAAAGCAGAAAATATATATTTTTTTTTAATTTGTCAAAACACTTATATGCTAAATAGAGTGAACTGTTGCTCTTATTTGTATCTGCTTGGTTTCCAAAATTATGGCAGAATAATGTTGCCCATGTCACTAATGCTGTTAAAACAGGACAGAATATCTCACACCTTGAATTGATTGCCATGTTGTCATATGTATGTTATATAAGTTCCTGTTGTGATTGTACTGAAATCAAACACAACCCCTAAGACTGCTTATTGTGCAACATATTGTGGTTTAAGACATATTTAAGCCAGTGAAGCAGCAGTGTTAAGCACACTAAAGAGTCGGATTAGAGTGATGTATCAACCACCCGGAGGCACACACCCAACCATAAAACAGACACACACAATGGCTCTCTTGAAAGAGTCATAAATTTGCCTCTAATGGCTAAGCTTAAACAGACTCCTCTTCTTTGCAGGAGAGGAATGAATGACAGAAACTGCCCTTTGCTGGTTAGATCCATGACCTCCAATGTTGCAGACTGTGTATAGCATGCCAAAAGGCCACACCTCCCATGTTTTTATTGTTCTCCTCAACCCAATACTGAATTTTAAAGTATCTTCAGGGGACGATCATGAATATTTTAAGATGTACAAAGATATTAAATTAAATTAAATTCAAAAAGAGATCCAGAGACTTCCTTTGACTCAATTAGCGTCACTCATTGGGATACCTGGTTGATGAAGATTTATGGTTGGGTAACCCATTCGTCTTTTTTTGGGTGCTCATTTCATGAGTGCCAATTTCCCATAAGAATTAAAAGATCAGACCAGAGCAATGGATAATGATAGTAGGTCACAGAAGGCCTTTATACATGTGTATTGAGAGCAGATCAAAGCAACCTAATGAGACTTCTGAATTTTAGAGCACGTTTCATCATTAAGTGAGACACAATCCCTTAGGAAGGAAGAAGTCACAGCAAACTTTTGCCCTGAAGATTCAAACCTCAACAAAATTTCCAAACTGAGCAACCAGCTACACGCCCTGAATCCCTCCCTATTCGGTTAGTGACAATTCTCTCTTCATGTGATGACTCGTACAAGATCATCCAAGAGCTACTCATCAAAGACTGCAGCAGAATTGCTAATTACATCTTGGATCTAGAAGTTTTTTTAAAGCACAACTGGCAACAGTCATGGCATTTCTACACCACTGCACCCCATTTCAGATGTACAGTATTAATGTTGATGCTAATCTGGTTGTCGGCCTGCCTACGTCACATGTATCATCTCTCTTTAACTGGCTGTGTTCTTAGACTAATTGTATTAATGAGGAAAATCATTTGGATGGCTGACCTAGCAATTTGAAACTAGAAGTGGTTGTCAAATACAGAAGTTTTATGACATGAAAAACTAAACAGAATAAATACTGTATTTGATGTCTGGTCTGGCGAAAATATTTATTAAAATCTCAAGTGGAAGGTTTTATTGAATCGTATTGTATCGTCTTGTATCATCTCGTATCGTAGATTTTATCCCCTAAAAGGGAAGATTGCTGTGCTGTTCAGGCAACACAAGTTTCTGTTCTGGAATTGGAAGTCTTGAAGTTGTTGTGGTGTTTACACTATGTGACTGTTCAGCAACAGGGTTCAACACACACAATACAATCTGTAAAGAACTCGTTCATCCGCAGACTTTATCTCATCTCCAGTTCACACAAAACCATAACCTAAAAGAAATAAGTGCTTACAGTTATGTGATTAATAATGATTAAAAAAAAAAAAAAGAAAGAAAAATACATTTTGTACTCTGCTGGAACAGGTTCGAAGTTACACCAGAGAGCTCTATTGTACATGAGTTATTGAACATGCACCAACATTACTGGCAACATTTCTGATCAAAGCAACATTTTTACTCAGTAACTTTGTTGTTGTATGACAATAATTGCATTACTTTAACTGGGTATTTGACTACATTTTCACTTTCCTTTGTGGCTTCAAGAGAGGTCTGTTCTTAGTTATATCCAAATTAAATACTGATAAGTCTCCTGGAAGGCAGAGGAAGGGAGCTAATAGGATGTGGCAGTCCAAGAAATGGGATATTGTTTCAGTGACTTCTTTTCAAAAATGTTTAAGGCATGCACAATGCCAGGTAACATGAAAATATGTGTCGGGACGGTTTTGTGAACGGTATGGATATATCTGATATGAATTCCAAGTTAATTCCAAGTTTTCTTACTCAGTATACTGAGTTTTGTGGATCGCTTTGTTTTGAATGATTTATAAATAAGCTTTTTTAGTCATAAAATATGAATATCTTTATAAATTTGAGTCCAGAATTCAGTGTCTGAAGTACAAGAGAGGTCTCATTCCCATTTTATTGATGGGAGAAACACAATTTTATCTGACTGTAATATCATTTTTTATATTCTGCGAAGACTGTTTTTTTGGAAAAGATGTTAATTTTATCTTTCATGCAGCAAGAAGATAAAGGTTGGTTGAACTTATCTTCGGGAATCTTGGCTTGAACCGGTGAGAAAAATGTGCAAGCAGGTTGGTATTGTTAGAAAAAAAATGTCAGGAGTTATGCAAGAGTATCGGCAAGATTGAAAGGAAAGGTGTAAAAGACACTTGTGCAGTGTTACATGATTTAGAGACTGTGGCAGGAGAGACAGGAGGCAGAGTTGGATGCAGCAGAGGTTAAAATGTTAAGGTTCTCTCTGGGAGGGACCAGGATGGTAGTGATGGGCATTCCGGCTCTTTGAGGAGAGCCGGCTCTTTTGGCTCGGCTCACTAAAAAGAGCCGGCTCTTTCGGCTCCCAAGTGGCTCCTCAGATTTTTTGTTAATTAAATTAATTTATTACCAAATTATGTGTAAAATGAATAACTAATCTTAAAAAAACATAAAATATTACATATGTATTGTATTTATATGTCTTTATTAATAAACTTAACATATAAATTAATAAATTCTAAATAAAAAAAAAAGACCCATTTCAATTTGTGAAAAAACAAAATCAACTAAACATCACTCAACAAAATATAAATTAAAATGTGCAACTATTTACCGTGAAAAACCTTCAGAGTCCCTTTCTGGTCTTTTCTCCAACTCTGTTAATTGCACTGTTGGATGATTAGTTTGAATATGACTGTGCAGGTTGTTTGTGGAGTCTGCTCCATATGAAATTTGTATTTTACAAAGTGTACACTTTGCCTTAACGGAGTCTAACACTTTAAAATGTGTCCATATTTTACTCCTTTTCCTGTTGTCACTCATCTTTGGTGAACTGGTCAAATCCTCTTGCGCTCCTCTCGCTGTCGTCTCTCTGCCTCCTCTGTGTGTCTATAACCCCCCCAGCAGAGTGTTGTTGACTCTGCCCCCCCCCCCCCCTCCCTCCTGCTCAGTGTAGTCGCACAGACGTTGCCACAGCCACACATGTTGACCAATGCGGCTTTAAAAGACAATATAAAATAATAATTAAAAAAAAAAAATCGCTCTGGCTCACGAGCCGGCTCCCGTCGATCGCGAGCCGGCTCCCGTCGTTCACTTCAAAGAGCCGGCTCTTTTCCGGCTCTCGTTCGCGACCGACCCATCACTACAGGATGGACAGGATTAGCAATGAGTCCATCAGAGGGACAGCCACATGTTAGATGTTTTGGAGAGAAAGTCAGAGAAACCAGAGTGAGATGGTCTGGACATGTACAGAGGAGGGATAGTGAATATATAAGTAGAAGAATGATGAGGTTGGAACTGCCAGGCAGCAGGCCCAGAGGAAAGACCACAATGTAGTGGATGTAGTAAAAGAGGACACAAAGTTAGTTGATGTGAGGGAAGAGGATTCAGAGGATAGGATTTGATGGAGGCAAATGATTCGTTGTGGTGACACCTGAACGGAACAGCTGAAAAGAAGAGAAGAGGTCTCATTACTGCACAATCTCATGCAAAAGAAAAACATGAGTAAAATCTGCGGCTAAGCAAGCCATGTTCAGCATGCAAGTAACAATGTAGGCACTTTAGTACATTGTCCACCTCAGCGTTGTCGCTACCTGCTGAATCATGCTAGTTTTTAGCCTCATTGGTGAATCATTCGCCAAATCAGTGGCTGGCCTCTTCTGTTGATATGGTCTTTAACTTCACATACATAACTACTTCTGTCTGCTAAATAGTCTTAATCAAGTCATTTTACTGTCTTTTACAGCAAGTAATTAGCCTCTGCCAACATCCCAGTAATCTAAATTTTGTTTTCTTTACTGTCACTCAACAGTATTTTCGTTTTATACTACAGCCATCTCACTTAGCAGTGCGTGAACATATGACAGTCTTAAACTAATCTCTCAACTTGTTTTTTCTAACTCATCTATTAGCATTACACGTGTCATCAGCATAACAAAAGTGCTGTCCCTTAGCTAGTTCCTACACATAATTAGTTATCCTCTATAGAAAGGTCTGTTTTAATAAATATCACACTTCCAATTATTAAAAAAAATGTCCTGTATAAATTTGAATTTCAATGTCATGTCTGTGCTTGTCAACACCTCCTGGATGTGCACACCTCTGTTAATTACCAGAGAAAATTCTGCGCCACTGTGGAGGGATGATGAATCACGAAATGCATCCTTCAAGGCAATTATTCCTCTGTAGCACATGTAATTAAGTAGGGAAATCTAATGTAGCAAATTAATTATGATTAATGGAGCTAATTTGAATGGACGGATTAAGTGCAGTGTTTTAATGCTCTCATATTTTACCTCTTTTATGAAAGCCGTCTCATTCTGGTCGTCCTCGCTGTCTCTCTGTACACATCAGTCCCTTGAGATCTGAAGGTGACAGGAGAGAGAGTGCGGCTGACAACTCAGTTCAGCTCATAATTTGAGACTCATATTTTCTGGGTGTTTCATAGAGTTCTGCAGTGTCAGAGTTTGGACAATCAGACTCAGTTTGTTAGCACCAATGCATGATGTGGCTCTTCAAGACATCTTGTTTGCTATAAAATCATGTGTAAACCCCATAGAATTTTATGTTTCAGAAACACTGTAGATTTATTAGCTTGGTCACCTTCAATGTGAGAGTAATCACAGATTTCTAATTAAGATATGAAAAGGGACTGAGATTTATGATGAAAATTCTTTTGAATGCATGGTTATACAGGTTTGAAAACAGCCTTTATTCCAATATTATTTTATTTATTTCTAAAGCAGATTGGCACATAAAGCAAAGAAAGTCATATAGCTAGTTTTAAACATGACCACTCCCTATGAGCCATTTCCTGAAAGTCATATGCGATTTGGTAAGTAAGAACATGCTACAACCACACATTTGTTTTTCCACGTTCTAAACTGCTGCTGTCAAACTGTGTGTGCTTATGCCAAAGCCTGTTTGGCACTTCTCTAGTTTGCAAATGCCCTGTCCTATAAATGACAGGTAGACACATGGGAGTTTAAATTAGAATTCATCTTTAATCACTCTCTAATTCACCTCCTGTCACTCTGAAAGGCTCACTCACAGCAGTATTTCTGCTACATAAGCGCTTCGTAGGTGAGTGCTGATGTGAAATTTTTGAGAGTGTACACTGACACCCTTATAGCTGCAGCTAAATACTAGGTATATACTAATATACTTTGATTACTATATTCCCAGTCAGTGCATCTTATCTGTTATATTTATGGCCATTGTGTATTTTTCAAATAAGCTGCATAGTATAAAGAACAGTTCCTGCAAGCCAAAAGTGTAATATGAGCCACAATGTTTCTGCTGATTCACATCTCACTCTAAGATATTTTTTTTTTTCCGTGTTGCGTGATTAGTCTAATTTTGTACCAGGTTTTGAAGCACTGCTTCCAGACAAAAATTATTTGTCACGTCCTTGTACACTTATGTAATGTTGACTAATGGGTCTTGGACCAGTCACCCCCCCCCCCGCCTACAAAAACATTTATGTTCAATTCAAAATTGACCATGAGTGTGTGAGGGTGCATGTTTGTTTGTCTCATTTACGCCAGCACTGGCCCTATAATGGACTGGCACCCTGGTCACCCATGGTCTCAAAGTGACAGACCTCACTTTGCGTCTATTGACAATAGTGTGACCAAAATTTGGTAGAGAATTGGTATGGATTAAAGATGGCAGTAAGGCAAACAGAAGGACATTAATCTACAAACTGTCTTTTTTAATACACTTTTTTCTACATTCAAAGTCTGTAGGGATTTACACCAAAAGTTTAGCAATTTAATTTGACGTCACTACTTGACCTTTGGGTGAACTTTAAATCCATTATGCTGCAAACAAATATTCTGCTAGATTCACATTGATTTGCTCAATAACGAAGGTTTACACTCATTATTACCTAGTGATAGACCTTGGGTTGATTAAACTTTGGAATTGTCCTTTAAGTGTTTATTTGCTACATAGCTGCCAGACAGTGTACATCAATATCTAGCTACAATGTACACTTACTGATTTCTGAAATGACAAACTGCAGCAAGAGTGCAACGTAAGAAGCAGGTTATGGGTGTCCTTGCAGGAGTAGGTCGAAGAGCTCCTGTTGCTCATTTTTTTTTAAATTGAATTTCACTCAATACAGAATGGAATTACCAGGAGAAAAAAAAATGTATATATATAAATGGGAAATGAAGTTAGAGCCTTTCAGTCCCATTAGTTGAAGTTTCTTTGAAGAAAACCAAACAAGACTCATTGAAAAAACAAAAGGACTAAAACCAATTGATATTCAAATAAGCTCTCTTAGGAATCTCTTTTAACTTGGCTTAAATGGATATTAGCTGAGATGGCAACAATAGTCTCTGTGTTCTTGATTCTAACATAATCAGCAAATCAATCAAATCCCAGTAGCAGTTGAATATACACCAGTTAAGCAGCACACAAACCCTTTTCAGAGTGAATCACTTAGACTGTATTCCTGCTGAAATCTATACAGAACATGAACGTAGAGGCTTGAAGAAAAAAAAAACCTGTTTTACTTTAACAATTCTCAGTGCTGCGTTAGGATCAAATGACTGAGAAGGGAAGTATAAACTCAGTCCTGCTGCTCAGGGAGTGTTTTGAAGCTGGCAGTTACTGACAAAATTTTAAACACTCTTTTGTGGAAAACTTCCTGTGTGGATTTCAATAAGGTAAATGATAAAAGAACTATTTTACATAGCTATTGTCACTGTATTGAAAAACAGTTGCACCTGTGAACATTTATTTTCCCCAGTAAGCTCAGCATATCTTAAAAGTATTATTTATACAGCTTAGGCTTGCATTCATGTAACTTATTTAAACATTTAAAAACTTTTTGCTGAATAACTCTGTTTTTTCATGTATGTTTCCATGTATGTTTTGACAGCTGCCTATGTGTTAGGCAGCTTCTAGGTGTTTCTAAAAACAATCTACTTATGTTTTATTCATATGTAGTCTGCTTAAAGGGTAATAACGCAGTTAAAAAAAAATTGCTGCATAGGTACTGTATATCAAAACCTTTTTTTGACTGCAAAAGACCAGCATGAAGATAACAGAAAATATGTGCTCAAGTATGACTTTCTTTGAAGAGTTATGAGAGGAAAATCCTTTCTTTTGTCTTCACTGTCAGATGTTTGCAAATTCATCTATAAACCATGGTGATATATTCTCAAAACAAATCTAGTGAAAACAGAGCTTTTTTTTTTTTGCTCCAATCAGCAAAGATGTGTTTGACAAAAAAATAAAATAAACAGCAGGCTAAGGGTTGTGTGTGGTTAATTTAATGAAATAACACCTTTTCTACTGCTAAGAAAGTGGGTAGATTGTTTGTTTGTGCTGACTACAGTGGCAAGATGAACATTTCCCTGATAGAGGGAAGAATGCAGTCAAACTTTTTGATCACAAAAACATCTATAAATCCACAATATCTTTTGTTTCTTTTTTGCAACAACTGTCTGCATATATATATATATATATATATATATATATATATATATATAGATATATATATTATATATATATATATATATATATATATATATATATATATATATATATATATATAATATATATATATATATATATATATATATATCTATATATATATATATATATATATATATATCTATATATATATATATATATATATTATATATCTATATATATATATATATAATGGTTTGTGCCTTCAACAGCCCTCTTTGTCAGTCTAATCTAACATGCTCTATTAACTTCCTAAACCCTGCTTTTGTCATAAGGGACTAAAATCACAGACAGTGAAGCACAATAGGACAGGACAGACAAAGACACTAAACAAAAGACACAACACAGACAATGATGATGTCGTGTGTGTAGGATGTGTGGTGTAATGTGTGTTTGTGTGGTGTACTGTGGTGTATCTAGCTGAATGTGTGAAGGTTTGTGTTGAGATGTTGTATGTTACTTGTATCAATGACAGAGCTAAAGGATTTATTTGTGGATTTATTTTCTGTGTGTATATAAACATAAGTGTAAATACTGGTATCAGTGAAGATGATTGGTACACAGACAAGAAATGATGACAACAGAATAGTCAAAATCAAGATGGCCACAATTCCATGGTAAAAGTTAGTGTTTTGAGAATTATTAATAAAATCAAAAAACTGGCCAGGTGGATTGTGGATCAGTAATGTTAGAAAAAGAAGTTGATTGATTAGCTAAAGACATGTGGCCTGATAGCAAGTTTTTCAAAAGCGATAAATGTGTGGTGTTCCTTGATTTCCAGTTAATGAAGATGGTTTTCTTGGCGATAGTTCGGGTTATGAGGAGAAGTCTGTTCTTTAATTGTATCCAGATTGAGTTTTGATACATCTCCAGATAAGCAAAGCAAGGGAGATAATAGGATGAGGCAGCCCAAGAAATGAGATGATGCTTCAGGGACTTCTTTCCAAAAATGTTTAATGGGAGTGCAGTTCCAGGTGGCATTAATATATATGTGTCATGAAAGTTTTGAAAACAGTATGGAAATCTTAGACATCAATCGCATTTTAACCTTTTTTTTTTTGTCTCGTGAAATGAGTTCTGTGGTGAGTTTTGTACTGAGTGCTTTGTAAGTTAGACGTTTTCATCATAAAGGGGTCAGGAGCAATAGAGAGATCTTTTTTTTCCCCATTTTATTTACAGGAGAGAAATAGGTTGGTCTGAAAATACTGTTATTTTGCATAGTTTGGAGAGAATTTTTTCAGTGAGTGTGTGAAAGAGATATTCATGAAATCTATTTCTGCTGGAGGAAGATGTAGGTAGGCTAATCTTATGGAAATTTTAGCTTGAACCAATGATTTCAGTTGCAGATATTCTAGAAAGTGACTGTTCCCGATGCCATACCACTGGACTAGATAGGAAAATGATACCAGACACAATAAATTATTTTTTAAGATCTTGAGTGAAAGGTTTTTTTTATAGTATTATTGTCCTTACAGTAGCCTTACCTCACTGAAAACCCATGTCACAAAATTAAAAGACTTTTGCTGGAAGAATGGGCAAAAATACCTAAAAGGGCAGATTGCTGTGCTGTTCAGGAAACACAAGTTCCTGTCCTGGAATTGGAAGTCTTGAAGTTGTTGTGGTGTTTACACTATGTGACTGTTGAGCAACAGGGTTCACACACACAATACAATCTGTCAAGAACTTGTTCATCTGCAGACTTTATCTCATCTCCAGTTCACACAAACCACAACTTAAAAGAAATGAGCGCCTCCAATTATGTGACTACTAATTATTTTCCAAAAAAAAGAAAAGAAAAATACGTTTTGTACTCTGCTGGAACAGGTTCGAAGTTACACCAGAGAGCTCAATTGTTGATGAGTTACATGCACCAACATTACTGGCAGCATTTCTGATCAAAGCAACATTTTTACTCAGTAACTTTGTTGTTGTATGACAATAATTTTTACTTAAACTGGATATTTGACCACATCTTCTCTTTCCTTGTGGCTATGCTTTGATTTTACAATATTCCACATGCACACATACACCAGCCCTGCTTTAGTTGTGCACGATATCAGTGGGTGCTTTTTTTGAAAACAAGTGATTCTTGAATGATATTTAAAGAAACAAAACAAACAGACAAAAACATTGTTTCTAAATCAAATCAGGAGCTTTCAAGAACATCAACACATTTAAATATATATATATATAAATATTAGGGCTGTCAAAGTTAACGCGTTAATGCGTGATTAACGCAAAATAATTTTAACGCAATTAATTATTTTAACGCGTGATTAACGCGAGACTTAGCCTGGCCGTTGATGTAGAGAGGGAGAGTAGGTTTAATGAGCCTCGGGCCCCACCGTAGTTGTAGTCCTCCGTAGTCCTGTCAAAACAGGAAGCCATGCACTGACGTCGACGGCCATGCCGCAGACAGACAGACGTAAACAAACCAACTTATCCCAACTACTGCTAACGGAGGTAAGTTCAGCTTCAAAACCTTGCCTGATGGCTAACTCCACAAGATAAATGTTGTTTGTGTTTGCTGTCGATGTGAATTTAGTTACCACCGGAGTCCCGACTACTGAAATATCACTTGTCGGCTAATGAGAGCGCTGATGCAGAGAGCCCCCCCCCCTTGTTTGAAGCAAACCGCGAAAATATTTTGTATGAAGAACATAAGAGAAAATATTGAGTGTATATATATATAATATATAATGGATTTGGCATTGCAGCAATAAATAAACATGCATTTGTTTTGCATAAGGCAAGCATTTGTGTACTCTCATATTAGGCAAGGCAACTTTATTTGTAGAACACAATTAGTACACAATTGGCAATTCAAAGTGCTTTACAGATGCATAAAATCACAAGAAGGCAAATAGAATCATTCCATACAAGCATAAAAATAATCAATAATAAATAAAATTAATTAATAAAAAAATTAATTAATTAAATAAAAAATGAAAAGTGCAGATAAAATCCTTCCAGTCATCATCTTCACATCTAAACAGAACTGTTTTCAGTCTGGATCTGAACATTGTCAGAGTTCAGGTCTGTCTCAACATCTTCTGGAAGACTGGTTCCAGATTTTAGGAGCATAAAAGCTGAAATGCAGCTTCACCTTGTTTAGTCCTGACTCTGGACACCAGCAGGAGACCACTACCTGAGGTTCTCAGAGTCCAGGTTGGTTCATATGGATCTAACATGTCAGAGATGGACTTTGGGGCCATGAAGAGACTTGAACACAAGTAGAGCTGTTTTAAAGTCTATTCTCTGAGGGACAGGAAGCCAGAGACCTCAGACTGGACTAATATGGTCATATTTCCTGGTTCTAGTCAGGACTCGTATTAATAAGAGTAATACAACTTGAAAAAGATCTGTATAAGGTAAATTTAGAACAGAAAAAAATATGTATATATATATATATATATATATATATATATATATATATAGATATATATATATATATATATATATATAATATATTTATTAGGGCTGTCAATTTCTCAAAATAATTAATCAGATTAATCGCATGACTGTCAATAGTTAATCATGATTAATCGCAAATTAATCACATATTTTTTTTCTGTTCTAAATTTACCTTATACAGATCTTTTTCAAGTTGTATTACTCTTATTAATACGAGTCCTGACTAGAACCAGGAAATATGACCATATTAGTCCAGTCCTGAGGTCTCTGGCTTCCTGTCACTCAGAGAATAGACTTTAAAACAGCTCTACTTGTGTTCAAGTCTCTTCATGGCCCCAAAGTCCATCTCTGACATGTTAGATCCATATGAACCAACCTGGACTCTGAGAACCTCAGGTAGTGGTCTCCTGCTGGTGTCCAGAGTCAGGACTAAACAAGGTGAAGCTGCATTTCAGCTTTATGCTCCTAAAATCTGGACCAGTCTTCCAGAAGATGTGAGACAGACCTGAACTCTGACAATGTTCAGATCCAGACTGAAAACAGTTCTGTTTAGATGTGAAGATGATGACTGGAAGGATTTTATCTGCACTTTTCATTTTTTATTTAATTAATTAATTTTTTTATTAATTAATTTTATTTATTATTGATTATTTTTATGCTTGTATGGAATGATTCTATTTGCCTTCTTGTGATTTTATGCATCTGTAAAGCACTTTGAATTGCCTTGTGTACGAATTGTGCTCTACAAATAAAGTTGCCTTGCCTAATATGAGAGTACACAAATGCTTGCCTTATGCAAAACAAATGCATGTTTATTTATTGCTGCAATGCCAAATCCATTATATATTATATATATATACACTCAATATTTTCTCTTATGTTCTTCATACAAAATATTTTCGCGGTTTGCTTCAAACGAGGGGGGGGGCTCTCTGCATCAGCGCTCTCATTAGCCGACAAGTGATATTTCAGTAGTCGGGACTCCGGTGGTAACTAAATTCACATCGACAGCAAACACAAACAACATTTAACTTGTGGAGTTAGCCATCAGGCAAGGTTTTGAAGCTGAACTTACCTCCGTTAGCAGTAGTTGGGATAAGTTGGTTTGTTTACGTCTGTCTGTCTGCGGCATGGCCGTCGACGTCAGTGCATGGCTTCCTGTTTTGACAGGACTACGGAGGACTACAACTACGGTGGGGCCCGAGGCTCATTAAACCTACTCTCCTCTCTACATCAACGGCCAGGCTAAGTCTCGCGTTAATCACGCGTTAAAATAATTAATTGCGTTAAAATTATTTTGCGTTAATCACGCGTTAACGCGTTAACTTTGACAGCCCTAATATATATATATATATATATATATATATATATATATATATATATATATATATATATATATATATAGCTAAAACAGCTAAAACAGAATATGCAATTTTTTTGTCCATGCTTTGACATGACAGGGTACAAAATGGATGAAACAGAGGGGTGAATGATAGTGTTGGACACATTTGACTGTCTTAACATCCAGAGAACGAAGGGGCAAATTATTCCCTTAGAAGCTGAGTATGCCTACACAAAAAGAAGAGAAGAAAGTTAATTGGCTGTCTCCTGGTGAACTGGGATATCTATTCACTCTAACATGCAAAAGAACCACTAATTATAAGACACAATGCTCTGCTATCTCCTGGCTCACTGCATACTTTGCAGGTCAGACAATCAGATGCTCCTTGCAAAATCAAAGCATGGAGGAAAGGCTGTAATTAGCCTTCATTCTCCAATACCATGAAACACTAGGTGTTTGAAAACATGTCAACTAATACAATGGAATGGAAAGCTTGCAACTCTGTCTCATAAAAATTGAATTTTTATTCAAATCGTCTGCACTAGCATTTACATTTTTGTGGGAAATCTGATACCAACCAAACCATATTTTGAACAGAAAGGTCGTTAAGTCAGCCTTCGACTTCTGCTCTTTGTGGCATGGAATTTTATATAAGCATTTAGACTTTCTTGAGCATCAATGCTAATTACTTTGATGATTGCCTGACTAACAGCCCCATGAGTTTGAAACTGAGACTTTGATGGATTGCTGTGAAACTGAATGAGATAAGGTACCCCCACAAAAGCTGCAAAATCTCTGAATTTTAACACCATTTTTTTTTGCTAAAAATATAATTGCTTCTGTGGTTTTGTTTTTGATTAAAAATAACCAAAACTTATGGCATGCCCATCATCAACAGGTGTACATTTTTTATTTAATGCTGGTTTGCTAATGCTAGTATGCAAAAAACGGGAACCACGAGTATAAAAATAATTTTGTCAAAATATCACTTTTTCTTTTAATCATACAATTAACTCTTCTTTATAAGTAAGGTCCATGGTTCAGTTATTCTCAAAAGATCTACAACTCCTACAGCTTCACAGATTATTTGAACATATTTTTTGTATGCGTTAACACTGGCAAGCCACATCGAATCATTTCTAATGCAATTTTTATTTTGTAATGATCTGGTTTCATGGTTCACACATTTCTAACTATGAAAATCTTGCATCGATCGGACTTTCATGTAAATGTGACAGCCCTCTGAAATGGCAGGCGTGTGCATAAGAAACCTGACAGCATGTGTCATTTGTATCAACAACAACAGAACACAAAATATTTGTAAGACTATATTCAAGCGAGACAGTTGACTGAAGCAGGACAAGAGTACAGAATAAAAATGATTGCAGCTGTTATTGCAGACTTTGAGCTGGAAAGACCAACTATATATCGAGATATCAAAGAGAAAAAGATTGATCTTTTTTCAGCTGAGTTGTGCTTCCCTACTGAGAAATGTAACCCTCCCCTTGCAGAAATGTGCACAGCAAAAAATGAAAACAAGTAGACATTGAAATGCATATTTACAGAAATGTAAAACTTTTGTCAAGCTGTCTGAAATATTCTGAAAAATACACTCATCAGTAAAATGTGCCTTTTTTCTTAACCACATAATGAAGTGAAATTTGGATTGTAAAATCAGAATTGATTATCAAATTTTTGGTTCTATACAACTCTTAAAAAAAAAAAAAAATCAGATATGGTTCACATCGACAGAAAAATCAGATATACCATGTTTCTCCTAATAAACACCCCAGGGTGTGATACAAAACACGACAAGGAGATAGCCCCAGAATTCCAAATATTGTTTGAAATTTTGTAAGTTTTCGGTATGTTTTTCATGGTTGGCTTCCACACATGCAGTGATGTAATGCTACAACATGATCATACCAGCTCAAAAGCAGCTGGTATGAAAAACAGCTTAAAGATAGTTGTAAGGATGTCGTCCAAGAAGCAGTCATACACAGCCTCTTTTAAACTGGTTTCCATTGTTAGTTTTGACATTCATGACAACTGTACGTGGGGTGAAATTTTTAGTACCAAGGCAGATAAATTTCTTTCAAACAATAAAGCTGACCAATCAGATTGTGGATGTCATTTGTCATTTGCCTTGGCTCTGTCCTTGGCTATCACAGCTAGCCATTGTTGTTATGGTCACAGATCATGGTCATATTTTAAAGAGAATATGTTTAGAGAGAATATTTCAAAAAGAGAATATGTTTATTTGTGTTAATTATACTAACAGACCTCTGTGGCCCACTGTGGTTGGTCTCTAAGGATCTGAAGATGAAGTTTAGCTTAGCTGAGCTGAGCTAACATCAGCGGTCATTCCACGTCTTCACCAAAAATACAATAGAGACCAGAGGTCCCACTGTAAAGGTCCATGGCCTAGAAGATGACTGGAGGTCCCAGTATAACTGCCTAAAAGAGTCTTCAAATTATTCTCCGTGAAGGCTCTGCCGGTTGCAGAAGCTAGTGCTGCGCCAGCCAATCCGGTGCTCAGGCTTTCGACGATCAGTTAAGTGATCAGGAGAATCATTTCAGAACTCAGGATCTGTCGTGAGGCCTTCTAGCTCCACGGTGGAGCTCCACACCTGGCCTCAGCCTCTATCTTGGCTTCCGTAGTAGCTGCCTGCAGACTGCTAGTGAGTCTCCAACAGGACGTCCAGTCGCACCGTGTTGAGCCATGCTAAAGCCCAGCAGGACTTCTTTCGTCTTTTGCAACATTTGAAATGAGGACGTTTGGGCAAACTGAAAAGAAATTAATATAAAGTAATATTAATGATCATTCTGGGTTAGTAGAGGCTAAGCCAGCAAAAAACAGCTAACTCAGTGATGCGCAAACTGTGGTACGCGTACCACTGGTGGTACGCGGGGAAACATCATGACTTGTCAATGCATGACAATGCATTATAAATACAATGTTTCAAATGAAATTCAGGTAACAATAAATAACCACAATGGGGAATAAACATCTCTCCTGTGTGTTTAAAGCTAATTGAGAAGGCATATATGGCTCTATTTTAAAATTGGTCATCATGGTGGTACTCGGAGAGCTCAATAGTTTCTCAGGTAAAGTAGTACACTTAAGTATAATATAAGTATACCTGAGTATACTATAGTATACTATAAGTATATAAAGTATACTACTTTTTGGTAAGGGCGTGGTATGCAGCATTAAAAGTTTGAGAACCACTGAGCTAACTGGTTCGTGTTTCCAGCTTCCAGGTTGTCGGCGCTGCTGGTCTCTGGCCTCTTTACAACACAGCAGCAAGCAGCCTGAGAAAAAAATGGGCTTCAGAAGCTCTCTATACAAACCTTATAGGTCATATATGCTGTCAATGGCCAAATTGACCAAATGCTGTCAATGGCATGAAAGTACTGCAGTGCAGCTGCGTGGCCGCTGGAGTCAATGAAACTGGTCCCACTAGAAGCATTGACATGCAATAGAAGTGTCCCAGAAGCAACTGTCTCCTCTGGTCCACAAAAGACACAAGCCAAGTCTATTTTGGTGTTAGACTGTAACAAAGCTGCATAATTTTAGACATAGCAGATCTAGCTGGCAGGAAGTTAGACTCATGTACCACATAGAGAATCTGCTCAATTTTCAAAATAAAATGCCACAAACAGGTATCAGTTTGTACATTGACATTCAGCGTACAGACAACTGACGGCACAGTAATGCCCAGCAAAGCAGCCAATCACAGGTCTCGATATTTGTTCATGGGGCCTCCCGTGTAGGCTTTTGTTGCCTCCCAAGACTTGTTCTTGATGTAATGGGTTTCGCTTCAGCCTCGCGTGCTTCCTTTGAATTTAAAAAAATGTTTTTTCAAATATTTTTTTTCTATGAATATTTTTGAAACTTCCGCGATGTACTGAGACCTCGATTACTGAGGCCGTGAAGTGTGGGGGATTACTGTATATTGCTCCCCAAAAAAAATATTTTAAAGTAATTTTCAATACATGGTCCAACATTTTGGATGTTTCTATAACTTTCAACTTTTTCCATCCCTACAAAAAAGAAGTCCTGATATTTTATATTAAGTTATTTACAGTATGATGTATTATATATCCTTCCTTTACTTGGATGATAGGGAATTATGATTTGATGCATAATTATGTATAATTCATAAACTTATATGATATTCACTTTGAAACCCTCAGTCATTCTGGGGCCCATTTCAAACTTGTAAGAATGCGCTCACACAGTTACACATTCTTTTAAAAAGGAGAACAAGCCTCTTTTTTAGCATTCTTCTTCACTGTGTTGCTTTGTCTGTCAAAGCAATAGGTATGAAACTGTATCTACTGAAAGAACAGAACAAAATGTCAATCTCACTGAAGATTTTAGGTAAATTAGATATTTCATGCACTGAAAGGTTTCCAGATCATTTCAGCTTTTGGACTAAATGAGGGCAGACAGTAGCAAAGAAAGCAATAAAGCTGGACATGGCAACAGAAAAGACAATCTGGAAGCCTGCAAACCTGATTCTGAAGACTCAGGCTACAGTATATAATGAAATAATGAAATGAATATACACCCAACTTTCTTTCGACCAATAGGAAATGACATAATAAACTGTTATAATGTGGTCACTTGAGAGTAGCAGAAACAAACCATAAACAGGATATTTACATATTACACAGGCTGATATGGAAAACATCTCGGGAGGTAGTTGCTTACTGACACAACCAGGATCAGTGGCATTCATTTAAAAGTCCAGTATCCGCTCTTGCTTTGCTTTGTTTTTGGTTTTCTGCATAAAAAGTACACAAATAATTTTTGATGTTTGCACTCGCTTTTGTGCCTTTCATGATATCGCCGGAAGCCGATTCATTCCTATGAGACCCTCTGACATAGTTGTAAACTCCTCCTTCTGATGCTTTTTTTTTAGCATTATTTGCTTCACATGTGCAGTGGATCTTTAAGAAGAACTCATCCACAGTCTCAGAATCCAGTAGGCAGCACAGCAGGAGTAACTAGCAGGCTTTTCAAAAACAAAATTATTTCAGTTGTTTGACTTTGTGGTGAAAATGTACAGGCAACAAGTGTCGGCTGTCATTGAAAAAAATGCCCTCTCATGGCAATGAGTTGGTGTTAGCGACATTAGCGTCGTGCTTCTTTGTGTTTAACACCAGGAGACACATTCTGTATTTTACAGAGCTTAACACAAGTGCAAATGAGATGTAAGAATGTCCAAACAGCAAAAAAAATAAAAAATAAAATAAAATAAAAATCCAAAACAATATATGGTACAAAGTTCCTTGACACTAAGGAGAGCATCAGATTTGAGTTCCAGCCTTATTTAAAACACTGAACGTATTCAAAATAGTTGTTTTTTTAAATGTACATCTGCATAATGTCAGTAGAGTGAAAAGGAACAGACATGTAGCTTGTGCACCCTTCCCGCGCAAGCACTTTGTCTCATTTATTTTGAAAGTTGGACTTTCAATTCCTCACTTGAACTCAGTAACTGCATTTCCATTCTATGTCAAGCCAAAGCTGACCCCCGACCTCTGATATTGTTCGCTCTGTACTGTATAAAGTGGAGCATGACTTTCTGAAGATATGTGGGCCCTGGTGTAAGTTCAGTCCAAGTAAAATTACAGTTTTTAGCCGCTCCAGTCTGCTTCAAATGTCAGCATTTCACTGGCTCATGGAAAGGGTGGAAGAGTGCACAGTTAAATGTCAAGTAATGCTTTTTAAACTAATTGCCCTCAGTGTGTTTGGAGAAGCCACTGTGGACTGAGCCGATTTGAAAAGGCTTCTTGAATTTCACCAGCTGATGAGCAGATGGCTATTGTTGCATTCTTGAGAAAAATAATCCAAGAATTTTTATCTACAAAGGCAACCATGATGTTCGTTGCATGATTGCAGCTCATAGTTTTATAATATTTAGCAATGTACTTATACAGTAGATTTTAAATGATTCATATGCCCTTTTGGCATGCAGTACATAACTGACTTTCACTGCAGTGGTGAGTCATCCATTGAAACATTAAACAAAACAAACCAAAAAAAAAAAAAAACTGAAAAATGGATTACAACACCATGTACTGAGATAAATTGGCAGTAACAGACACCAGTGTCCAAAAGTGAAGTGATTTGAGATGCTTTTGGTTCACAGGTCAATAGATTTTAGTTAGTGTTTTTGTGACTGGGGAAAAGGTACTTGGAGCCAGGTTTTGAAATACTGTTTTTCCATTCTGATTTAATTGTGCACATCATTGCACTTTTACATGATGTTGGCTGACAGGATTTTAGACCAATCATGTTTCTGAAAGCCTGTAATGGACTGGTGATCTGTGCAGGGCGAATCCCTGCATTTAACCCAGACAGAGCTGAGATAGGCTCCAGCAGATCCCCAGGACCCTGCGCAGGAATAAGTGGGTATAGATGATGGATGGATGGTTGGAAGGATGGATGGACAGATAGATGGATGTTTCTTAAACCTTCTGTCATTTTCACTAGCTTATTCAAATAAAGGAGATTACACAAAAAATGGCAAATTCCAACTGTTTCCTTACTCTCGGCAGATGTTAATGCCATTAATGGGCCCTTTGCATTATCACCTTTTCTGGACTACAAAGAATCTGCTTCTTAGAGCGGGGACAGTGCCCGTAGTGCGTAAATTGTCCATGCTACCATCAATCAGCTGACAGTGACAGCACTCTGCAGGGCCACTCAGTCAGGTTAGGGTCATTATTTAAGTTGTCATTTTTCAACAGAGAAAGAAATATTCAGAGGCTATTTTGACACAGAGGTACCAAAACAGCTCTGTACAAATACCCTATAAATCCTGTCAGGAGGATTGTCCCCTGTGACTCTTATACTATTAAATGTATGTTATTACATTGCACACCTGTCACAATGTAAATATATTGATTAGAGATGGATCTCACCACATCAAGCTACAACTTCAGATTATTGCCATTCATTTGCTGATTATATTCTCAGTTGACTGATTCAGAATCTCCACAAATCATTTTTGAGCCCTGGGAGAATCCATGTCATCATTCACTCTGAATGAACAAAAGACACTTACTCGCTCCTGGTTTATAACAACGACAGGCATGTTTCGTGGTTTAGATATCTGGTGAGGATGCCCCCTGGATGCCCCCCTGGGCACGTTCTGGGCATATCCAAAGGCAGAGGCCATGGAAGAGGTATGGAATTTATTAGAGGTATGGATGGATGGATTTCAAACAAGTAACTGAATCAAGGAATTACAAAAGGGCCCAACTCCATGATTTTGCGAAATCCAGGTTATCTCCCTATCTTGTACATTAGGTTAAGAGCTATCAAAATGAATTGAAGAAAGGCCCAACTCCAGTTCATAAAGCTGTTAACTAAGGTGATGTTTTTTGCCTTGAGTTGAAGAATGGCCCAAGTCCTGGAGAGAAAAAAAAAAATGCTCTCCTGAAAAATATACCTCGGTGGAGTTGGGGGCACTTTTGTAACTCCGTGATTCAATTGTGACTCTGATTTGCATAACAGCTGTACCCATATAAGGCTTTGAACTGGAAAAAGTGAAGGAAAATATTCATTTTGTCAGCAAATGTTAAAATCATTGACCTGTTTAGACACAATTTTGGAAAGGGATTTGTATAGTTCTCTTACATTACATAATATCATTAACCTATTCAAGGAATCTGGAGGAAATTTAACACTAGAACCGCCAACATTCCAAACTTTCTAGAACCGCCGAGGGGGGTCATTTTGACCCCCTTGCCACAACAGCGTCAGTGATGCTAAGATGTCATTTCTAGAAGTTGTGAAGTGGCTAATTCCTAAATATTTCTGAAATAATAATGGAAACTTGTCAAAACAAGTGTTTAAAATGTATATTTTTGCCAGCTTTTTTCTCCGTAGCCGAACACTGCGTGCGCTCTCTCTCTCAGCCACACAAATAAATACATCGGTACATTAATCAACAAACTGTCAGAGCTGTGTGTTAACACAAACATGAAAACAACAGCAATTGAATGATAGACTATTTACAATACAAAACAACAGATTTCAGATGTTAACAGATATTTTAATAATTTTGGAAAAACGAATTAACGCTGCACGCTCCCCCTCACGCACACATGACTCCATTCCCAGCCCTCCTCTCCACCGGCGCGGCTCCGCCACCGTACAGTCACAGGTGTGCTATATCACCTGGTCCATCAAGTACTTGAACGCATTCATAGGGTCGTCAATGTTGCGGCGCGCGTATGCAGTTGGACCACCTCTCTCCACCGGGACATTTTTGGACTGGGCTCTCCCAGTCCGCAGTCCCAGCTTTATGGGTCCAAACGGTTCTGTCTTTGGTCGCCTCATGTAGCTGACATACAGGTTGAGCTCTGAACAATGTAAATATTTATGATTAGATCAGTCAGAGTCGTAGCCTCGCTAAAATACCAAATGATTAGAACCAGAGGAAACTAAAACGCTTGACTTCTGAATTTACCTGTCACAGTATTTCCGCGAGCCTCCACTGTGTCTGAGGACTGAATGTATGTGGCGGGTGACCCCTCACTTATAGAGCCGGTTTCATAAATTCGCCTCCTTATCCTCAGTTGATGTCGTATCACCCGGTAAAAATGACGAGTCGTCGGTCTCTCTCTCCACCGATTCCTCCTCACTCACGTCTACGGTGATCTCTTTCTGACTCTCCCTCACTCAGATCCTGGTACAACAGCCAGCTGTTATTTTTGTTGGGTTCAATTCTTAAATTTTGCTGTTTGTTTGAAAGATTTAGTGATGAAAATAGTTGTCAAAGTCCGATGACGGCACAAAGTTTGAGCGTTGCTAAGCAACAGGGAGAAGTGGGAGGGGCATTGCGCAAAAGGGGGCAGCTGTATACAGTGTTTATATGAGGGGGTAAAAATTACCCCCCTTGGCGGTTCTAGGAATAAATGGTCATATTATTTTTTCTTTTCATCACAGACTCACCAAAATTCACTGAATGATTAATAATTCCATTTTAGGAAAAGTCATGAACTTACAGATGTAGGGGTTTTATTTTAACAGAAATACAAACGTTTGAAAATGCTAGGGGGTAAAAATTACCCCCTTGGCGGTTCTAGTGTATAAGAGCCAAATCTCTGATTCATCAGCTGGCACTCCATTGCCGTAATTCATCAATAGGTGATGTAACAACATTTGTGTCTTTGTTTTTAACTGACTAATGTACCAATATAGAAAAAAATAAAAAAAACAAAGGATCCAAAATAATTTCATTTGGACTGTTAATAACTAATATAAACACATGATATTTAATGGAAAATTCCTAACCTTTACCAGGCAGTTTGTAATGTGTAAAACACAGATAAAACAATGACTGAAATGCAAAGAAACCAACAAGAGAAATCTACAAATGACATTTCAAAGTAAATTCACTTTAAAACAGGGACGTTTTTTTTTTTTTTTTTGATTGAATATAGTCATCTTAGAATCAAGACTTTGCAAGCATACAAGGCTCATAATTAATGACTCAGCTGTTTGGCTTCAAGTCCTGATCAGAAGTCATCCCAAAAACTAAGGAGCTCTGCTGTGGGTCCATGGGGAAAAAACGTAGTGGATCTACTGGTACCACTCATCATCCAGGGTCAACCAGTGGAACAGGTACAGAGTTTCAGATATCTGGGAACAGAAACTGACACCTGCCTGTCCTTCTCACAACACGCTGACTCTGTCTACAAAAAGGCTCAACAGCATCTCCACCTGCTCAGGAAATTGAGAAGTTTTAACATCAGCAAAGACATTTTAACTCTGGTATATAGATCACTCATTGAATCCATCCTTAATTATAACATCTCATCTTGGTTCAACTTTCTCACTGCAAAACATAAAGCAAAACTCTCCCAAATAATAAATCAAGCCGGCAAGATAACGGAAACATCTCAACATCCTCTTTGTGAACTGTACAGGCGCTGAGTGATGAAGAAAGCCACCCTCATCACTGGGGATCCCTCCCATCCCCTCCACCACTCCTTCATGCTGCTGCCATCAGGCAGACGCTACAGAACCCCACTGGCCCGGAAAAACATTTACAAAAAAATCCTCCATCCCATCTGCAATAACTGCCCTTAATAAATACACATAAACATAAACTTTTTTACTGTTGTTGAATGAGTTTTAGTCAATGTGCTTGACTGTGGTTTTTAATTATGTTTTAATGCTTCATTGAGCTGTTTTTAAAGATGAATTTCTGTTTTTACCCGAGACAGACAATAAAGAATCTATCTATCTAAATCTGACAATCAGGTAAGATGTCCTTCAGTTTATGTGGTTCCCTTTTGCTGGTCACTTCCCTTTTAAGCTGCAATCATTCTTAAAGAATCAACCAAATGAATGTAGGTGTATCAGAAAGCAAAAGATCGTACCACTTTGTCCAACGAGAGGTGACATAAATTCATTCATGTTCAGCCTGCGTTCATACATTGAAGTAAAGAACAGGAAGTAATCCTAGTTGAAGGGCTATTTTACTCACTCTCAGTCATGTTGAGCATACCGCACAGAAATACCGCTCAAGGCCGAGCTCACAGACCAACCACAGAGTAGACGGCAGTTGCTCAAGGGCACTTGTCCATTATGCCTGAACAACTCAAAGATCAGAATCACAATTGCCATTGTAGCATAAAATTAGATTGCAATTATTTCACTGCCCGCTACAAAAAAAACAGTTCACCTTTTAGTCACAAAGTATCAATAAACTGTAAATATATTTTTTAAAGTAAAATAAATACAATACTTATACTTGGAGTGTGTATCGAGCAACCTAATGGCCCATGAAAAAAAAAAAAAACAGTTTTTCAGCCTGTTGATTCTGCATTTTATGCTCTTGTACCTCCTTCCAGAAGGCAGCAGATGATGGGGGTGGTCGAGGTTAATGATCCTCACTCTGAAGAAGCACCAGGAGCTGGTGATGTCCTCAAGGGAGAAGAGAGGGAAACCAATGATTTTCTCATCTGTCCTTACCACCTTCTGTAGCCTCTGTTTCTTTGCAGAAAGAAACAAAGGCTACAATGGTCATACCACACAGAGATCAAATATGTCCTTACACTCTCTACGTTGGAGCTGTAGAACACCAGGAGTAGTGTCTTCTCCACTTTGTTTTTCCTGAGGACTCTCAGGAAGTGGAAATGCTATTGAGTCTTCCTCACAACTGCTATGGTGTTTTCTGACCAGTAGTGGTCCTCTGACATGTAGGTCTCCAAGTTTTAAAGATGGAAACCCTCTCCACATAGTCTTCTCTGATGTGGAAGTGGTTGGAGATTAGGGTTGGGCACTGAAAAATGATTCCAAGTAGGAATCGATTCCTAACGTCCGGTTCTGGAATCGTTTAGAAGATTTTTGAATTTCGATTCCTTTTTTTCGGTTCCTAAATGTCCACGCTATTTTTGTTTGTTTGTTTGTTTTTGTTTTTATTTACTGCACTAGTTTGTTGATGTTTCTCTGCCTGGCGTTCTCAACTCCGCGCTAGTGTCGACGTAAGGACTGTGTTAATTTGCTATTTTTCTGATGTGTATCATCAGTGTTAATATTATACTAGAATAACCTCATGGTGAAATATTGCTGCTGGGGACCTGCAAAAGTGACTGTGTCCGTTTGGAGGGGCATTTTTATTCCCTTTCCCAAGCCGAACAAACAATATGACACCCCATTGGACTGTAGTGCATGCCGGGGAGAGACTGAAGATCTTGGTGAGACTGCTGAGAGATTGTTCACATGGGCTTTGAATATTTTTTCAGATACTCCACCAGGCTCCAGCTTTTCTCTTGTTCAAAGAGTGGATTGCAGTCTGTGGGTGCGATAGGTACAGAAAATATAGCACACACATCTTGAGCATAACAGACCTAAACAAAGAGTTTAGAGCTGGATTATCCATGTGCACCACCATGTTGGCTTGTTGCTCACCAACAAGCTATTTTTGATGCCTTTAGCTTCTCAAATATCTGGAGGCACCAGGGGAATCCCCACTGAGGTACAGACGATGAGAGAGCAAGGAATGGGTTAACGTCACCATGAAGGAGGGAATCTTGAGGACCAAGACACTGTAAAGTTTCAATGAACTGCAATGCGCCATATGAAGCAGAGCTGGCAACATTTCTTCTAGGCTGGTAAGAAGGCTCAACTAACATATACGCTAACATATGCAAATATCCACTATTTATGCTGAAGTTGAAATGCTGCACTGCAGTTGCACTGCACTGTATATATCAAGATTTGCTGTTGTGAATATAGAATACGCCTGGAAGAGTGGCATGGGGAGGTGGGGGTGGTGGGGGAGGTGACATTGGTTGTGTCCAATGTCAGTGGCTGACACGTAAACAGTAACTCTTTTTCCATCTTTTATTTTATTTTTAAGGACACACATTTAAAGTGCAATAGAAATCCAGCAAATAATGGGGTTTGATCTTTAAAATTGTGAAAATGTCCACAAACTTTATGAGGGTGGAAGGACACAGCCAAAGTGAAAAGATGCGTTTGTATATAAAATAAAAGATATAAATGCTGGCACTATATTCTGAAATAGAAAAGACTGTTCAGCAGAAGGCCAATAAACAAATGATAAAGATCTTGAGCTTTAGGCAGCGTCAAATTCTAAAGGTAGCCTTACTTTTATATTAGTCATCTTCTACTCTATATAATCAGCAAATTTGAATTCTTAAGAGACATGGTCATATTTGCAAATATAAATCTCCACTCAGGCCTGTGTGATGTCATTTTGTGGTGTATATTTCAAAGGAATAGAATATGAGTCACTAATTAGACAGTGACGAGTGCAGAGCTACAGTCTGTTTTGCTCTCTTACAAAGATCCAAAATGAATACCAATTAGAGGCCTGGTATGCAAATTTCAGCTGCACTGAAATATATAAATTTCTCTTTCAAATGGCCGTATTCCTCTCAAAAGAGGAAATGATTTATTTTTTGCAAATAAATGAATTCACTGAGAGCATAATTAGCAAGTGATTCATGATTTGGGTTAAACCCAACACTCCTACTTATAGAACCACCCCCTCCCCCCCAACAAAACACCTCCATTTTCACTCAGATGATTAGTTCAGTTCTCATCTGACTTGCGATTTCCTGTCTTCAATGAATAGAGAAATAATCATCACAGAGAGGAAATCCATTCACTGTAGTGACATGGGAGAGTAAGGGTTCGTGTCAAACAAGTACATGCGATTCCACTGCACCTCACTCATTCTCTATCACACTGAATGAGAAAAACTATCATAAAAGAGAACCTTTTCCTCATGTCCATGGCATTAAAGAACAACTCAACCTCCTCCTGTGTCGGTTAAGTTTAAAGTGGGATCTTAATTTGAGCTTTAGTGAACAGAATTACCATGATTACCATGATTTCCTTTTATGTTTTTGTATGTATAAGCAGTGGCAAGTTTTATAATTACTAGCATTTCTTTCATAATTTGTAGATGCCATTCGCTGAAATGTGTCCACAATTGTAGCTGGTTAAAATACTAAAATACTAGAATGCTGCTGTCATGTCAGGAAATGTATTTCTAAAGGTGCTATTGACATGAAGCTTTCACCAGCTCTTGGTAACAACCCATGAAATCCACACATGCAAAGAAATCAAAACATGCATCCCCGTAAATTAAGTTATGTCAAAAAATGAATAGACACCAGCTGAAAACAGTGAATAGAAATCAGTCCCTCCTCTTGTCAGTGCTAATTGATATCAGCTGGTTCAGTCCCAACTGATTGCCTGTAAAGAGGTGTCGTTTCACCTGAAACCCACCACCACCAGGTGCTGCTTGCAAAACTTCTGACGTAGGAGTGAAAAGAATCATCAGAAGAGTTGCCCGAGTGCCAGGCACCACTTGTGGAGAGCTTGAATTTTGGAATTAGCAGGTACAGTAGCAGGTACAGAAAAAGGATGTTGAAGCTTGTTTAAAGTTTGCTGTACAATATTTGGACAAGCCTGTAATATACTGGGAGAATATAGTCTGGTCAGATGAGGCCAAAATTGAACTCTTTGGATGCCATAAAACACACCATGTTAGGAGAACAAATAGCACTACACATGACTCCAAAAGCATCATACCAACAGTGAAGTTTGGGAGGTTGGAACATTATGGTATGGGCTGTTTTTCAGCATACGGTTCTGGGAAATTTCATATATATATTTGAAGAAGAGATGAATAGAAAAATGTACATCCTTAAAATAAAAAATAAAAAAAACAGATCAGGCAAAAGCATCATGGTTATGGTGACTGGCAACTCTTCTTTTTTTTTAAATTAACAGATGGTGCATGTTATGTTGAAACCTTTCTTAAACAGGTTTTGGAGGTCTACATCGGCACATGAACCAACTATCACTTGGTTCTCTTTTTACTGTAGCATGAGCCAGATCATCCATCCATCGCTATCACTGCAGCCATTCTAGTGCACCATAGTAACATATGACTGATGCCATTTATAGCACCGCAGTTAAATGAGTTTCCTCCACAATGTGACTGGACTCTGCACTTCTTGGTTCAGATGTTCCCTCATTGAGAAGGGACTTGGAGTAGAGTCACTGCTCCTCCACATTAAGAGGAGTTAGTTGGTTGGTCTGTTTTTGATTTGTTCTGAAGTTCCTTCCTGTGAAGGTGTCTCACTGGGTGGCCGAGGATCAGCTGGTGGAGTGGGTTATCCTCTGACTAGAAGGTTGGTGGATTAATTCCCAGTCCCGTCATGTGTTGAAGTGGGCAGGACACTAAATCCTACGCTCAAAGGGCTACTGTATAAAGAGCGAGTGAATCGAAATGCTGTAGTATATTTGTGTGAATGTTTAAATGAGAGACACAATGCAAAGAACTTTTTGAAGGTTAAAAAAGTGGTGTCTAAGTGCAAGGCCAGGAGGCCCAAAGAAAACCCAGGACGCTCGGTATCTTCCCAAAGAGCTGGAGGAAGTTGCCAGCCTCTCGTTTTTGGCCGCAGTATGGATAAAAAAGAGGCTAATGGATGGATAATGGGCAAAAAGAAACTGATTTTACAAAAATAATTTTTGTTTAGGTCACATGCTTTATTTTTTTTTATTATATTTTGTAAAATACAAACACTTTTGTCACCATAACTTTTGAACAGATCCATGGGGTCATTTATATTTATCTTATAATTGTGGGAAGCAAATGTGGCCTGAGCTGCCCTTGAAACTTTATATGTGAATACAAATGTATTTATTCAAGATTAGAAAAATGATTTGTGTAATCTAGGAATAATTATTTGTTGACTCTGTAAAAAAAAAAAAAACAGACCAAAATACATCATACCAACTGCTGCCTTTCTGCTAAGTGGTCTGCAATAAAAGAGGTATCAAGATTCTTTTAATCAAGATGGTTCCAAATTAGAAATCCCAATCATAGTATGCTGTCCCACCTTTGCAGATATCTCCCACTTTGACTTAGGGACTTCCAGCCCACATAGGCACAGATGTTCCAGCTACTTGGCTATGTATTATATGTGCTGGACTATGTTGGGGCCATCTTTGCACAGTCTTTATCTGGTATCTTGTCCTGTGTGGGAGACCCAGGGCTGTATTATTCTTGAGCCCATATCCTGTGCTTGTTCTGCAGAGATTAATGCCTCCATACTATCTTTCAGATCAGCTTTTTCAAGCCACTGGTAAAACTTCTCAGTATCAGCCAGTTAATCGATCTCCCTGTGGTACATGTCATGCAGGGGTTTCTCCTTCCATCATGGTTTTTCCCCTCTATCTCCTTTTCTTCATTATGCTTCCCATGATGCTGCTGGACTTGGAGTGATGCCCTCGCTGCACCGTAAGGAGCTTTCTCGTCTTGACATTAGTGGTTTCCATCTCTTCCAGCAGCTGAGCTCTTATAGCAGCAGGGTGTTTGCCAGAACAAGGAAGTTGATGATTCAGATTTATCCTTTCCATTCGGCTGGCTCTTCACGATGTGTCTTACTCTTTATAGGTAAGCGGTTGTGATGTACTTCTTTGTGGCCTTGTTATTGGTTGCCATGGTTGTTGTTTATTGTACTGGGAGATTGCTTGAAAGGGCACTACCTACATGGTGTGCAAGGGTTCATTTTTTCTTTTCCTGTGATATGACATTCAGCTATTTCAGAATCATTATTTTTTACTACTTTTGAAGTGTTTGCAGACCACAGACTACTGCTGAAACAACACTTTGAGTAAAGCATCTCTTATAATGCATATATATGTACAATATTTGTACAATTGTTTAATAATGACAAAAAGCAAGTTCAAGCTTGACTTTTAAACAGCTAATATTCTACAGTACAATTTTGCTTCTGTGCCGACTCTTATCACTATGGAATGTTATTAATACAGGCACACAGATTAAACTATTTTTTTGTAATTTCCGCTAGACTAGGCTACCCAAGTACCGCAGACTATGACTCACACTCACACCCATCTGGGACTTTGCAGATATCTGCCCTTCAGTGTTTCCCACAGGTCAAGGATCTGTTTGTGGTGGTGTGGTCTGGGGGGGGAGTCAAAACCAACAATTTGAATGGAAATGTTGAAAAGTTATAATTGTGAGCACATATACAAAGCTTAATTTGAAAACACTATATACAGATACAGAGCTTACCTCCTCTTTAAGACGAGGTCTTTTCTTCTTCAGAAAATATTTTTTTATACTCACCTGTGTAAAGGGGTGAACATAAGCAGAGCCGATGTATGTACACTGAGAAAAATATGACCAATGGTTACTTAAAAAAATTGTGGCAACAAAGTGACACATAATATAATTGAATAGATTTTAAGTTCTACAATTTGATTAAAAAGTATTGAATACATTAACTTAACTCAAACAAAAAAATTAGGTAGATCTTAATAAAAGCAACAGTTGAAATGAGTTGGATTTAGTAATAGCATGCCAAATGATGAGTTATATCGCCAAAAAATATTTAGTAAATCCGAGTCAATTTCACAAGGAAAGCTGATTTATATTTACTAAGTATCTGAGCAAAAATAATTTAGATTTACTAAATATATGGGGGAAACTGATTCATATTTACTGATAATCTAGGCAAAACTGGCTTATGTTTATCAATTATATGGGTGAAATTGATTTATATTTACTAAATATCTGCAAAAAAATTATTTGGATGAAGTAAATAAAATAAATTATATCAACTCATATTCTAGCATATTGTTACTTAATTCAACACATTTACACTGTTGTTCTTATTTATCTGTACCTAAAATAATTGTTTGATTTTCATTTTTAATTTATCACAGGACTTTAAATCTATTCAATAATATTGAATGTCACTTTTGTTGCCATAATTTTTCTGTGTCTAATTTACCAAATATCCTGACCAAACTTAAGTAAACTGTGGCATCAAGAAAACATAAACAGATTACAATGCATAAAATAGCAGCAGATAAACATTTATTTGTGCAATTTTTAAAAACATGTTTATCCAGCACTCAACAAGTGCAAAATGCCAAAATACAACAATAAAACAGAGAAGGGGCAATATACTATATCATATCAGTATCAAATCAAAAACATGATGCCACTTCGCTCAAAGTATGGTTAATATGATTTTTTAGAACCATCACATGAACAACAATTAACTGGGACTCAGTTAAGCCTGCTTCAACATTTTTTTTTAATCAATCACATAAAAGTACGTTATGTTTAAGGGGAAGAGGTTCAGAAGCCGAGGAGTATATTCATCCAGCTTGGACATGAACTTCGATTCAAGATGCACCACCGTGATTCTGTGAAACTCATCCTGGATCTGAAAGACAAATCATGAAACCAGTTTTAAAGCCTCAAATATTACAAACATAAATACTGTTCTTATGACATTTTTCAAAAGCAAGAGACAACCTACTAAAGATAATCATTTTTACATCATTTTACAACCTCCAAGTTTGTCGATTGTTTACCTTCTGAGTCAGCATGTTAAATGGGTGATATTATGAAAAAAAAAAATCACTTTTTTTTTATTTTGGGTCTCTGATATGCCTACTAACACAGTAACTGAAATAACAACGCAGTCAGTTTAATGTAGGCAAAACAATCCTGAAGTTTTAGGAGAAAAGAGGGTAGCAGCCTCATCCAGTACAATGGCAGAGAATGGAGACATGGCTCGTGGACACTTGGATTACACTACACAAGCAGGATGGAGACATTTTGTTTTGAGTTTTTTTTGGTTTTTTTTTTTACGTTTTATCCGTGGTCACCATTCACTGCCCTTAATTCCCTCTGACAATGCAAATCATATGGGCAATTGCAATATTACTGAAAACATAATCAGAATTAGATATTTTTTTCGAAATCGTTCAGCTCTATAATATACCATTATATGTAAGAGATTGGGCACCTTTTAATTTGAATATTTATTGTTTGACATTTGTTGATGTGCATACTACCTTACAGTTGGTTTTCATATTTTGTCTGACATCTTAAAGGGATAGTTTTTTTTTTGAAGTGGACCTCTATGAGGGTATTTATCCAGTGGAGAAACTGACAATTATACTGGCACAGATGCAATGTACTGCTCTAAAAAAACTGAACTATCCCTTTAAGAATGTCCAAAATAAACTTTTTTTGCTGTCACGTTATTACAAGATGAAAACATGATTAGTTATGGGTGTGGAAAAGTATGTACAAACCATTAACTTAACTGTATGTCTATGAGAAATCTGTATTTCTATATTTTCTGCTCCTTAAATTTCAAATTCAGGTTTGAACTACAGGCTTTGGACATCACTAACAATTTAAACTGTAGTTAATCTGCTTTTTATGCAGCAAAGGTTGATACAAAAATAGTTATCAATTTCTAATGCAATACAAATGGTGTACACACCTTTACACAACATGCACTGTATGTGAAATATGGTATCACAGCATATGGTGTACTACGCATAATGTAAGTGTGATACATACCTGCTAAAAACTTTTAGTCACAGATTCTTCATGCATCTGGAAATAAATTCATATCAGGATTTAATTAACACACACCACATACAACAGGGAACATATTAGTAGTAACTTAAACAATCCAGATGTATAAACATTGTCACCAAGGTACCTACAAATATCAGTTTATCACCCAAAGAGGGTTGAATCAAGGCAACTGGATTTGTTTTTTGATCTTCAAGACATTTCCCCTCTCGTCCAAAAGGCTTATTGTTCTTAAAGAAACATCTTCAATACCCCAAAACATGTCCAGGTGCTTTGACTTAACCTTTCTTTGGATAACTAGCAGTGTATCAGATATAAGTCCACTACATTCAGGTCTCTATTAACGGCAGCAGAAATAAGAGAATATTCGTTCAGGGGCACAAGAAACAACAAGTAAGAGGTCTATGATCTTACTTAAGTACAGAATCACATTTAAATGACCCAGTAGCTTCTGAAAGACTAGTTAGACACACTTACAACAGACTTACTTCCGTCAAAATAAAAAAAATAAACTAATCATAAAAAGAGTGGCATGAAATAATTGTTGAAGCTTAATAACCTTTGTAGATCCTTTATCTTAAGAGGATGATAATAGCAGGGACACTGGAACATGTCATATAAATGAGAATGAGGCTAAGAATAACCCTGACAAAGAAATGTATAATATAATCAAAAGATGTGCTGCTTCATCATAAGTTGTCTTTTAAACCTACAAGTGTGTGTTCCCTTCTCCACTTTCACCCGAGGAAGGCTATCAGTGAATGACACATTCTATAGCAAATTATTCATAAAAGGACATTATTTTTGGTCATTTTTCCATGTGGATATGGTCTCTTTTTCTTGTATTTATTTTGATCTCATCATTCTATAAGAACGTCCAATGCCTAACTGAAGGATTTACTCTGTGGTTACTACTGTTGGCAGTGTGACTTCTAAAACGTTAGTGGGGAAAAGGAGGCATAACGTAGCATTTAGCGTGACATAATGTACAGTGTTTAATGTGTGGTCGCAAACAGAAGCCTCTCCCTGGCAGCTCAGAGTCCGTACCAAACTTTATGTACTGATCTCAAGCCAGCATTCACGAGCGCCAATCGGTGTAACTGTTCATCTGTCAGTGTGAGCTGCAACCAGATTGAAAGCAAAACGTTACTCCGAGAAAAGTAAGGGGAACAAACGAGGAAGGCCGTTCGTGCCATCTGAATGTAACTGATGTAACTGAATGTAACGTTAGTGGAGAGGCTCGGGGGAGAGCTGGTGAATTTAGGATTAGCCAAACACCAGCCATTGTGCTCAAAACACATTAACAGACGTTCAGTGAAAATAACGCCAAATTAAAAAAACGAAAGACAAAACAGCGACACAAAAACGACTGTTTTTTCCTTCCAAAATGTGTAACATTACAAAAGCTGATAAGTATTCTGCTTTTAACATGCTACTTGAGTAAAAATGTTAGTACAATGTAATTGTGAAAACTAAATGCAGTAACTTTAGACGAAACTCCGATTACTCACCGTTTGTTTGTCCCTCTAACCCTCTAACCCTAACCCTGTCGTCGCGTGCTAGCTAGCTTGTTATGTGGGGGAGGGGGGTGGGGCTGAGGCTGAGGCCAGGAAACTTAATTAAATAAAAAGACTAGCTTGTATTTTACAGCCCTTATATTACGGTATTACATTACACTTTGGAAGTAACATTAAATTGTGGCAGTGAGACTGCTTTTTCAATCGTCGCGATGCTTTTAGCCGAATCAAAGACAATGTAGGCTGACTTCCAATCACTAACACTGTAACTTCATTTTGACTCAGTGCAGCAAAGTTGGCATGTTTGATAATTTGCAGTAACACAAAACAATGTTAACTGCTACAGACACTTGAATTGTTTGTTAACCAAGAACAATTAAACAGGTCTTACCTTAAAACAAACGGCAGTCCATGACATGTGTGGCAGACTTGATGTCCGTGTGATGAAAAATGCATTGGGCGGGATTGTAGGTTGTTCAAATCAAGACCTCCCAATGAGTAAAATTTATCAATTTTCTGCACTTTTGACTTTCCTGATGAAAATAATTAAATTCTACTCAGTGTTTCTCAGCTGATTTTATTTAAAAAATAACTGAGTAAAATGCAGTTAATAAATTATTAAAATTTGGTGAATTCAACTCAGTCTGATTCCAAACTGCACACAGTCTTTTTTATTATGTATAGTTTACTCTTATTTATTTAGTAAATATTAATTAACCCTGATCACAGTTTTTGCAGTGTAGGCGACATTACGGCGCTACGGCAGCAGCTCAACAGGTGCCTGTCTGCTAATGTACATTAAGAGCAGGATAACATGTCTCTGCACATGTTGAGCATCTAGATCTGATACAGACACGGGCAGGTATAACATGATGAGTTAAGAGGTTTTCGGACAACCTTTGGGCTTTTTTTACCACTTTGTAACGGGACGTCTTACCTTCGCATAGACCAGTGGTTCTCAAACTTTTAATACTGCGTACCACCTGAGAAATTGTTCAGCTCTCTGAGTACCACCATGACGACCAATTTTAAATTATAGCCATATATGCCTTCTCAATTTGCTTTAAACACACAGAGATGTTTATTCCTTATTGTGGTTATTTATCGTTGCCTGAATTGTTACTTTACTGAATCAGACGTTTACAACTCTGTCCAACAATTCTCAAACTCTCATAAAGAGCAAAAATAAATACACTCAAAAGCTGCTACATCTGCACTGCAACTGAATATGCAACAAATATTTTTTTTATTTTTATAAAGACAATTTTAATTATCTCAAGCTACACATATCGTTTGGAACCAATTTATAATGCATTGTATGTTTCAGATTTTTTTAAGTGAAAATGTGGAAAGTCATGACGTTCCCCCGCGTACCACCAGAGAGCATCCGCGTACCACCAGTGGTACACGTACCACAGTTTGCACACCACTGGCATAGACTGTAGCTTCGTCGCTTGAATCACGCCTTTTCCACTACGACTTCTTCTTCATCTTCTCGATTTATAGGGCCACCGCGAGTTCTTCTGCGACTTATAAATTTTTAGGCGGCGTCACAATGCATACCGCCAGAATTGAAACGACACGTGACATTTACAAAGTAAAACGTCTGGAGGCAAGGGCAAGTCAACAGCCGAAAAATGTATTCGTGGCGGCAAAAATTCATTCATGGCGGGCCATCACAAATAAATTAACATATGGGAAACACTGCCTTTCTTGACTTCCCCGTGCTAGAAGCTTCCTCAGGTTATTTCAGGCAAAGTAGACAGGACCACCACTGGTGTAGCTGTTCGTGCTGATCTGTTGCTCGTCACCATGATGGGAACATAGCCTGGAAATTCCTGTGAAGTTCAGCATGCCAACATTCTTCCCTGTTCTGTCTTTCCTCTCACACTGAATCATTTCCTTCCATCTTCTCAATGCAGAGAGATCTTTCAGCCACTTTACCCGCTGTCAGGGTTTGTGTTTGTTTTGCTTTCCTGATTACTTTCCTCTCTGCTTCATGTTGTGGCACCGGGACTCCCTGCTGGGTGTGGTGGTGGCTGCTGATTACCAGCTCTTCTCACTTGTGGCGGACTCCTGGGCTGTGTATATAAGCTCCAGCTTTCCACCTCCTCCTTGCTGGACCGTTTAGTGTTCTGCACCAGGCAGCATGCTGTGACTGAAGCCGCCATTTTGCTTACCTCTGCTTAGGGAAGTCCTTTCTGGATTATTTGTGCTCCCTCAGTTCTGTTTTTGTTACCTTTGTGAATAAACTCACATCAAGGACTTTTTTTGTAAGTAAACAACACTGATTTACCTACTCGTCTTAACTCGTTTCTAGGTCCGACCTGAACAAAACTCAAATCCTAACACCCATGTCATATCAGCCATAAAGGGACAGATGTGTAGCTTCTTTGCTTTGGCTGTGTGTGATTTACACTCGGCAGCATTGTAGTAGTGCACCACGGTTGTTTGAAGGTAGAAGAATAACACAATATGAATGATCTCTTCTTTACCAGTGGTGGTCGTGAGTGCAAAAAGCCCCCAAAAGCAATACGTTACTGCTATCTAGTGGACAAAAATAGCATAATTTCGTAATACTCAGGCAGCCTCTATTTCAGTTTTTTTTTTTAACCCCTTCCTAACTAAGCTTATTTTTGAGATTCCTGCTTGAAAATAAAATAACTTATTTAAAATGAGTATATCTCAGCTACTATAAGGTGTATTTGAATTAGTGGTGGGATGCATGGATATAACTGTAGCAATGTGCTACAACAAAGCCTCTAATTAATGAGATAATTTCATTCTAAATCACATGTGATAAGTGGTAAAAATGACACCAATGAAACCTACCTTTATAGTCAGTCTTGGGAATGTAGTTGAGGCCGGACATAAATACAGTAAATATCAAAGGCCACTAATTTCCCTAAATAAGAATCAGACTAAAACATAAAATCTATCCATCCTAATTGTGCATGGAATTTAATGATGGAGACATCAAACAGTAGGTTGGCAAGCATACATGGTAGTTACACTCAAAATGTGCTCGCAAAACACAGAGTTGGAAATGCATCACAGCATCTAAAGAGTCTCCTTCGCCATCAGGCTTTATGCTCTGCCAGAAAAACATCCTTCTCAAAGACTATTACTGGAAATAATAATAATAACCATACTTAATCCTAAACTTTCCCTCTACAATATACAATAACGGCAAAATTACAAAAGTTCCCCGCAGGAACTAGGTGCATCTTTTCTAAGCTAGGAGTTAAATCCATACTTTAGACCTCAAAGTACTGGCTAAATTAATAATAACTAAAATAACTTAATGTCCTTGGGTTATAAGGGAAAAAAATAGATTTACAACAGTATAATTTTTTATTTTGTTAAAGCAAGAAGCATTATTACAGCAGTATCCATATTAACATGTGTATAACTTGAAAGGACTTCTTTATAAATAAGGAAGTACTTCATTTTCTGAACTCACATACCTTCTTAATAACCTTCCTCAGGCGAGGAGGGGTTTTAGCCTAATTTCCTGTTCTGGGTGAGACTCTCGGACAGCCAGTGTTGTCAAAGCCAAGGCAATCTTCACACCGGAAAGCTGGGACAAGAGGTGGTTGGATTGCCATTTGGCTGCCAATGAAAAGGTCTCCCCAGCATACTTTTATGTGCAGATCAATCACATCTGGCTATAAATACCTCCCACATGAAAAATCTTTTGTAAATGGAGTTGACCCTGAATTAATCTTCCAATTTATTTGTTGAGGATGAGAGTGGCTTTCTTTTATTCATTCTCTTGAGACAAATTATTTGGAAACAAATGACCCCCAAAGTCTGTGTTGGACTGGTGTGGACCCCCCGCCTCTTGTCTGTGCTGGAGCTTATCCCAGCTGTCAACAAACAGTTAGTTAGAATAGAGCTGAAAACGGGTAAAGAAAATAAGTGAATGAAAGAATCCCCACATGTGACCTTTAGAGAAAGACAGGTGATTGCTCTTCTCAAAGTTTGACGCGTGACAGTGCTTTTATTGCACAGCATGTCTTCTCTGTGAAAGTTGTGTGACAGCATCCTGTCATGCATTCAACGTGGAAGAGCTCATTAAAACTATGACTCAACAAAAGTAACAACTATCATTTCCCCAGCGGTAATTCAAATTTAAACCTTTGCTGAAATTATGAAAAATCTTTACATTTATAGAAAGAGCATACCTTCTACATTCTACTCACTCAGTTTGTTTTGTTTGTTCTCAGTACTACACATCAGGCTTTAGTGCATAAGAAAATCTAAGAATCCATTAATCTAAACCGTGCATTCAAGGTCACAGGGGTGTATTCCAGCTCTCTTTACACAATGAGCAAAGGTACATCCTAAACGGGCCTGTTGTCCATCACAGGGCCGCATGGAGACAAACAGCCACACTCGTTAAATTCTAAAAATGAAGAATATATTTCTATAGAAAACACCACAGACATTATTAGTGATTTGTCATCAAGGTGTTGGGTACGATTATACTTGAATCACAGATATGATGGCATTCAGCAAATGTGTGCAACTCTTTTCTAGAAAATACCCCAAATGCAGCAGGTAATGACGGTTTTTGACTGGTGCTGCTGCCACCCAGTGGATACCACACAGGTTTCCCCCTTTGAATATTGTTAGTGTGACAATTAACAATATTCTCTTTTGTGTTTCATAGGCAGATATCTCTGGACTAATCTCTCTTTCCTGTTATCTCAGACCCCCAACTGGTGGATTCAGATAGCTACCCTCCTTGAGTCTTCTGGAGGTATTTTATAGCCCTGTTCACCAGGTTTCTTCCTCATATTTGCTCAGGATGGTGGATTGCACCAAATAAATATTTGAACAATCTTTTGGGTAAAGATAGGAAGTGCAAGAGATTAATTTCATTTCTTGGTTAAAAGCAGCAGTTACATGGACTTTTAACTATTTGGTTAAAAATCCATTTTGTTTGTTGGAATAGTTTGATTATTCCATATTCTGTAACTACTCTTTTTTAATACTTTCTACAAACAGCAAAGAAAAGAAAAAAAATGGGTTCTAGCCGGTCCCCATTAACCGAGAAAAATAAGGGATCACTGTAATTGCAATGAGCTGGTTTTTCACCTACTAATAAATTACTAAAAGTGGAATAAGTTGAGTGGATGTTGTTTCAGGAGATAACGAAGAGCCCTTTTCAGGTGGGGAACCTGCATAACTGAGGAGCTTGACACATTTTTACTAATTAGCATTTTTGAATTTTGAACTCAGTTGGAATTTGATTTGGAATGAATTAGATTGTGTCTGAATTACAATGAACTGGACTGTTTTGGAATATAATTAGGATTTTTTGTGTAAAGGCATGACTTTGTCATGGATTGGTGCTATACAACTAAAATAAATTGAACTGAATTGTAATGTCCAGTGTGCAAGAATCCACAGTCATACTTAGGTTGTTTTTAGTTTTGTTTTGTTTTTTCTTTTCAGTTTAAGTGCAAACCTAATAACTTTCATTCAAATCATGTTCAACATTACAGGAAATTATGGGAAGCATCACTGTAGACCTTTATGGTGTAATTGTATTGATGTTCTATGCTGAAGTGTCATTGCACAGGACGTAGAAGCTCACAGTGTCCCCACTGGCCCATTACCCCAGTCACTAAGGGATCACAAGCCAGTGTTCTAACAGTGCCTCACCCATTAGCCTAGATAAATGGTCTGGGTCGTTCTAGAAACTGCATCCAGTGTAAGCCTATATCAAACCAATATGTGGGACATGAAGACCGGCTGTGGTGACCCTGTATAAAAAAGCCAAAATAAGTTGTTTTTGCTTTTGGATGGATGTGGAAAGCTGAATGAGAAAAGTTTGAAGATATAAAGATAAGATATTGCATATATACAGTACAAGTGCATATATATACAGGGCTTGACACTGACACCGGCCAAATGCTGGTAAAATTTGGCTGTGGCTAGTAACAATTTCGGTCTCACAAGCAACTTTGGCTGGTAACTTATTCTTTGATATGACACATCACAATAGTTGTACCAAATGTTTGTATTTAAAATTTAAATGCAAGAATATTGTGAAGAAGAAAAAAACTAACAGCAAAACTTTGGCTAGCATAAAGACTAAATGGCTAATGACTGAGGAAAAACACTAGCCACAGTGGCTAGTGAGCAAAAAAATTAGCGTCAAGCCCTGTATATATATATATATATATATATATATATATATAGATGTATAACGATTCATAGCATTAACAAATATCAGACAAGATGTTTCTTTTTGCAGTCCTGAAATTGCAATACAAAACCTGAAGTAAGTAAAGCTGCTTCCATAAATGTGATACCAACTTTAGTCCACTGCAGTGCAGCTACACTGCTCCAAGTACAAACAGTAAAATCAAGTCTCTTTTTTCCTGCATAAATTCTTATAACCAGAGATAATTATAAACAACCAATTAACAAAAGGTGGGATGACTGTAACCCAGGGGGAAATGCTGATTAAAAACTGTACTAGAGAAAGAGCTCGGCATGCATTATGCCTCAAAACAATATATTACTGAAAGAAAGGAGAAAGAAAACAGGCAGGTGTTTCATATAAAGGAGGTAACCACACCTCCATTGTGATTGACATCTGCTGCATTTCTTATTTTGCATCTATAAGGCACTAAATTCATTTCTTATAATAAGGAAGCCATAAATATGATAAATGTTTGTATTTCACCAAAGAAAAATAAAACAAATCTAAAACAATTGTTAAAGATTGAGTTGTTTCTAAACCCAAATGCAACCACACAGGAGACAGAAAGGGAGTTCTAAAGTTTAATTTCCCAATAGCAAGCAATAGATGGACTTGAGGTTCAGCAGCCAAAACCAACAGTCCAGTTGGAGGAATGGTGAAGGCAAGGAAGTGGCACTGCAGATGATGGGATCTGAAGGAAGAAAGAAAGCTGGTTACCAACACAGCGACCACAGCAGGTAAACTCTAGAATACTCTTCTGAGCGAAGAAAGAAGAATTTGTTGGAGAGCCACTATACTTGCCAGGCGTTTCTATGGGAAGATCTGGCGACGAGTCTGGTTGAATGCAGAGTTTTTGAAGGCTGTGGTGTTGATGACTGACTAGGTACAGGTGTGCAGTGCCACACCTGGGCTGCTCGTCAGATGGGAAGGGGAAACAGAGGTGGATCTGAGTGTTGATCTCAAGGGTTGAGGGTGGTGCAGTGGATTGTGCCCAGGGGCCCCAGAGGCAGAAGACTGCAGGTTCACAACCCAGCTTGGGACTTTAACAATAATACATATAATACAACCCAAAATCAGAAAAAAATATGTATAGAAACAAACATGCAGTCATTCTTACATTTTGACATTTATTTATTTGCAGACAGTATGAACCCATGATATTATATGGTTTTTGTTAATATATCCTTTTTTTGTATTTCAGGCCTGCAACACTTAAAAAAGTAGGTACATTTAACACTAGCAAGTAGATGAAAGTTAAAAATAATAATGTGATCTCAAACAGGTTATATAGATAGGCAATCGGAATTATAATATGGTACAAAAGCCATAAACATGAAAGACTGAGTCTTAGAGGAACAAATATGTTTTACTTTTATAACAAATGTATCTTTCTAAGGTGCAAATTAGCATCAAGCCATCATTGGAGTCCGGGGGAATTTCAAAAACATTATTGATCAATAGTGAATAAAAACATGTGCGATGGATTACTTTGGAAAACCTCTTTGAAGCGCGACAGAGCATGTTACAGAACCAATTACAAATGATCCTAAAAACTTCACTGTGCAAACTAGAAGCCTTGTCCAGGCTCCTGTTGTCTGTTAACCTTGTCCAGAGCTGGTATCAACATCTTAGGACTCCAACTAATCTGGGATGGACCATCACATCAAGATGGTCCAAACCCAGATGGATGGACCATCTGAGGAAATGGGCACCTTATCCTTCAAACTAAGGATGAAAAGTACTATCCAGACTCTAATCAGTAACAAGTCCAAAAGTCAGAGTCTGTGATGGTATGGGGTTGTATCAGTGCCCCTGGCAAAACTAAATTTACATTTCTGTGATGGCGGCATTAATGCAGAAAAGCACACTGAGATTTTAGCAACATATGCTGCTTTCAAAACAACATCTTTTAAGGGAGTGTTTATGCATTTTTCAACAAGAAAATGCAAATCCACATTCTCCACAAGGTACAAAGGCATGACTGAGGAAGAAGAGGGTGTATGGGTACTGTACCAGCCTGTCTGCAGTCCTACCCTGTCCCCCCTAGAGACTGAGAATTCTAAAACAAAAAAACAAAAAAAAAGAAAATTGACTACAACCCAGTATCGATGCACACCTTAAGACATGTTAGCAGAAACATTGGGACAAAATAACAACTGAAATTCACTATCATTTGGGGTCAAGAATATCTTTGTGAGTACTCAGACAAAAATACTAAAGATGTTTGGTTTGAATACACGTTATGGTAGTCAGGGCAATCGTATTTATGCACCAGTTTTGCTACCAGCTATGAGTAACTCCCTGAGTAAAGTCTGAAGATGTGCAATCTCATAAACATGGTGTATGACTGCAAGGAAGTCAACATCAGAGTCTTCGTGCATTTGTTGATTTGACAGAGGGGCAACCCCGAGCTGTCACACATTTGGCAGGGATTACAACTCAAAATGCATCACGATTTAAAGTCTTCTCTCTTATGGTTCCCAAAAAATCATGGCCATGAATTTTGTATCCGTCTAAAAGCATAGTGGAGATCAAGGCCTAAGAGAGAGGAGGCACAGGTCGGAGCTCTGAGTAAGAAAACAAAATCATAATATTTTGAAAGCAGCCATATTTTAATAATGTCTTTAAATTTTGAGCCCTGTAAGCAAAGAATCCACTGAATCAATCCCTTTTCTTTTTAAGCCCAAATATCTTTTCCCATTCCAATTTGATATTGGCTGATTCAGGAAAACAAAATACAACCATCCATATGGTCATATTACATCAAACATCAGGCCTGCCAATTTTTCTACAAGTTAAGGCCGTAAACATCAGTCAGAATTATTGAGCTGTAGTTTTTCTTCTTTCCTCTTCTCCCATTTTTCAAAAAGTCAAACTGTAACAGTCTCTTTAGATTATGGACATACTTAGTTTGTCAGACATACAGCACTTGCAAAGCCAGATGGAGTAGAAATGTACAATTTACAAATTTAAATTGGCTGTTCATAGCAACTCGTCATACTGTTCAGTATGGCACTCCAGCAGACATGGTGTTCATGTGGGGCCAAGGTGAACAGAAAACTGAATGCACATAGGTCTCAATACTGGTTTGAAATGTGGAAGGACTGTGGGCTTCATCGTGTCGGAGACCAGATGGGGTAACAGTAAGACAGCCCAAAGTGTGGGTTGAAATTGGACTAAAGAAAGCAATTACTTTTTCAGGGATACCTACAGAAATTCCTGTTGAGAGCCAAAAATGGCATAGCTGCTGTGGACTCTGAATGGATCAAACCACAGGGGGCCGATGTAGGTTTTCTGTGGACTGATCCATGCGTAGGTTACCACAGGACTGGTAATCTCAGGACCGGTAACAGGTTATTGTGGGCAAAAATGGGGACTGTGTGTTTATTTATGGCCAGACCCATGTGGATTGACCACAGGAAATCCACATGGGGGCCAAGAAGGACACAATTGCTGTGGGCTCACCCATATGAGGCCCACCTTGGTGTTCTGAGGGATGACGGTAGGTTTCCCCTGCTACAATAACCCAGAGTAAACCCAAGGGGGGGGTGGAATGGCTGTTGTTTGCTAGCCAACTAGGAAGGGATGGTATCAAACCGTGCTAACTGGTTCTGGATTGGTTGGTTGACGGGCACAGACAAGGTGAACTACGATCAGCTCATTTTCTATGGCATGGCACAATAATTGGTCAAAAATAGCTTGAATCAGCTTGCTTTTATTGCTTTTATGATAGTTTTTCTTTTCCACTATGTGAGCTGATTGCTCATAAATAAAATGCAACAAAATGAAAGGATGGGGACAAGAGGACGTACAGCTTGATTGTTGTGTAGCAGATTAATTGAGTCTCTAGCGTAATTACTCAGACAGGACAGCAGGCAGACACAGATCCTCAGCATCTCTGATTATGTGGTGTTTGTGTTGTGAAAGGGGTCATTACTCACTCACCGCGGCACCTTGACGCCTGCCCAAAATACTTTGTGTGTCAACGTGTGTGCTTCAGTGCAAGAGAAACGAACGAAAGAGAGCGTGACTGAAATGGGAACGCTGAGACCACACCGAGAGGTTTAAAGACTAACGAAGACGCTTGATGATATACAGTACCATCCATAATCAAGGCTGTTTGACTTTCATAGCTTAGAGCTGTTAACCTATCATGAAACACAATGAAAAAATAAATATGTATGCTTAGTTTTTAATTTTTTATTGTCTATAGGTCTATAGGAGTGTGAGAGTGCATGGTTGTTTGTAAAGTTTGCCTCAGCATGTTTCCGTGATGAATTAGCAACCTGTTTAGGATGTATCTCACCTCTTGCCTAATAAAAGCTGGAATAAGCTCCAGCCCTTCCCCATGACCCTGAACCACATGACATGGAATGGATAGATGGATGGATGTGGACTATTAATGTCTTCTCTGCAATCACCCCATTGTTGTCACTTTATTTTTTATTGCAAAAGCCTCAAAGCATTGCTTCTGCTCTGCACTGGCACCCTGCCCTAAACAGACTTGGCACAGTCTTATCCAATTTGGTGCTTTGCTAAGATAGATTTGTTTGCTTTTCTTGCTGCTGACAGAACAACTCTCCTCAAAATAAATGCGCGAAACAGCTGAACTTTCTTTCCTCAAGTTAGTTATGAAGTAGAATAAGTTTGAAAGGCAAGATCATTTCGACGCCAGTGACCATGTCAGCAGGAGACTGACAGGTGGTCTGAAGACTCTGTGCAGGTCTGCTGTTATGAGGAAAGAGAAAGGCGAGGACTCTCTGACGATCTATTTCCCTCCCCTCACCTATGGTCATAAACTGTGGACAGTTACAGGGTTGCTTGGCTCTTCCTTAGAGATAGGGTGAAAAGTTCAGTCATCCAGGAGAGACTCGGCACAGAGCTGAGGCTCCTCTACATCGAGAGAAGGCAACTAAGGTGGTCTGGGCATATGATTAGGATATACTAAAGCGATAGTATCCTTTGGCTTACCTGAGAACAGCATTGTTTCCCCCTGGAGGAGCTGGTGGATGGGGAGAGGGAGGTTGCAGCAAGCAGCCTCGCCAACTATTTGAATTATTTTCTTTTTCAATACAAAGAATTACAGTATTGAACGCCAATATGAGACTTTTTTTTTTTTTTTTTAACTGTGAATGCATCTTGAAAATGTGGATTGTCTTGTATTTTTAGGTCTGGATTTTTAAACACCTAGACTGTTATGCCTTCCTCAGACATCATGTTGCAAGTTTCATTGGCATCAGTCTCAGCAGACCTTGAACAGGGTGACATCAGCCTTTGCTGAACCACATTTTGGGCTCCATGCTTTGCATTAATAGTATTTCCTCTATCAAAAGTTGTGGAATTTTCAACTTTCCCCACCTCGAAGCATGCAACAGCCAATCAAGTTGCAGCTACATATCTAGAGCTAGACAATTAAATCATACGGGGGGGTACGGACTAATTCAAAGCACAGGGTTATTTGTGAAGCAAGCAGAACAAAATGTGATTGACTTGGGATGACCAAGAA
>JAGFBZ010000578.1:0-22500 GCA_018398805.1 Hirundichthys speculiger
TTAAATCACTGAACAGTCTTGACGACCCTGGATGTCAGATGACTGGGAAGCCGCCGTGTGATACCGCTGTTCACATCTGTCGCTTATAGAAAGTCAATATCTATTAAGGGAGTAAATTAGAGCTAAGCGATTTTAGCGATTCTGTGAACCAACAAACACAGACAATACTATCCTGCACTGTCACACTTTGAACTCCTGTCTGTTTATATTACTTATATATTACTTAGTTATATTGCTTAGTTTCTCGTTATTTTGTAAATACTCAAGTTGTTTATTCTATTTTCTGTTTTATTTTATATTATTACTGGGCTTGCTCCGGGACCAGGGTAACTCATTTCATTTCATTCCATGTTAACATGTTAAAAGGACAATAAATGATCCTTGAAATCCTTGAAATCCTTGAATCGAGTATCGAGAATCGATTTTTCAGCCGCGGGTATCGATATTCTAAGCTTCTTCCAAAACCCCCGTGTCCCACCTTTAGAAGCTTGCAAGCGACAATTTGCACTGTTTAAATAAATGAAACTATTTTTCTTAACAAATCTTTTATTCATTTTGTCCAGCATTTGCAAGCTGCCTGTCAGCCATATAATGTGTAATTGATGCTTTCAGTTCAGTTAATTCAGACAAAGTCATTGGAACACTCACAAGATGTCACCAAAATCACTTTGTCCCTTTAAAATCTTTTAGAAAATGATGTAAATGTATTTAAAATGAATATCAATATATATCTTATCGTGAGCTGAATATTGTGTATCGTATTGCGATATCAGCCCTAGTGTAAATGCAGAATACAGTGATTCTTTATTCCCAAAAGACCATAAAGAACGTGTAGATGATGAAACTTCCCATTTCATGGGAATTATTTGCTCGTTTTGACTTTGATGGGGCAACAGATATTTGAAAAGTAAGATCAAAAACAAATGGAGGAGCTTTTGAGAGCTTCGTCCACCAGGAACATTTGGCGCCTCGTGCCTCGTTGAGGCTTGTGATTTTCGCGCCCACCATCTGTGACATCTCACCTCGACCCCCCCGTCTCCACTCGTGTACAGGCATCAGAGCGTCGTGTAAATGTTTTTGGCACCAGCTGAAACGCTCCACGTTTCCTTGATCCTGACAGCAAAACGACGCGCACGCCAGAACCCGCCATCTTGAGCCGACTTCAAGCGCATTACGCTCAGAGCGGGATGTGAAGGGCCTTTAAGAAGCTGCTTTGAGTGGCGTCCCGTTGTTGGAGCCTCCTCCTCTGCTCGCTGTTGTTTTCTGAACTCGAACTACATTCTCCTCTTGACATTTGCAGGTGCTCGGTGGAATAGTCGACGGAGAGACGTTCCTTTCATCCTGCTTCTCTCATTGATGTCCAAACAGACAGCGTCCCGACGCGCCCGGATGTTGAGAGGCAACGCTTCAAACGCCGGCTTTTGCGACGCTTATGCAATTGAGACTTCCCTCAAACACGTTGAAGCCGTTGAAAAGACACTCGAGCCTCTCCACAGCTCCTTTGCATTCATGATACTGTCACTTCTGCCTGTTTTTGCACAGATGATGCGCAACTTTTAACCCTTTAAGCGCCAAAGTTGCAATATTGCGACAAGCAACATTGCTGACTATAACAGGCTGTATCTATAAATGTGATGCTGAATCTTGTTACTACTTTTCACCAGGAGATGGCGGACATGTGTGCCTGTTATCTGAAAACCATTTTTGGAGGTAGCGCTATTAAAAGTTTTAGCGTAAAATGAGTTTGTAAAACTTCCTCCGGCGCAGAAACGCGCGGTGAAGCAGTGGTTGAAATGCTGATCGTAGAACAGTGCGAAAGAGTGTTTTTTCATTTACTCACAATGTCAAGACGTTGGTTTATTGCCACGAAGTACTTTGTCAGGTTCTGGCTAACTCCGATTCAGAGGAGGACATTCAGTTGTCCAGTGAAGCAGACTGACATTAGCAGTGACGGCCAGTCTGTGCGTCATAGTCCACAATTAGCGCAAAGTATATCAGATGCTTCACCTCAGCGTGACCAGGGTGGAAACATTCTGTGATCGCCAAGCAGGTCGAGGTGTCGGGGGGGCTCATAACACCGCAAATATGGCAAAATGTAGCAGGGATGAAAACAACCGCGGTTGTCCTGGCAACACGGGAAAAAAAACACACCGCTAATGGCGCACAGGAAATCACGGCAGCGTTGCCAGGTGGGAAATGTGGGATTATTGTACCAGAGACTCAAAATGATTGTATTTCGAGAGAAATTATTGTACATCTATAGCTATAGTCAAATATAATCACTCTTGTGTTAAATAGCGGGCGAAGCTGACCATTCAGCCCATCATGCTCAAAACATTCGTATCTTACGCTCAGCAACGCACAATTGGCTGGAAACATGTCACATGGGAACAGATGCCTTCAGGGTTAAAAAAAAAAAAAAAAACTCCGGCAGACAGTTGCGGCAGGCAATAATTTGAAATAGTGAAATTATCGTACATTTGGCCTTTTTTTGGATTATTGATTGTACATCGTACAGAGGGCCGAATTATCGTACAAATACGATAATTATCGTACACCTGGCAACGGTGATGATGATGATGATGGTGGTGGCTGTGAGTTCTTGAGAGAAGAGGAAGAGTATCAAAAGTGGAGCCTAAATTTTGATGAGCCTGTTGGTTTTTGTGGAGACAATCTGACAAATTTTGAGCCCATTGATTTCATCTTTTTTCCAAATGATGAATCCTGGAGCCTCATTACCAATGAAACAAATAGAAAAGGCCACCAGTTCTTTGAAAGGGAAATAATGAAACCAAACTCCAGATTTCATGACTTTATGATGTGATTGTCCCTGAAATGAAGGCTTTCATTGTGCATGGGGTTTGAGGAAAAATCTGAAATTGAGGACTACTGGGCAGGTGATGTCACAATAATCAAATTAGATGACAAATCTACTTCCATTCCAAATCTTGGTTCATACTGAAGATATTTCTCTTTTACAGTGTGTCTTTATCTCAAACCACTTTAAAGTTATAGCCTTTTAAAACCTTGATATCAAAATTGAAACATTTTCCAATATGGCCGCCACCTTGTGACGACATAATATGCAAATTATATGAATAATTTCACTCCCATCACAGACTTTGAGTCATACTGAACAATTTTCTCATTGACAGTATACCTTCATCTCAAACTGCTTTCAAGTTAGAGCCTTTTGAAATCGAGATTAAAAATTGTATATTTTCTTGAAAAAACTCCGGCGCCTAAAGGGTTAAGATTTCAGACCGCGGCGTCGCAGGCTGCGAGCTCTTTAGCATCTCTTTTGTGGCTGCCGCTGTGGGCGTCATGAAATCCTCCGTCGCTGAGAAGAGCCACCGAAAGGTCTGCAGTCAGAAGTTCGCAGCTCCGGAAATGTCACTGGACGACAGTGATGAAAGGACAAAGGTCAAGAGGAGCGGGAAGAGTTCAAACTTCACTTCCTGTCCGTCACCGGGGCCAACGGCGAGACAGACGGATGATTATATTCACCTCTTAGGCCTGCCCTTCCATTCATGAAAGATTTAGCAGTAAAAAGCCCCCACGGGAACTGGCGGAGAACAGCCGAATGTGACAGGAAATACCCGGCACGCCAGCTGGCCGGGCCTCGCGACCTGGAGACGACGCCGTTGACCACCTGGCCGCGGCGCCACCGCCGCCGCCTGGACAAGCGTCCAGAGAGCTAAATGGTGTACGAACATCTGCCGTGCGTTTCACAGACGGGCCGACTGTCGCGCTTGGTGTAGCAGCTGCACCAAAATAAATATAAAAAACCAAAAAAAAACAGGAATATGATTTTATGGATATGATAAGGGCTGTAGCGATACATTAAATTTCCGATACAATACGCGATATTCTTTCACGATACGATATATATCGATATTCATCTTACGATACATTTACATAATTTTCCGAAAGATTTTAAAGGGAGAAAGTGATTTTGGTGACATCTTGTGAGTGTTCCAATGACTTTGTTTTTTAATTAATTGAACTGAAAGCATCAATTACACATTATATGGCTGACAGGTATGGAGCCCCGTTTGGGTCATAATTCAAAGAATAAATGTGTCTATCATTATGAAATAAAGACGTTTATTATTATGAAATACGTATCCATTATTATTAAATATTTCCCATTATCATGAAATATATGTTTACTATTATGACATATATTTTTATCATTTAATCTTAGTTTATTGCATAATAGTTTATTTCAGAATAGCTTTTTTTTTTTTTTTAATCTAAGAATGAGTTTTTACATAATTGCTTCATTTTTCATAAGAATGAGCTTTTACATAATGACATTTTGCCAGTGGGCGGGACCAGTGGTTGACCTGCATGCTCATTGGCTGATTCTTCTCTATTCTACGCTCTGACATCAACTAGTTTTGGCCGTGAGGTCCCGTTAGCAGCGGGCCACGGCGTCATCAAGGTGCGCTCCTAGTCCGATTGTAGCTACGGCAGCTTGGACTGAGCTACGGGAAACCTTGACCAGGTTAACAGACAATATCGAAAATGATAATTTATCAGGCGATACTATTTTGACCCGATTTGACGATTCACTGTTCTGTTGCTTACGCCTGAATGAAAGAGCAGCCAATCACATAAATGGCTCCGCCCTCTCTGCTGTGATTGACACACAAATCATTCTTATGAAAAACGAAACCATTATCATAATAATAGGAAATATTTCATAATAATAGACTCATTTATTCATTGAATTATGACCCAAACGGGGCTCCGTAGACAGGCAGCTTGCAAATGCTGGACAAAATTAATAAAAGATTTGTTGAAATTTATTTATAATTCATTTATTTAAACAGTGCAAATTGTTGCTTGCAAGCTTTTAAAGGTGGGACACAGGGGTTTTGAAAGAAGCTTAAAATATCGATACCCGCGACTGAAAAATCGATACTCGGTAAAATATCGATATATATATCGCAGAATCGATAAAATCGCTCAGCTCTAGATACGATCTTCCACTTGAAGAAAGAGAAATCAAATGAGAAAAGCATCAGAAAATAGAGCCAACCACGTGACCACGAGCTTCTCGGTCAGAAATAAAACGTAACTGTGCAGTTGGACAAGGTTGGAATGACCCATTTTATTGTGGGCAGCTGAGATACATGGGTGTAAATATGAACAAAGGAAGTTAATGGTTGACATCTGTACATTACATTCTAACAAAGAAGTGATGGTCTCGCAGCCATTTCGATGTTCGCTCCGGATGCTTCAGCTGTGACGGGCTCTGAGCACGTTTATATTACTCATTCATCTGTGTGAAGACAGTTAATAGAAAATATAAAGCAACTCATGACTAAAAGTTTAAATCGGTTAACACTTTAAATCACACCTCTATCTATGTCTACTTAATTTTAATACAGCCATACGATACAAGTATACAAGGTTATTCTGTGGTTAGAGAAAAAAGACAACTGAAGAAGGTGTGGAAATGCAAACAGAGTCGTTTTTTTTTTTAAAACTTCTCGTACGTGAAGCAGGTCGAAGGAGGCCGAGGCCTTTTTCATATCATCTCATGAGGTGGAGAAAGGAGGGAAAAAAAACCAAAACAATTTTCCTAAACACAGCCTGAGGCGAGTGTACAATATGCACACTTAGAGGGAAAAAAGAAACAACGAAATAAAGATACTAATAAACTGCCGGTTGTCTGATCTGGTAAAAATAAGTCTCTAATGTTTGTCCGTGGGTTCCATCTTCTGGCTGCCCACTGCCACTGGAGGAGGGGGGGAGGAGGGGGGGCTCAGACTGGTCCTCATCAAGGACGACAGCAGAGAAAAAGGGGGCGGGGCTCAGGAAAACCAGTTGAATCTCGTTGTTGTCTTTAAACCTGTCAGATTGTTTTTATATAAATCAATAAGTCTCAAGCTTTTCATTCCGTCTTCAACAGAGGTTTCACGTGTGCTGCTAGAACGCTCTTCTCTTTTTTTTGTTTTTTGTCGTTTTTTTTTCTCGTCCTTGTGGGTTTTGACGGTGACGGGGGGGGGAAAGGGGGGCTCCTCATTGGTTGTTTTTGGCTTTGGCGTGTGTGAGGATGTGAGACTTTAGGTTGGTGGACTGGGCGAACTTCTTATTGCAGCCGTCGAACGGGCAGACGTAGGGCCGGTCTCCAGTGTGGATCCGCACGTGCGTGCGCAGGTTGAAGTCCAGCGAGAACCTTTTACCGCAGCCTTCGAAGGTGCACTGGCGGGAAGAGAGAGAGAGAACGGCGGCGGGTCAGAGTGGAGCTAGCTTTAGCAGCTAATGTTGTGAATGTGTGGACGCCCACCTGGAAGGGTTTCTCCCCCGTGTGAACGAGCTGGTGGCGTTTGAGCTTGGAGCTCTCGACGAACGCCTTCCCGCACTCGGCGCAGACGTGCACGCGCGGCCCGTGGGTGTGCAGGTGCTTCCTCATGGCCGAGTTATCCCTGAACATCTTTGTGCAGCCCTGCGGATCAGAGGGAGAGGCGCAGAGTTGAGAAACGAACGCCGCGGGGGTCTCTGCTGAAAGGCTGACGGTGCGTTTCCTCGCATGCAGGAGTCGGAGTCAAGAGCTCTCAGCCTTTCAGAGTAGCTTTTATCAAACAGAGCCTTAGAGAGAGAGAAAAGACGGGCGCTCCCTCCGCTCCATCCTGAAGTGATGATGCGCCGCTAGCAGCCACACCGCCACAGAACGAGGAAAACCATTTCACATTAGCTTGTACGTACACAAAAATCAATGCACTCAAGTGCCGGATCTGCCTGTAAGTAACCTTTACTGAAGAGCTCTTCACTAAATAACCCAAATATTAGGAGAAGCTTCTCCAAACTTACTTTATGAGGGCAGGCTATCGTCCGAGGTGCATCATCCTCTTTGACCTTTCTAGGCTTCATTCTGTTTAAGAAAAAAAAAGAAAGAAAGAAAGAGAATTAAGAACAGAAACAAACTCTTGTTAATAACTAAGCTGCTTTTAGTGTAAAATTCTTTAAAAGCCACTCTGTGTAGCAATACCACTTCTGACCACGTGGGGGCAGCATATCACAAGAGGGTTCATGTGTCAGTGGTTCTGCAGCAGATCTATACGCCCCCATGTGTTCAGAAGTGGTATTGTTACATAGACGGACCTCCAGTCGTCCCAACGCCAGCATTACATAAATGGGAAAAAAAAAGAAAATCTTTAAATTTTGAGATTTAGCGTTTTCACCTGCAGTACTGATCAAATTCAAGGTTTTAAGACGCAACTAACATGCTGTTAAAGGCTGGATTCAACATGAATAAACTGCAATATGCTGTAGAGCAGTGGTGCGCAAACTGGTACGTGAGCGCTCTCTGGTGGTACGCAGGGGAACATCGTGACTTTCCACGTTTTTTTCCACATTTTCACTTTTTTGGTTTTTAAATCGGAAACTGATAATGCATTATAAATACAACGTTTCTGTAGCTTGAGATCATTGAAACTGTCTTAAAAAAATATTTGTGGCAAATGTACTCTGCTTACGTAGGCATGTACACGCACAGAATCATGGGATCACTTCAAATTGTTGGTGCGGGCAGGGGAAACGTAAATGCAAAGGGTAAATAAATGTAATGTTATAACCTCGAAGCGAGTTGAAAAGCGTGGCTAAGTGGACGGGAAAAGAAAAGTTGCAGATCAGGATGGATAATGGTTTGAGCAACATGGAAGCAGAACCGAGTACTTCAAGTGCTCGCGAAAGACGCAACGCTGACCCTGAAATTCCTGCGGCTTCTTTGAACAGAAAGCGCTGCAAAGCTGCACGAAAACGTGACGAGCTGAAGCAGTCAAAGTCCACCACTCATTTGTGTACTGAACCCTCAATTCAAGCACAGGAGGAGGATTCCTACCAAGCTAGCCTGCTTGTAGCTACATATCATGTGTGTTAGACTTGGTGCCACATTCCAGAGACACCGTTCCCCGGAGAATACGGTTAATGTCTGATGATGTTCTGAAGACACTGATTACACGCATTAAAGGTGGGGTAGGTGTTCTTTTTTTGCAGCACTTTTTACAATATTCCCTGAAAACCTTTTCACATTCCCATTGCACCCACTGAAATAAAATGTTTGCAAAAAAAACTAAACGTTTTGGTCCGGTCTAGAGGGTATAATCAGAGAAATAGTGATCATCACTATTTTGACTGGCTGCATAATACGTCCATCAAATATCAATGCACTCCCCACCCACCCCTCCCTCCCTCCCTCCCTATGGTTCATGTAGTCATGAATCATGTGAAGGCGTGGTTTTGAGGGGTGAGCTGAAGAGGAGGAGGCGGAGCCTTTGGGAGGAGGGAGGGAGTGTATATTTTCAAAATCTCACTTGAGTTGGATCGCTGGAACCGTTTTTTCAAACAACAACTACCCCACCTTTAAAAGCAGTCGATTTTATTTCCTTCAGCTCGATGAGACGACGGATGTCACAGATTTGGCGAATTTGCTGGTGAGTGTGAGGTATGAATACGAAGGTGACGCTCATGAGGATTTCCTGCTCTGGAGACCAGAACTACAGCTGAGCACATATATTTAGCTACTCAACACATTTATCCAAGAAGATGGGATTGATTTGAAAAAGTGTATTGGTGTAACGCCACAGAGGAGCAGCAGCTTGGATTCGTGAAGTGACACCTGAGATGGAATAAACTTGGTTTAAGGAGGAGTTTTACTAAAGACAACTGCAGTTTGTTTTATTAGTTGTGGCATTTTCATTCAGTTGCAGTGCAGATGTAACGACTCTGTATGAGAGTAGGAGTATGTGAGAATTGTTAGACAGAGTCGTAAATGTCTGATTCAGTAACAATTCAGGTAACAATAAATCACCAAAATAACCAATAAACATCTCTCCTGTGTGTTTAAAGCTTTTTGAGAAGGCATAAATGGCTATATTTTAAAATTGGTCATCATGTTGGTACTCAGAGCTCAACAGTTTCTCAGGTGGTACGCAGCATTAAAGGTTTGAGAAACACTGCTGTTAAGTATTTATGAATTTCCCCTGAACTGTTGCGTTAGAAAATACAGAAGGAAACATTTTAAGACAACAGTGACTCCACAAAACCACCAACGTTCAACCAATACCAATGTTGTGACAGAATATGCAAATTAACTGCTTTCTCATTAACCGGAGCTGCATCGGTCTAATGTTCAAAGGAGGTAGAGGGGTTGTTACTGTTGGTTAAAGAGGAATATTTGCAATAAAAAGGAAAAATCTGTAGCAAAATAAAACATTTTCATTTAATCAAAGCCTTCAAATAAGTTAAAACATTAATGCTTATTAACAGGATAAGTCAGGTAAGATGACGGCAACGGCAGAAACTAAAAAGCTGGAATCTGAATTGATCTTTTTTCCTGTATTGATCAGTGTCATCATTCCAATATCTGACCAGTGAATTATGTCAGAGTCCCTCCAGTGAAAATAAAAATGATTGATGAAGTCTCATTTTAAGAGTATAAGGAGCTCAGAAGACCATAAATCGTTTCTGTTGCTGATGAAACCTCTGAGCCTGTTACAGACAATTTAACTGAATCCTTTTATATACAGTCGACACAATATATAATCAGAATTAACATAAATTGACTAAAGTACTGTGTTCTTATTTTTTTTGTGTTCATCTCATAAGAAAGCTTTGAGAGTACCCATCATGCATTGCTCTAAATCAGTGTCTGACCTAAATCCAGCACACACAGACAAAAAAATAAAAAAGATTCCTGAAACCCAAATCTAAAGTGCAGGTTCTGATCTTTCAGACGGCGGCGGAGCGGCGGCGGAGCAGCTCTGCATATTCATCAGGACCGTGTTGACACTGCTAACAGCTCTGTTTACCGCCGGGATCTACCGACGCAGGGATCCCGACCCCCACTCACCTTGCAAACTCCGCCAGCTGTTTGGGGTCCGACAGGTCGATCCCCGGGATGCCACCGGGGGGCAGCTTCTTCCCCGTCATGTACTCGGAGTAATCCGGGGGGGAGTTCTCCCCGACGATCTGCTCTTCCACCACCGACTCATGGTCAATGTCTTTATTGTCATCTAGAAACACATTACAGAGACTGAACCGATAACATATTGGTTGCACCCTGGCAACACGTCTCCGGAGACGGCGAACATCTGCTGCCGGATCAGCCTTCGGATCACATTAAGAGTCACTACGCTGCTGAATAATTACCACAATGTATTTAGCATTTTTAAATATTTACACCTCTCAAATGACAGCAGATTTTAATCTCATAATTTAAACCGTGACGCGCTGCATTATGAATATACATTTGTTTGAAATGGAGCTTACTGACGGCAGCAGATTAATGACTGAGATACCTGGCAGAGATGGCACCTGTTCTGGGGGCTAATGAGCGCTCCTGTTGACATTTCTCACTGTTTTATGAGGCGCAAATTAATCTTATGATTATTTGAGAAAACAACTAAAAAAAAAAATGGATCCATAATTAATCATCTTGTCATGTTGAAAACAAAATAAGAGCTTCATCCAGACAAATTAATGCTCTTGCATTAATTTAAGAGCAATATTAATCCTGTGGAATATTAGGGGTGTTAAAAAGAAATGGATTTGGCAATATATTGCAATTTTCGGCCGCCCAATATAATATTAATTAAAAAAAAAACAATAATAACAATAAATAGGTTGTTTTGAAGCAGAGTTTTAACTCAATTTGTCCTCGGAATGATCAATATCTGATGAACATATACAGGAACTTGATTTTTAATCTCTACTTTTAATTTTGATATTAACTGGGTAGAATATCGCAATATATCGTGATAATATCGTATCGTGACCCAAGTATTATGATGCATATCGTATTGCGAGGTCCTTGCCAATACTCACCCCTAGTGCTGGGCAATATGACGATACATATCGTGGGGACAATATAAAAGTGTATATCGTGCCATTTCTCTTCTATCATTTCTATCGTTTCTAACCTAATTTTATCAACTATTACAGCAAATATGTAATTAAATATCCTGCAACGATAAATTTGATAGACTTATATCTACTTCTACAAAGTAGCCTTTTATGTTTGCACTTTTATTCATGGTTAATGGCTTAAACAGAGTTCTCTTCAACCCTGATGTTTACTTTAGACACTTTATATTGGTTTGCAAACTTTGCACTACAAGGTTACAGATTTCAGAAAGTTGAAAAATAATTTGTGTTTATTTTTTATAGCTGAACTTCAGTGCAAAAATGTGTTTTTCCTCTCAGAAACTGTTGTGCATTTAAAAAAAAAATGTGAAAGCTACTGTACCTCTGTACCTACCTGTTTTTGCTGCACTAAAATGTATGTTTGTGACAGTTCAGTTAAATGTCCTTTCAAAATAAAGTTGAAAAGTAAGCAATGAAATTTTTGTCAAACTTTTCAGAGAATAACTGAAAACATATTTAATTATGGTATATCGTGATATATATCGTTATCGTGATATAAAATAGTCTATATCGTGATATATGATTTTTTCCATATCGCCCAGCACTACTCACCCCTACTGGAATGTTTAATAGTATAACAGTCTTGCACTTTAAAGTATATTTAATAATACAACTTAAACCGTTTTACTTTTAACAGAATACTTAAAAAGTGAGATATTAGTATGAAAGTGCATGTGAATGTTCTTCATATAAATTATGCAACACTGATAATTTCTCTTTTCTTTCATTTGGAATAAAAAACAACATGAGAAGCCATTATTAAAGGATTCTTCTTAACTGGAACTGTTCCCTGTTAATACTGGAAATGTTAAAGTCATAATAAGCACTTGTGTTTACGTTACCGGTGATCAACCAGCAGAGAGCACTAAAACCAGAGACAGAAACAAACATGTGCACTTCTGCTGGCAGCTATGGATAAAGTAGCTGTTTTACAAAGCTGTGGGATCAAACAGACGGCGTCGGTGACTGGGAGCTCTGGGAAAACTCATTTCACCGATAAATGACAGTGATGAAGGCCCACCAGCTGGTGGCGGGACAGACTCCAGAACACACAGCCAGTTGTTGAGGCGCTAAACTGGTGATGAGCAACACCAGTGATTTCTGGTTCAAGCTGACAGCAACTTATTTTGACGGGCTAAATAATAACGATTCAGAGCGCGGTGGACGTAGAATAACAGACACGGTGACAACACAGCGGATCTCATGAAACGTTTATAATAATAATAAAAAGTCACCCAAAGGAGGAACGGAGAAACTGTAGACAGTATGGGTGTAAATTACTGCAGACTTTTATTTATCTCTCTGAATTTCAATCAGTCTTTGAGGACCAGGGGAGAAAAACGCCGTTTAATAAAGCCTGAAAGAATTAGAGCAAATATTGATGTTTCTGTTGACAGTTCAGAACATCTCTTTGAATGTTCAAGGATAAACTGCATTTTTATCTGTTTGATTTTTTTTTTTCATAAACCAAACTATGTCTTCAGAGCCAGCTTTGATGTGCATTCTTGATGCAACTTGAGCATAAAAAATAAAAATAAATACAAGTTAACCTGTTCTTGTGTACAGTGTTGCTCCCAATCCAATACCAGTATAGAAAATTCCTCTGAAACGGCCAAAAATATCAATATCGCCGAGTAGGGGTGTGAAAAAAAAAATCGATTTGGCTATATATTGCGATATTCGGCCGCCCGATATAATATCTATTTTTTTTAGGAAAATTCATTCATTCACTTAAATGTGCAAAAGCACCAATGATGAACAATAAATAGGTTGTTTTGAAGCAAATAGTTTTGACTCAATTTGTCCTCTAAATGATCAATATCATCTGATGAACATATACAACAACTTGATTTTTTTCTCTCTTTTAATTTTGATATTAACTGGGTAGAATATCGCAACTATCGTAATATCGCGATAATATCGTATTGTGACCCAAGTATCACGATGCATATTGTATTGCGAGTTCACCCATATCGGCAAGTATGGGAGTCCAGGCACCAACTGATACCAAGTAATTTTTTTATATTTATTAATGATTTATTTACTGGTTGCTTCCGTTACACTACCAGCAAAAAGAAGTACTTTTTAATTTCGCAATACTATTTTATCTGGATATAAATATAGACATAAATGGCTTGGATTTGCTGAATTTATTCATGTTTTATAAAAATGATAATTATGTTACAGTCAGGCACGGTGCAAATTTTTTTTTATATACTCGTATCAGTAGCTGGTATCGGCCGATACCCACAGCTCAAGAATCGGTATCGGGAGGGAAAAAATGGTATCGGGACATCTCTACTTGTGTACACAAGAAGACTTTTAAGAAATATCACCATGGATTTCAGGCCGTCCTATCACTTGGTATCAGATTAAATCACATGTATCCTGCTACAGGAGTTTTTTTTACCTGCCATTTTTCTTTGATTAAGATTTAATATTATAATTTTAGTGTAATGACACGGGTTACTTGTAATCTTTATGCTTAAGTTCCATCAAAAATGCACACAAGAGCTTCCGTTTAAGACTGTTCTTGGTGAATAAGCTTCTCTATTTTGTTTCCTGTTTGTTAAGCACAGCAGATAAAACACGGTCTATTCTTCAACGTTCAAACACGTCTGAACTGACAGGCCAGACAAAGACTCCCTCTATAAAAAAACTTTGAATTTCTCCCCTTAAGGCTTATCCTGTTCCTTAATGACTGATATACAGAGGCAGGGAAATAGGCCCACATTATCGCTATGACATTTCCTTGGTTTGCAATGTAATTATCACCAGTTAATTCCTGCCTTTCTGCAATATTTCCACTAAATAACTTTGTGTCAGTCACGTGTTTTTTGATTTCTCGGCCCAATTTCTTTTTATGTTTCATATTTGGAGTATTGCCACCATATCTGGGTATTTTGTCACAGAAACCGCACTTTGAATCATTAGTTTACCCTGAGTGTTTATGTTCTGTCATCCCACCATCGCTGCTGTCTGTGACTGACGACAGCGTGCCTTATTACAGCCGCTGTACGGAACTGAGTGAGGAAGCGGAAGGAAAAGTAGTTCCTATCCAAACGAACTATTCAAAATAAAGAGGAAAAAACCGCTGCGAAACCACGTTAATTGAACTAGACGTTTACAGCGTGACCTAATATCGACTTTTTTTTTGTACGATGGTCGATCCCTAAGACTAAACTTTAAGTATTGAAATGTCGATACACTGGTATCCCTCCGCTCAACGGTCGGGTTAACTACTAGTATCCGCAGCCACAGCTAACAGCTAAAATATATGGTAAATAAATGTCGTCCAACTCGACATTTTTGCCCTCGTTACACCCCAACACACGTAACACAACCCTCCCCGGGTCGACGGCGGTCGTCGCTGTGCCTAAAGTGCGCCAGAACCCCGCGGCCTTGCAGGTGCGCCGGAGCCGACCGTCTCCCTCTCCGGAGCACCGCCGCCATCTCCGCCTGGCCGCGTCTATCGCCATGTTTTCGGGGCCGCCGCCATACTTACTAGTCCCGGGGAATATGGCGGCGCCCAGCAGCACCTAAAACATGGCCTCCCTTCAAAACAATAACATTTCGGTGCGCCTCGGCGAGGTCCCGGGTCGAAATCTGGCATTATACGCCGTCTCTCGCAACGCCGCGACGGAGCACTCCAGGAAATAGTCTGGTGCAGCAGGACAACGCCCTGGTAACGAGGCCTCATGCAACAGAGCTGACAAAACACGGCTGCGCTGGTGCTACTTACCCGAAGCCCACATCGTAACAGAAAATTCCCCCTCCAGTGTCTTTATTTGCACCTGCTTCTGTTCCCATTTTCGTCCGCCGGCCTCGGCGCCGCTTAAGTAGCTTTTTTTGCCTGCTTTTTTGCCACTAGTGCCGCCTCCCCGTTTCACCCGACCCACTGAACTCTTCCCGGCGACAGTCACCAAAGTCTGCTCGATGTACTCGTCCTCGACCCCCGGGGCCGGTACCGGGATGAGGATCTGGTCCTCGAACCCTCCGCCGCCGTCCGTGTGCAGGTCCGAGTCGTCCCCGCCGACCACCTCCTCCCGGGTCTGGACCAGGATCACCTCCTGGTGGTGGTGGTGGTGGTGGTGGTGGATCGAGCTGGGGTCGTCCGTGACCAGCGGCTGGAGCGCGATCATGGGCTCCCCGTCGTCTTCGTCGTCGTCCCCGCCGACCACCGTGGTCTCGATGGTCTCCACCGGTATCGTCTCTACCTCGATCTCGTGGAGCTCCACGATCTCGGCCGGCATCTCCGAGCCGTCTGTCTCAATGTACAGCGTATCTCCGGATGCCATGTTGAAATCCGCCAGTTTGCCTCTTTCATTCACGCCGTGTTGTGCTCCCTTTTTCTGGACTTCACAAACACACTCACACGCCCCCCGCGCTGCTTCCTCGGCCTCGGCTTGCTCTTCCTCCTCTCCGATAAATACTCTCTCCACTCCGTCCACGACAGTTCTCCTCGCCACTATGCTCTGTCATGCCCAAACATCGCGAGACTTCTGGTAACCCAACGAGAACAGCGCTGCGTGGACTCTGAAGTGTCCCACGGAGGGTTTTCAAACACGATGCAGCCAAATATATTTATATATATGCGTGTGTATGCGCGCGCGCCCACTGTAGTGTGTGAAATGTGTTGTTACTGATTTTTAAAAACAAGAGAAATGAGCAGAATTGTGGCAACTACAGAGGGATAAAGTTGATGAGCTATACGAGGAAGTCATGGGAAAGAGGAGTGGAAGCTGGAAGTAAGAGTTTATGGACAGCAGTATGGTTTCATGCCAACAGTGGAGCACTTCAGATGCAATATTTGTAGTATCTGCAATGATAGAGGAGGTCAGAGGGAGCTGCATTGTGAAGGAGGCAGAGCTGGAGGGAGCAGAGGTTAAAATGTTGAGGTTGTTGAGGTTGAGTGATGAGGATGGAGAGGATCAGGAACGAGAACATCAGACGGACAGAACATGTTAGATGTTCTGGAGAGAACGTCAGACTGAGATGGTTTGGACATGAACAGAGGAGGGATGGAGAATATATCAGTGGAAGGATGATGAGGTTGGAACTGCCAGGCAGGAGGTCTAGAGGAAGATCTGAGAGGAGATTTATGGATGTAGAGAATTTTGCAAGTGGACCCTGATACGGGTCCGTTTCTCGGGTCTGTTCCGGATGTCTTTGCTGTGTGGGGGGGTTTCAGTACACAGGAGGAGGAAAAATCACTTCAGGTATATGAATAAACACTTATGGTACAAACTCTTTTGATGTAATTATCTTATTTCTCAGCCTGGATACCGGCGGCTTATAGTCCGGTGCGGCTTATATGTGACAAAATATATATTTAGTTTATATTTTAATGGGTGCGGCTTATATTCAAGTGCGGCTTATAGTCCAGAAAATACGGTATCTTTCTCCCGCTCTCTTTATACACACACACACACACACACAGATATATATGTGTGTAGTTGAACCCAGAAGTTTACAAGCAAAATCAATGCTACCAAATACTAGGGAAACACATGGAAACTTTTGACTTTGAAAGTAGTAAAAATATTTCTTAACATCTGGTTTTAACGCGTTTTAACCTGCGACCTGACAGCTTTGTTGAATAAGATTATTTTTGTCAGGAGATGCATGTAACGATCATGAAATATGGGCTGAAAAGAAACTCGATGCTCAGCGTGGGTTCATGCTCCACATCATGTTTCCGGACCACTGATGTATGGAGCCCCGTTTGGGTCATAATTCAATGAATAAATTAGTCTATTATTATGAAATACAGGTGTTTATTATTTTATTTTATTTTTTTATTTAGCCTTTGTTTATACAGGTAAAAACACATTGAGATCAAAATCTCATTTTCAGTGTGACATTACACATTATGAAATACGTATCCATTATTATGAAATGTTTCCCATTATTATGAAATACATGTTTATTATGATGAAATATTTCCCATTATTATGATAATGGTTTCGTTTTTCATAAGAATGAGCTTTTACATAATAATGGCTTTGTTTTTCATAAGAATGATTTGTGTGTGTCAATCACAGCAGAGAGGGCGGAGCCATTTATGTGATTGGCTGCTATTTCATTCAGGCATAAGCAACAGAACAGTGAATATCGATAGTGGGCAAGAGGTGCAATGTATATACTCCAGGCCAGTAGGTGGCAGAATGCACCTCAGTTTACGGTTAAAAAGTTGACATCGACTAAGAAACGTCAAGGTTTCCCGTAGCTCAGTCCAAGCTGCCATAGCTACAATCGGACTAGGAGCGCACCTTGATGACGCCACGGCCTGCTGCTAACGGGACCTCACGGCCAAAACTAGTCGATGTCAGAGCGTAGAATGGAGAAGGATCAGCCAATGAGAGTGCAGGTCAACCACTGGTCCCGCCCACTGGCAAAATGTCATTATTATGTAAAAGCTCATTCTTAGATAAAAAAAGCCATTCTGAAATAAACTATTATACATTAAACTAAGATTAAATAATAATTAAAATATATTTCATAATAATTAAATTTTTTCATAATAATAGGAAATATTTCATAATCAGGGTTTGACACTGACACCGGCCAACCGGCCAAATGCTGGTAAAATTTGGCTGTGGCTAGTAACAATTTCTGTCTCACAAGCAACTTTGGCTGGTAACTTATTCTTTGATATGACACATCACAATAGCTGTACCAATTGTTTGCATTTAAAATATAAATGCAAGAATATTGTGAAGAAGAAAAAACTGACAGCAAAACTGTGGCTAGCATAAAGACTAAATGGCTACTGACTGAGGCAAAACACTAGCCACAGTGGCTGGTGAGCAAAAAAGTTAGCGTCAAGCCCTGTTCATAATAATGGATATGTATTTCATAATAATAAACGCTTGTATTTCATAATAATAGACTCATTTATTCATTGAATTATGACCCAAACGGGGCTCCATACTGACGAGTCACAGCAGACATTAAATCCATCGCCACACATCCATGTTGAAACTGGATCCGTGTTGATGGACAGTGAACCTGTGAATGAAGCCGCCATTTATTCACCCATCAAATATGGCGCTTAAACCTGAAGAAAACTAAAAATGCAGCTCAAGAGTCGACTGTATGTGTTTGAGCAGTCACTCTCTGTCATACGCAAACCCTAAAATAGCATCACATTAACGAAATAAAGCTTCTTTTTCAAACGTTCCTGCAGGGCACGTTAGCAAAACAGCCTTCAACACTGTGTGCAGCATGTAAATAAAGAAAAATAAAAACGCACGCACAATAAGGCGACTCAGATGTTTCACACATTTTTCTGACGCAGGAGCTGAAATTTATGGATCCTGATCATTAAAACACCAGAAACCCAGCAGGATACAGACAGACAGACAGACAGACGGCCTCATTTATCCAAGATGTTGTTCACAGTTTTATTTGAATTCATTTCAAACTAAGTGCATTTCTTTTTTTTTTTTTTCTTGTCAAACCAGGAAGCACTTTGTCACAAAAGTAGAGAATGAACTCAACAATACTTGACCATATCCTTGCAGCCAATAAACTTTTTTTTTTTTTTTACTTTTTTATCTTTATTAACAACATGATCACAAATACTCTGATGTATTATCTTTTTTTTTCTTGTTGTTTTGTTTCATTTATAAGATTGAAATATCCAAAGAAGTTTTTTGTCCACTCTCGGTTTCAGGTTTTCTTTTCTTTTTTTTCTTTTCCTGCGATGGTTCCACGTAGGTGTCGGCGAAAAAAGGATAAAAATGTCTTTAAAAAAGAAAAAAAAAAACAGAAAAAGTTCTGAGGTCATTGATAAAGAGAAAAAAGTGGGAGGTGCTCAAATAAAAGCTCAAATAAAAGGACGACTATAAAATACAAAAGACCGACTTACAGTGATGTGCAATAATAAAACGAACATTATCGTTACTATCGTGTTCTCATTGTTACCGTTTTCACCACCAGCTGATGACATCACGCTGACAATCCTACTGACGATAGTAACAGTATAGTTATAACAAAAAAGCTTTCAAATAAATAAAAAAAATAAAATCATTGGGTTTCATAATTTTCCTTTGGGCAGACGGGGACTGGACAGACAGACAGACGTGTTAATGAATCAGTGCGAGAGCTCGTCCGGATCAGAACCGATGTTACAGAGACGTCCGGCGTGTTGCTTCAACACCACAGACGGACTTGGAAGAGCAGATGTAGAAGTTTGGGCCTCTGTTCCTCGTCGTCCTCCTCCTCCTCCTCCTCCTCCTCCTCCTCCTCCTCCTCTTCAGGGCCACGGCAGCTGCTGCAGGGCAAAGCTTAGCAAAGGTGGCTCAGGTCCGGGAGCAGCGCCGGAGATTATGTCGTACTCACTCGACTGAGTTCATGTCTGACGGCTGTGAGGAGAGAGGAGACGGGGAAGGAAAGAAGGGAAGGAAGAAAAAGAAAATAAAGCTTCCTCATCCAAATGTGTTACATTTCTTTAGCTATTTCAGTTATCACCATCATAGTTTATAATATAAGTGTCTGGAAACCTCGATAACATGCATTTAATCTACTTAAAAATCAGAATATAGTTATGAGAGTGTCTAAGATATATTATTTCCCACATATAAATAACATTTCTGCAATTTTCTTTTATTCCGATATAACAAAAAGGCCATTCTACCTTTTATATACACATATATTATATGCAGTTGTTGACACTTTTATGATTTTGTCTTTCCGCAACGGTGCAACAGAACTGAAATAAAACAGTCAGGATGTAAACGTCCAGCTTTCGTTTAAGGCACATGTGTCAAACATGAGGCCCGCGGGCCAAATGTGGCCCGCCACGTCATTTTATGTGGCCCTCGAGAGCTTGGGCATGATTGGCTTAAATTTTAAACCAATATTTTAAAACTTAAAATAAGCTTACACCGCTTTAAAGCGCATATTGTCAATAAACTACATCTCCCATCATGCATTTCGTCGTTACCCACAACGATAACGGTAGTTATGAGCAAGACGATTTTTCAGAACATGTCCAAGAAAATAAAAATTGATGCACAAGCAATGCAGTTTCATGAATGATGAGAAAACAATAGTGTGTCTTTTGTGTTTTGGTGTCAGTCGTGAAAGAGTTTAATCTACGTCAGCATTTTGACAGCAAACACGTAGCTAAGTACTTTAGCCTACAAGAAAAATAAAGAATCACTTCCGCTTCTGAAACCAACGTAATGGATACTCTTACAACCACAAACCCTGAGTTTAACATAATAATGAGTTAAATATTTGAAACTTTAATACATAATAAATAGAGAAACTGTTATTTAACATTTATAATTATGTGTAGTTTAATTTATTTTGATTTTCATTGCATTTTGTTACATTCATGCTGTCAATCTGGCCCTTTGAGGGCCACCATGATGCTGATGTGGCCCTCAGTGGAAATTAGTCTGACCCCCCTGGTTTAAGACGTTTCACAAAAATGTGGTGTTTCCATTTAAAAAAAAAAAGAAAAGTACTTTGATTTTTAGGGGCTCACAAACATGTGTGTCATTACAATTCATTTGTCCATTTACGAGGTTTTGTGAAATGTTTTATTGTTTTCCTTTAAACTGTTTTTCATCTGTTGTATGCAAGATAAATATTATTGAATGTAAATGTCCAAGTTATTAACACATTTGTAGGTTAATCAATCTTGTAATTTTTAATTTTATGGGATTTAAGATAACTTCTAGAAACGTTTTTCTGTTTTAACTGGTTTAAGAAGTCGTTTTTTGTTGTTTTTTTTAATTAAATTTGGACAACTCTTCTAATTTGAACCGAATGTTACATAACTGTCAGTGTCACAACTTTAAAGTTAGAATATCAACAGGAAATAACATTTGTCCGGAGCCTTTCAGGTCCTGCAGCCAGACCAGGATGCACCGGGACGCGGGTTCCTGAGAGCACAGTGCCACCTGGTGGCCACGCCCGCTCACAGCCGTTAGACTCACGCGCCTCCGCCCGGATGAAACGTGTTTATTAAACACACGCGGCTCCTGAACGCTGATTGGAGGAGCAAACTAAACATACCGTCGATGATTTCATCCTTCACTTTGTGCAATTCACGGAACACCTCATCCAGGATTTCCTGTTAAAGTACAAACAGGGAGAAAAAAAAATAAACAATTACTTTCCTGTCTGTTCTCAGTAAGAGTCCTGCGTCGCTCCCGCCTTTAAACTGAACCGGTATTAAAGAGGGGGGGGAGGGGGGCACTGACCGTTCTCCGTCGCGTGCGCTGTCTTTACCTGTTTCATCCTGTCCAGGTCTAACGAGTCTGGGTCGCTGCTGCCCCCTGCCGGTCGAACCCTGCGCAGCAACCATGGTTTTAACAAAGCGCGCTCTCGTTTTTAACGGACTGTGACTGTGACGCGCAGCAGCAGGTGAACTGAGACTCTCACCTTGAAACCACGGACCGGTCCGCCGAGTTCGCTCGGTCCCAGGGCTTCTTAGCACCGTCTGGGGGGGGAAAAGGACAATAACTGGGATCTGACGGGTTTGAACCGCAGACAGACAGACAGGTGTGGCGGTAATTCAGACTCACAGGTGTGAGATTATCCAGATGTTATTTATTTACGAGTCCACGATATACTTAAATCCATCTTGAATGTGACTGCATCTTAAATCTGGTAGTTAATTAGGAGCACCTTGTTAAAGTTTTTTTTTTTCTCCCACTGTGGGAGTTTTTTTACCTGCCATTATCCTTAATTTGGATTTAATATTATAATTTTCTTAGGGCTGGGCAATGATTAAAAGTTTTAATCATGATTAATCGCATCATATACGGAAAATCAAATAATGAATTCAAAAGTAGTGTAAAGGTCACTTTTATTTAAATGTTCTGCTGCCATATGAACTAAAGTGTCATAACATTTGTTGTTCAAACACTTTTAACATCAGCACTTGCCAGTAACACATATTTAGTGTAAATCTCATCTTAAAAAATGTAAAATAAAATAAAGCTTATTGCCACTGCCAGGGCATTAATGTCATCCTGTTTTTTTCTAAAAAAATAAAAAAAAGTCTACCAACAAAATCCTAACAATCTAGAGGCCACAATCAGAACATTAAAACAGGTAATTTCTGAGGTAACAGCAGAAACTTTTAACGGGGAGTTCAACTTGTCAGTTGTTACAAATAACCTTGTTTCTGTTGAATCCTCCGTCTGGGAGAACTTTAAAATGAAAATGTCCATGTTAAAGTTCAGTAACTTTACCAATCTGTAATTATCTGTGTATCATTTGTTTTTTTTTCCATTTTCAATTGTAAATCAAAAATGTAAAAAGTTAAAAAGTGACTTTTTATTTTTCCTGTTTTTAAATCTAACACAAAAAACAAAAAAAAATGCCTGTTTTTTTCTATATTTCAATTTTAGCAAACAGGCCACGGGACTGAATTTGTTTTTAATATTTTATTGTCTGGTTTACGTGACCCAGAAATGGCTTTGTTTTATAATCGAGGAACAGATTTTCTGTTGTCATTACACATCTGTGCCACTAGATGGAGCTGCACTGCAGTAACCAGCTAGAGAACAGCAGGACAGTGAACACATGGAGCAGATC
>JAGFBZ010000578.1:30000-46977 GCA_018398805.1 Hirundichthys speculiger
GTTCTGCCGTCGCTCGCCGGACTGAATGGAGCTCAGTCTTCCCAGAGGAGACGGTCTGGTTCATCGGTGTTTCCTCCTCTGACCTGGAGATATCTCACTTGTCATCGTTATGGAGATATACTGGTTCTAACGGCTGTTAACTGTTTTAACGGCTGTTACCTGGAGTTAGCACTCGGACCACGGGACCTGGCATGAAAAGGAGCGCTGGACGCTAGCAGCTCCCCTAGTACACCGAAGAACTGGTGAACTGAAACTTGAATTTCCCCCTTGGGGGATTAATAAAGTATTTTTGAATTTGAATTTGAATTAAAAGGATAGATTTCCAGCTGTGCCGTCGACGACGCCGTCGATCAGATGACAGGCAGAGGACGCCACCGTCAGACGCCTCTTCCTATAGACGCAGGCGCGGTGGGCATTAGGGGTGCAACGGTACAGGTGGCTCCCGGTACGGTCCGTACCGTGGTTTTTGTGTCACGGATTCGGTACAGTTTCAGACCACCTGCTACCCTAAACCCACGATCGCAAGATAGCGAGTTTGCGGAAAGCGCAACTCACAAAAAGAGCGCGTCCAAATGGCATAAATGTGCGTCCACCTGGTCACATGTGGACGTGAACAAACGGCTCTACCTGTTGATTACGCATCACCGTATTACTGTCGTACGTTTTTATTCTCTTGAGGTCAGAGGATGTCTGGTCAGCAGTTGTGGTGGATGTGGGAATAGTCACGGCCAGACACGTCAGTCTGTACAGCTGTGATCTCATCCAGATGTTTGCTGTGGAGGAAACCAAGGAGATCTTTGTCTCTGGTGTCAAGCTGGAAAAGGTTGGATGCGGGAATTTATTTCCGATATGTCTGAAACTGTTGGTGGTCGAGGAGGGACGGTAACATTAATTGTTCCTGATCTTTAAATGCGCATCCAACGATTCGTTCTGCAGTATTTTAAAAAGCACATCAGCTGCACCAAGATGCACAACTGGTAACAATAAAACTAGATTTTCTTACCTAAAGTTGTCTTCTTCTACCGGTTCAGTTGCTACATAGGCTACGTGATGTAAACAACAATAAATCCACGTCGTTATGCTCTTTGTAGATACAGATGCTATTGGTAGCAACTGCTAACGCTAATAGCCTTCACCGGTCAGGACGTGTCGTGAATATGTTCTCTCATCCAACGTTGTCATGTTGGCGATCCGTTGTGCTTTACAGCTGCCGGGCAAACCACTAATAAGTCGCTACGGTAACACGGTTGTTTCATGACAAACACGCCACGTTAATCAATAACTAATTAAACTGCCCCGAGTCCTGACATTGGCTGCCACCACCAATATCTTTACCTCTCTTGAGTAAACGCGGACCCAGCCTGTCAGAGAGCACCGACCGGACCCGAGACTAACTGTACAGATTCCGACCCGAACCCGGAGTCACGTCTTTTTAATGGACCCGAGACCCGATTCGGGTCGGGTCGGAACCTCGGGTTTTCGGGTTGTCGGGTTGTTCCGAAAACCTCTAGAGTGGACATTGACATGCAGTTGGCGGCCTGTTGCCTAAAAGTCATGCACGATCACTTGCAAGTCCAATGCAAAGTTAAAAGCGTATTGTCCCGTGCAGGTCGTACCGAATGGTTCTGTATTTTACCGAGTACCGTTGCATCTCTAGTTGGCATTATTCTGCTTCTGCGGCGCCACTATCAGCTGTACGTGACATTTCTGTTTGAATGTTACTCCAGGCTTGTAACCTCTTCACGAGACAAATGGAGGAGTGTAAGACGAGGCCTTGTAGGATCCTCTGAGCTGCATCTTCTCTGTTTGAAGGGAGTCTTCAACACCTCGTCTTGTCTGTTTGGTCCAAGACCGTGTCTCCACTTTGGTTATATAGAGAGTTGCTGGGCCAAAGATCCAGACACTAATGTCCTCGTCTGTGGATGGACGGCTTCAGGCTGCGTCTATAAACTGTCCAGAGAAATGCGGAAAACTTGCATCAAGGGGGTCTTTAACGGACGAATCCATCCGCAACAGTCTTGGTTCCATTCACTGCATTGTTTTTGCATGTTAGGAGTTTCCCCTTGAGTCCAGTATCACTGGGCCAGACTCCAGAGCCGGGCCAGGTTTGCCCACGTGAGGTCTAGCGGGGCCCAGCCTGAAAGAAGAACGTGGCCCCGCCCTCCCATGGCCCAGCCCTCCCGTGGCCCGCCCTCCCGTGGTCCCGCCACCTTCAGGAGGGTGATGCCTCCTGATGCAGCTGGCAGCCGAAGGCACGAGCGCTAACCGAAGCAGCTCCTCATCTACAATCGAGCCAATCCAAACACCAACTACCTAAGAATTGTTCTTTTCTGTTCAGTCTTCAGTCAGACTGAGTCTGAAAAAAGACTGGAAGCACTTTACGAGCGCACACACACATGCACAGACGGTAACCATGCAGCATTTCAAACACAGACAGATACACTCGTCTACCTACACGACATCCTGAAGAACAGAAAGCGGCTGTAGCAGATGCAGAGGCACTGGCAGACCCACTCCCCTCTGACCATCTCTAAGCTAAGCTAACGTCCTCGTCTTCCCACGCCCATCACCTCTCTGTCCCTCTCCTCTCCTCACCTGCCTCCCTTCCTCTCCTCCCATCCGTCACTCTGCCAGAGTATCGCCTGTCATCTTTGTGTAAAGCCACACCGGCGGCGGCGGCAGCCGTGCAGCGAGCACCTCCGGGTAACGTTTCAAAGGGCCGAGCTTGACTGGAGGCTGGATGTCACGCAGGTATGAAAGCGAGACGATCCCCAGGCTTTGAAACCTCTCAGTGTTTCAAAACGATGTGAAAAGAAGCAGTTTCGATTTGGAGTAGAGTGTGCGTTTGTAGAAAAACGGCAGTTAATGTCTCACTGGAGCAACGCCAGAACGAATAACTGTTTATCCCCTGAAAAGACTCAAAAATCCCATTTGACTATAGCGCATTTTTATAGCCGTGGAAGCAAAACCCAACATTATTTTATGCATATGCTCAATTAGTGTCTCACAGCAAATTGAGAAGAGTTATATTTCTGGTGTTGGTGAAATCTAAGCAAAAGCAGAGTTAATTCCACTCTGAATAGAGTCAAATCCCTTATATGTAACTCTAAGTTTACAAATAGTTGGAGTCAAAACAAAAAGTCTTCAGATCAAATCTGTAAGTGTCATTGTAGTAACATCAACTCTGAACTATTTACCTCTTAACTCCAAACTCCCCACCGTGCTACACAGCAACAGGAGCTAAATACCGACTGTGGTTTTGTGTCGACATTGTTCGATAAGTAAAATGAGCTAACTTTATGTTTGCGTTAGGTTTTGATATTTATATTACCCCTCTGGTCTGTCTTCAATGGCGAGACACTCACGGTAAAGTTATGTCGCCACATTAGCCGCGCTAAGCAGTGATGATTTTAGTTCTTTATTTGTTTCGCTAAAACTTGTAATTTGATGGTAAAGACTGTATCTGCTATGGTAAAAAAGTTTTAGACCGTATTTTTGTTGTGTTATTAACTCGGCTAAGCTAACGCTGAATAAGCAGTGCATCGGTTGTGGGCTGTTAGCAATATGTTAGCGTTAACATTAAGTTAGCTAACGACGAATTGTGTCCGATAAAGTGTTTTAAATGTTAATTTGTGGTGCATGTTTGAAATAAATAAGTTTCAACAAAACATGATGGCATTATTTTTAGCAAACCTTATTTCCTAAGTATTTTTTTTTAGTAATTCAGACGAGCTAATTTTACACCTTACAGTGTTAAAATGACTGTAACACCTGTATAGTTAACCAACAATCCCGAAAGAGAGTTAATTTCTAACACTACATAAAAGTGTTGAGATAAAGTAACACTAGTTAGTGTTAAGAAGTGTTAGATTTTAACTCCAAAAAGAGTCAATAATTACACTAAGTTAGTGTTAAGGTACTAACTCTCCAAAAAGAGTTAGAAGAGTAAGTCTTTGTGGTGTGGACCCATATAGACACTTCAAAAGTGTTGAAATCTAATCTGAGAGTGTTAATTAGAGTATGCTGATTTTGATGTGCTTAGACGACCATCAAAGCTGGAATGAGTTCATTTCAGACGCGCATCCCTTAAAATCCTCCCAGGAAACGAGAGAAACTTCTCACAGCTGCTCTGGAGAAACATGCTGGTTTTATTTCAGGCCTTTTCACTCTCACGGTTGACAGGCTGTTTACATATTCAACCCAGGACAGGAAGCGTTAGCAGCAGCTCGGATCCAACAATGAGGACTAAAGGTCGAGTTTCAGACTGCCCGCCACTAGAGGGCGCACCCACGCCTGCTCACGCAGCAACGTCCATGTGGCTTTCAGCACTGAAGCATGCAGACGCACTTTCCTTCCCTCACAGAAGTGCACAGATGTGAAAGTTTCTAGCCATTCGTTTCCCGCCGTGCATGCACGTGACCCTGTCTCTCTGCGTCTGTCCGGTGTCACCGTAGCATCATAAAAGGCGAGACGACGACGGCGGCGGCGCTGAGTTATGGAGCTGCTGTCACTCCAGCTGTCTTTGTTCCCGTGTTATTAAGCAGATGAAAAATCCTGCTTGCTAGCGCCGGGACCCAGGGGACGTCTTCTCAATGACTCACTCTAATCAAGAGGCTGTTGGGGGGGGGGGGGGGGGCGGGCCGCCGCTGCTGCAGTAATGAGTGGCGCGCGCTGTGAAAGTCACTCTCATTCTGTCGCTTCCCTCTTTATATTTGTCTGTTTTGTCCGCGACACACATAGGCAGGACTCTTCTCGCCGCTGAAAGAGGCCTTTAAACGAGTCACGACGCGCACACGCGCAGGACGCCGCGCCAGTTAATGCGACGGCACAGAGCCGTCAATAATCGCGTCGAGCGGATCACTGTTTCCACTGTTTCCTGTAAAGGAGTCAACAGTTCTGTTGACGAACGAGGCGAAGCTTTCTGGGATGAAGACGCTCCGGCCATAGTTTCCAGCATTTTATTCACCAGGTGAAACAAAAAAAACGGTTATTTTTTAGGTCAGATTCAAAGATCATATTTTGGTTTGGCAGATATTTATCCTTTAAAGCCTGAGGGAGATCTTCCTAATGTGTTTCCTAATGTTACTGAAACCATATGGGATCCTCACACCCCTCTTAGGCCACGCCCATTTAGGTCCACTTCTATCCCTCATGGGCCCCATACGTTCGGCTCACTTTGGCTTCCCATTTGGGACCAATAATACTGAAACCATAAGGGACCCACTGAGGACCCACGTAGCCCAGTTTCAACCCAGATGGGGCCCGGATGGACACGTTGGCGTTGACCATGAGGTGCAGAAAAAGGTAATCTGGCTCTCAACCGTTTCCAACCCCGACCGGAGAGCGCTTAAATGTGTTGGAGTGTTTGGATCAAAGGAAGAGAGAGCACCCACGCCAGTGGTGTCGGTGTCTGTTCAGTACCGGTCCAGATCATCACCATTATAACCATTGAAGGACTGGTTGATCTCAGCCAGCTGTGCTGTGAATGTCTCCCGCTAGTTCCTGGACTCGGTCCAGATGCTTTTCTTAGAGTCTGTTTCTGGTCAGAACCAACCTGCTCATGTACGATTAAATCGCACCGATTTAAAAACGTAGATTCTCAAAGACCGTTGGAGTTCTTGGTCTTTCTGCTGCTTTTTTGGTGAATAAAAGTAACTCGTTAAGCTCCTTGTTTGGTGTCAAGATGTGATTGCTACGTTAGGTTGTGCTATGAAATTACAGCTTTTTAACCTTAAAGTGTGTATTTTTTATTGTTAAATGGCAAAGTCCACAATATCACAATTCTTTATTGTTAAAAAAATTTGAATTTTTGTCATAAAATCTCAAATTTAGCAAAAAATAAACTTTTTATTGTGAAACTGGAACTTTTGTCCAAAAATCAAAAATTCTTCTTGTAAAATTGCTTAATATCAATATATTTTTTTGACTTTTTTAAAACAGAAAAAGTCATTATTTGCTTTTAAAAAAATTAAGAATTTTGCAAGATCGATAATTTTTGTTCTGGAAGCGAAACATTGTTGCGACTTTCTTCGTAAAAACCGCAAATTTCCCCAAATCACAACTTTTTAACCTAAAATTACAATTTCTTTGTTCTAAAATACCAACTTTTGCAAAAATCACAACTTTTTGACATGAATAAAGTATTTTTTTTTACAATTGAAACTATTTTGTCCTAAAATCATGAAAGTTTTGATAAAAACAAAAAAGAAAATTTAATGAAATTGACAAAATTTGACAAAAATTAAAAAATTTTTTGCTGTAAAACTGTGTATTTGTGGAGTTCTGCCTTTTTTGTTGTAAAACCTTTTACTTTTTGAATGTACATTTCTATTTTTCATCCTGAATTAGCTGCTCAACGGTCTCCTGGCTGCTCTGCACACCTCAGACGGTCATTTTATTCAAATGTCAGGACCAAATCGAACAGACAGTCGCGTTGACAACGTTCCAAAGTTTCTTCACGGCTCCTGAGTTTCACACTTGAAGCTCTCATGCTTCACCACAGATGATCGACGGTCTGAACTGCGTCGTGTGAAGATTCCTGGTCTACCTGGCATTTTACGACACTGTCACCAGCTTCAGATATGAACCATCACCTCGCTGAGTTTCCTGCAGGGACCTGAAACGCTACCCTTCAGGTACCTAGTTGACTGACGGGAACCACACCTCCATCCTGAGCGCTGAGGACATTGAGGGCAAAGAGCATGGCGTTGGAGAAGGTGGTGGCTTCCTCCTTGCTGGCGAAGTTGAGGCCATAGACCTGCCTGGCGTCCCTCCACTGGTGGAAGGTCGGGGTGGCTTGGTTGTACTTGAGGCCTTTCACTATCGAGTAGTTGATGACCACCTGAGGAAGATGAGGAAGAACATCAGTCACATTTCTGCACCAGTATTCACAGGCAGTAGCACCAAACTGCATTAGGCACTTTTCTATTTCAAAATAAAAGTCCCAGCCAGCCTCCATGGCGGGACCCTCCCGCGGCGCCCCCCCCGTTACCTGCTGGTCCTGCAGCTTGACGCCCACCACCCTGAAGGTGTTGTTGGCAGTGTTGTGGTAGATGTTGATGCGGCTGAACCCCTGCTGGCCGGGCTTGATGGGCACCCACTTCTTACTGGTGTCGTCGTAGACCATGACGGAGGCCCGCGCCTGGCAGATGCTCTGCTCGCTGGGGCGAGACGGAGAAGGAGGACAGATTTAAATTTGAGTAAACAGCGTAGACGTCAGGAGGACGGCGTGCAGAGAGTCAAATTAAAATCAACCAGACTGCCTTCAGGAGGCGTTACGGTCTCTGGAGATAAAGAGAAGAGCTGCTGACGTGGAATCCAGCTTTTCTCAAAGACAGTAAACGACTGAATAAAAGTGGACGCCGTGTAAAGGTTTGAGCATCAAGAGAGAGCTGAGCGGTCTGATATCAGCTCTTCAGGTGAGATTAGCCAGTCATTTTATAATTTAATAAGTCTTATTGAAAAGGATCTGTATATATTAATTTGGCATCTCAACCCTCAATCTCAAAAATGTGCTCCCGCTAAGTCCAAGTGTCGTCCCGATTCTTAGAAAGTCAAGTTGAGGGACAAGTTTGAGGGCTGCATCGCCCTCAATATTGAGATTCTCCGGCACCACCCTTGGGAGTAAGGGCTACCCAAAAGGCATTGCGTATTTCCGCCGAGACGTCTTTGAAAAGGATGGCGACAAAAAAAACAAGCTACAAATGTACGTATTTTTGTAGTTGATAAATATATAAATGTTACGAAACTATCTTACTTTCTTTATTATATATATATTTATATGATCTTATTCTTCTTCTCCTTCTTCTTTGTCATTGTCGTTTTCTTGACAGACTGGACGTAGCTTTGGCGTAAGGCCGCCCCCCACAGTCTGAAGATGTAACTGCACTCAAAGGGTGTCCCATTTCTAAGTCACAAGATAGCGCTTACGCTTACTTTGGAGGGTTAAGATTGAGGGTTAAGGGAGGAATTGGAATTGGCCCAACATGTCAAATGGCGTTACTGACACGACCCAGCACTGTTAGTTCATTAGGTTCAACTTTATTTGTGTAGCGTCAGTACAAATACAACACAAACTCTATTGGTGCTTTTCAGAGACCCAGAGCATGACCTGGGTCATCAATCCATTCATTATGTATGCCTGGTTAATCCTCTGCAGGGTCATGGGAATCTGCTGGAGTCTATCCCAGCTCTCTTCAGGCGAAAGGCAGGGGTCCACCTGGACAGGTCACCAGTCCATCACAGGGCCACACACACTTGCAATCACTCCTACAGGGAATGTAGAACCATCAATCAACCTGACTTGCATGTGTTTGGACTGTGGGAGGAAGTTGGAGGAAACCCACGCAAGCACAAGGACACATGGAAACTCCACACAGAAAGACCTGCTGAGGTTCGAACCAGGAACCTTCTTACTAAGACAACGAGCTGGACCTGGGTCATATTATTAAATATTAAGTAAAGAAACAATGGCAAGTAAGAAAAAAAACTCCCCCAGGAGGAGAAAAACCTCTAAGCCAAACAGTGGCAAGAAAAAACTCCCCTTTAAGAGGAACAAACCTTGAGCAGGACCTGGTTTAGCCGTGGTCACCATGGTGGGCACAGAAAGCACCCCTAAAAGTTGAGAGGGCAGACATTCAACTGAGGTCATTGACAGTCAGTTTATGGAGTCACTTTGAGGGGCAACCCACTCTACCCACTACGCCACGGCCACCGCTGGTAAAGAGAAGACTGAGTCATTTAAATATGAGCTAACAGAGGCTTGTCCAACCAGGAACATCTAAAATAATAATAATAATAATAATAATTGTGATGTGTGACTGTGCACACGTATGTGCGTGTCCTCCAGTGACTCCTGACTGCATTCATCACGGTCCTCTAAGCTCCTCGCCGTTCGCCATCACTGCAACACACACACTGGTTTCCAGTACGCAGCTCCTCCTTTAACCACAGCGGTGTTTCATCACCTTTTCCATGTGTTTCCCACATAAAGGTACATGCTGGATGTGAGCTGATGTAAGCTGGAGGGCAGAAAAAAACCCCAAGGTGCTGGTTTATGACGAATAAGGAGGAACACACACGAGGAACAGAAACAGTTCTGACTGGGAGATGAAATTAACAAGAGGAGCCGCATCTGCGTCTTCGCCTCCTCGCCAAGATGAAATTAGCAGGAAAGGCCTCGAGGCAAATGTGAATAAGCTGTGTCACAGGAGAGAGGAAGAGGAGACAAAGCAGGAATGTTCTTGAGACGTAGAAGACGATGGAACAAAAAGAGAGTTCGTCTCAGGAGTCAGCGCTGCCGGTAACCTGAATAATCAAACTTTGCTCTTTACGCCTGGTGAGATCAGGTGGTTGATGAAAGCAGAAATATCAGCAAAAACACTGACACCTCCAGAACCTGCTCCGACTGCACAAACCTGATCTGAGTGTGTCCTTCTCAACTTCTTTTTCTGTAGTTTAAATCTATGATGAAATGGTGTCGTGGTCTGTTCTTCTGTCGCTTCCTCACTTACGTCTTGACCTCATGTGACAGTTTGTTTCTCTGGACTCTGATCCTGCTCATCTTTTTCTTTGGATTTCCATTGTGTGTTAGAGCAGGTGGCAAAGTGCCACCCTAACCCTAACCCCTAACCCTAACCCCTAACTCTAACCCCTAACCCTAACACCTAACCCTAACCCCTAACCTTAACCCTAACTCCTAACCCCTAACCCCTAACCCTAACCTTAACCCTAACCCCTAACCCTAACCCCTAACCTTAACCCTAACCCCTAACCCCTAACCCTAACCCCTAACCTTAACCCTAACCCCTAACCCCTAACCCCTAACCCCCTAACCCTAACCTTAACCCTAACCCCTAACCTTAACCCTAACTCCTAACCCCTAACCCTAACCCTAACCCCTATCCCTAACCCCTAACCTTAACCCTAACCCCTAACCCTAACCTAACCCTAACCCCTAACCCTAACCCTAACCCCTAACCCCTTAACCCTAACCCCTAACCCCTACCCCCTAACCCCTAACCCCTAACCCTAACCCCTAACCCTAACCCTAACCCCTAACCCCCCTAACCCTAACCCTAACTAACCTAACCCCTAACCCTAACCTAACCCCTAACCCCCTAACCCTAACCCCTAACCCCTAACCCCTAACCCCTAACCTAACCTAACCCAACCCTAACCTTAACCCTAACTCCTAACCCCTAACCCTAACCCTAATCCCTAACCCTAACCTTAACCCTAACCTCTAACCTTAACCCTAACCCCTAACCCTAACCCCTAACCTTGACCCTAACTCCTAACCCCTAACCTTAACCCTAACTCCTAACCCCTAACCCTAACCCTAACCGCTAACCCTAACCTTAACCCTAACTCCTAACCCCTAACCCCTAACCTTAACCCTAACCTCTAACCCTAACCCTAACCTTAACCCCTAACCCTAACCTTAACCCTAACCCCTAACCTTAACCCTAACCCCTAACCCCTAACCCTAACCCTAATCCTAACCCCTAACCTTAACCCTAACCCCTAACCCTAACCCTAACCCCTAACCTTAACCCTAACCCCTAACCCCTAACCCTAACCCTAACCCCAAACCCCTAATCCTAACCCCTAACCCCTAACCTTAACCCTAACTCCTAACCCTAACCCCCTAACCCCTAAACCCTAACCCCTAACCCACTGCCCTGCCTGCTTTAGACGCTTCTCACCAGTAAAAACACACCTGGCTGGTGGCTCATCCATTTCATTCAGGTGTTTTGGAGCAAGGAGACGTCTAAAACACGCTGGGCTGTGGCCCCTGAGGACCTGATTTGCACCCATCAAGGGGCCGCTGCAGAGGGAAGCTGGTCAAACGACCAGCCTCTATTCATGCCACAGAAAAATCCCTCTCACTGTTGCGAACTACGCACCAGTGGGCTATTGTTGGGCTCCTGTCGGTTAACAGAGAATGTAAATCTATACACGCTGGGCTGCTGTTGATGCTCACTACACTTTTCATCTAACCCCGTTTTCATTCTGCCGTCCCACGACACACACACTACATTACCCATAAGGCCAACTTCTTAAAGGGGCCAGGCTGGCTCACAGCATTTCTTCGCTGTGAGAGAATGCGCACAACATCCTGTAATGTTTATGCAATTTTTTCTTGATTTTTTTAATTATAATATATATTTCTGAAAAATCCGCGAATAACTAAAACTGCAAATTGACAAGAGATCACTGTATCTACACCTACGTGCACTCATCCCTCAAACGCATGTTCCTGACAAATGTGGCACCATTTGAAGGGGAAACAAACAGGTTCTGCACCGTTATGAGATTTATTTCCAGGAAGCACAGTTACAACAAATAAATAATCCACCAAATGCAAACTTCCTTTCTTGTGCTTGGTTTAGTATGGAAGAGCGATGCCTTCAGATAATGAAGATGAAAGGATTGATGAAAGGAGAGCATCCAGCTATCACGGAGAACAAGCAGTAATGTTTCCTCTCCGACATCGAACAGAAACGGAAGCAACGGAAACTGCATCCTGAGCCTGAAGCATCAACACGTTTCTCTCTGCTTGTGTTTTACTATCCACGCTTAACGTTTTAAAGTCGTCCTTAAGTGCGCCCGGGACGGGCACCGGCACCAGATGTTTAATTTATTTCCGTTAACTCGCCGACTCCGTTAATTTTTAAACCGGCGGGGGCCCAGGCAGCCGGCTAAAAATGGCACCCAGGGCCCAAAAAGCATGAATAAGTAAGGTACTTGTGCTTAAAGAGACTCGAGGAGACCGTGGAGGTGAAGGGAGATGGATGAAGGGATGAAGGGAGAAGACGACGGGTTCCCGCTCAAACGCAGGAATGCTGCACAGATCGCTCCCTATCACATCAGCAGGAAAATAAAAAAAAACTGCAGCACGGGGGCATGAATAAATCAGACGCTTCTGAATTTACCATGACAGCGCGCGCTCGTGCACGCGCTCGTGAATGCGCTCATGAATGCACGCATCTTTGCACAGACGCTCACTTCAAATACCGTCGAGCTGCATCTCGCAAAGAGCCGGTTCCTGGTGAGACAATGAATCTGAGGCAGCAGACAGAAAATCTTAGAGAGCTTTTCGGATTATCTCTGCCTCCAGACACAACAGGCATTTTCCAAAGAGCGTGTTGTTATTAAAAAAAAAAAAAAAGGAAAAAGAAAAAAAAAAGCTATTTGGCATTATAATAGCTCTGACTGAGCTATTGCGAGGATCAAATATAATCTCATCCTTCAGGGGCTCGTAGCATCATAAAATGTCATCGCAAATATCTTCTGCGATGGACTTTCAGCTGAAGACAGCTGGGACAGACTCCAGTAGATCGTTTCAAACTGTTGGACCCGAACATGTCATACAGCAGAAGTCCAGGGTCAATTACTGTACTGCGTTGGACACAATAGGACACTGTGGGGACCCACAGTGTCCTATTGTGTCCAACGCAGTACAGTAATTGAGTTCAGCACAAACCAACTCCAGACGATCCACAGAATTAGTGTCTCTGTTGCATTTCTGGGATCAAAGAAGTCTGTAAACTCTGTAAAGTCAAATTAATGAGGCTTTGCAGAGACAAACACTTGAATTATTCATTCAAACTGCTGAATGTGTTGAAAAGAGTAATTATGGCGGGAACAACAGGCGTACAGTCGACGCTTCCTCGTCTTCTTCAGCACCGACGGCAGCACACTGAGCTGCTGTTGGATTTCAGCTTAATGGGTCCTTCTCAAATACAGTGATCCCTTATTTTTCACTGTTAATAGGGACCGGCGCCCCCCCCGCGAAAATCAAAATCCGCGAACTGGAGCTGGAGCCCCCCAAGCCTCAATAATGTGTTTAAAATGTTTAAAAACCGCAAAAAAGTAGCGAAACAAGACAAAGGCTCAACTGTGGTCTTTCTGTTTCCTTCACAGCCTCTGGTCTCTGAACCGCAGTAAACAAACCGCTGGTATTGTGCTGTTTTTGGCTCGTAATTAGCGGCTAACATGCTAAAAACAACAAATGAAAAAGTCTGGTTTTCTCTGCATGGAACGGGAACTTTATTCTGGCACTGCAGGAACTTGTAACATCGCATCAAATCGCGTGACCACTCAAATGAAAAAGTCTCTTGACGTCCGTCGCTGCTCGTTGGCGTGCCTTGACATGAACGCAGCGGCCCGCTTGCACCTGGTTCCGTCACGCTTGCTCTCTCTCTCTCTCTTTCTCTCTCTCTCTCTCTTAAGGGCCGTGTATACTCTCGCGTCAATGTGTCGCCGTCAGCTTGTCGCAGAGATGCCGCCGTCACTTTTGATTTATACTAGCGCGGTCTCCGCTATGTTATTCCACGCCACAACGCAAGAGGACAATCACGAACTAGCTGAACTTACTAAACTTATCTCTTGCGTTTTTCCACTTCCTCACCGTCTCGGCCGTATCCAGACCCACATTCATCACTATCTCCCTCCATGAATTACTAGAATATGTGCTGTCTTTGTAGTGTGGAGAACCAGAATCGTACAGATGTGGGTACTTCCTCATTTCTTCGATGACGCGCTCTTTTCTACGCGGATGTAGAATTGACCAATCAGAGGCCTCCTTTCTCTCCTCTCTGCGGCACCGTCTGCGGTCACCTACAATTTTGGGGAGTTGCATGGGAGTGTATGCTAGTGTCTGTAGGGTGGGGGGGCATCTCTGCGTCGTCTGCGTCACCTGACGTTCGAGTATAAATCAGGCTTAACCCGCCATGCTGAAGCGTGACGCATCCCTCAGAACCTCAGGTGCCAAACCTCCCGCCCGCAGGCGGTAAATGTGCTCCTGTGATGTCACCGGGCTGATCTGAAGTGAAACAGCGCCGCTGAATCACCGGAGGAGTCGGAGAGGATGAATGTTTGAGGAGCTGCACACAAAAAAGAAAGAAAAGAAAAAAACCCTGAAGGATGAAACATAATTCTCACTTTAATCTCGTTTTCTGCTGACTAATTGGCAGAAACGAGGGAGGAGGGATTTAAATTCAGAGACTATATCCGGTTATGGCATCGTTGCAGGAGCGCGACTGTATTTCTCTCTATTCCGCTTTATTGCCGTCACGTGGAGTCGCGCTTATTCTTGGATCCCTTTGAAGCCGAGTTTCCCCTCTGATCAGTTTTCATTCACGCCCTCCGCCTCTCTGACACCAGCTCGTCGTTCTCCCGCCAGCTCTGCAGCGTCCACCTGCGTCTCAGTCACCGTCTCCACCGGTGGCTCGCGCTAGTTTCAAAGGCTCTCGATGACAGCGCGCGAGCTTCGGCCTCCAGCTGCAGCCTCTGCGCGCCACCGTCACGCAGACGCCGCCACATCAAAGCCGCTGCGTGGCCCCGCTCTCTGGGGCCTCGGCGCTCGAGGCGGCGGCGCACTGACAACAAAGAAGCATCCGCCTAAAATAGCGACGCACGTGGCTGCACGCCGATTTGTGTACGTGCGCGGCTCAGATTCACATCATTAGACACAGTTGAGTCGTCTGAGAACTTTATAGGTGTGTAACTTTAACTCAGCCGCAGGCAAGACACTTTGTTTGCGAGCAGCGCCCCCTGTTGAGAGAGAGGTTTTGGCACTTTTACTGGGAACATGGACAACTTTCTGCAGAAAATTCAGTACGGAGCTCATATTAACACACATACGGACTTAAATCAAGCGTAATATAAAAATTTACAAACACCAAAATAAGGAACACGAATGAGCAGACTGTAAATTAAATCCTCAACATATAAATAAACTTTGAACATCTCAACAACCAGTGCTGCAAAGGATGCTGGGAACTAAACCCGGAAGAATTATCGCCATATGGCTACAATATGTTTTCGAAGCTAAAGTGATGGAAAAAATGGGCAAAAAAATAGAGAAAGAGACATGTTCTTATATATTATTCTACTGTCTGCATGAAATTTAATTGAAAATGCAAAGAAAATCCACAACAAAAGGTCATAATTGACTGATCAGAGGTAGCTGTTAATTTAGGGAAAGTCCTAGTTGTAATGTTTTAGCTTTCGTTCAAGTGTAATATTTTACTGTCCAAGAAAAAAGAAACGCAATAGAAACCAAACAAATTACAAAAAATGAATGCATAAAATAAAATAAATTCAGCAAAAAAGGTGAGTATGGCAAAAATGATGTCCACCAGGTGGCAGCACCGTGCAAAAACCGGTCGTTACCGCTGCATTTGGGCCTTTTGGAAGATAAACTTCTGGTTGTGAAGAAAACAAACAATAAACAATACAAAACTCCCACTGATTCGCTGATTTAGAGCGAGGATGAGGACAAAACGGGAAAGAATGTCGACCTGCCGAACCTCACAAGACTTTCCAGGCAACGTTCCCGCCATTAAGTCACGGAAAACTTCATCGCTGTCGGCGAGACTAGTGCTGATCCTGTTCATGTTGCCTTTAATAACCGATAGGAGGAAACCACCAGCACAGAAAGCCACGCGTCTACAGAGCAGACGTCTCCGTCTGGTAGCTTCTGCTCAGAAATGTTTCTGCACAAAAAGAGTCACATTCATTTTTTTTTTCAGTTATAACTGGCTCTACGGGCTACGATGTAGCATAACAAGATTTAAAGCCTCACATAACTCACCAGAGGCTGTGCGAGACATCCTCCAGTTTTAAATCCGTTACTCCTCCGTTAAATCGTGAACAGTAACCTTCCAGAAATCCCTCCAGGTGTAAGAGGATGTCCTTGCGACGGTACAATACGGCGTATGACGCAAAAGGTTTGCTTAGAGGGTTCAGGTATTTTCCAACAGAGAACTCGAGCTAACAGCGTAGTGTTCATTTCATGTTCCTAAAGGGGTAAAAGACAAGAGTTTCCAAGAGATATGCTAGTTAAAAAAGAAATACAGTTAAAGCTTCCCTCAACAGTAAATAAGACACGTTCTCTTTAATGCACAACCAGCCCTTCAACCTGCATGGTCCGACATCTCGAGGCCAAACAGCACACACTTAAACACAGTCCCATTTTAGTCTAAAGTGCAAACAAACAGGACAGAAATAAAGAGGCGAGACCAGCACCTTTAGAAATGCTGCATGATACGTTCAGAACAAGTCACTGTGTTTCTATTTCTAAAGCTGCCATTGACATGAAGCTTCCATCAGATGTTGGTATCAACCCATCCAGTCCACTCGCTACCATCTTTCCTGTCATCATTGTGTAATAATATGTGAAGTGAGACAGGGGAAAAAGTGTATTTAATACTTGATAATAAAGCTTTTGCTGGTGATGACGGCTTCAAGATGCCTCCTGCGTAGAGAAGCTAGTCTCGTGCGTTGCTCAGGTGTGATTTTGGGTCGTCCTTTTAAACAGACAGTCTCCTGGTCTTGAAGGTATCCTTCCCTGAAACCAGTCTAGAGTTTCCCTGGTTTGGCGTGTTTGGGGTCATTGTCTCGCCGAAACGTCCATCCTCGTTTCGTCTTCATCGTCCTGGTAGATGGCGCCAGATTTTTAATCAGACAGTTAATCCATTCATCCTCTCTTGCCTCTAACCATGATGCTCCCACCTCCGAACGTCACTTTGGTGTTTTGGGCTGATGTGCAGAGACATTTGTCCTCCCAACATGGTCGGTATTACGGCGTCGTAAGAGTTCGACTTTGGTGTCATCTGACCAGACGCTAATCTCCCGGTACTTCACAGGATTGTCCAGTTGTTGTTGGTGAGCGTTCTTTGAAACAATAGTGCCTGTTAATTCCAGGTGTTTCTGAAGCTCTCCACAGGTGCTCCTTGGCTCTCGGACGACTCCTTTAATAGCTCTTTTCTCTCCTCTTGTGAGGGGCAGCTGGTCATGGCTGGTTTGCGGTAGAAATGATACTCTTTCCAACGGTCCAACATTCAGAAGTTGAGAAGTCCTCCTGTAACCTGTATGTTTTCTAACAACAAGGTTGCAAAGCTCTTGAGAGACCCTTTTATAGACCATCAGTTGGACTGAATCAGCTAATATTATTATTCCTTTTACTAC